>OY735211.1:59154013-59231513 GCA_963457665.1 Thysanoteuthis rhombus
AACAAAAAAGCTAAAATAGATTCACCAAACAGGAAAAATGAAAAAGCATTAAAATGCTGGCATCACTCAATTTTTTTTTTGCAAATATAACTCAATGCTCTATACATTGGTATATAAAAAAAATATAGATTGTTTATTTACACACTCATCTCAATGGCCCCCGTAATCAGCATTGTTTACTTCCTCTTATCTGAGTAAATAAACAATAACACAATCCACCATTGTCATAAAAGACCTGAACATAGGAAATAAATCTTCGTAAAGATCAAGGTTAAAATCAAAACTTTATGAGTTGAATTAAATTCAAGGTGAAAATTTACGTGACGTGAGTAACGAATTCTACTCTATTATTTCCCTTCAATTTATTAGACCTTAAAACCATCCAGAAATATGTTACTTTTCAGAAGACTTTTTTTTTTAGGTTTTACGAATGGTTTCTAGATAAAATGTGATGTAATGATGAAGTGGGCACGCGCTTTCCGCGGAAGTATAGAGTATTAAACTATAAAGATGAAAAAAGACCGATAAATAATTTTGAAGTAAGAAATCTTGACTAATTCTAACCCTAATTTTAACCCACACCATTGAACTGACAATTGGATTAGAGTTCATCTCCTTCAGAACAAAGCGCCGGCAATGGCGTAGGAGTATTGATTCATATATCTCAATTATTATCGAGTCAAATACATAACAACCATTAATCATCATCATCATCATCATCATCATCATCAGTCTTTTAGCGTCCGTCGTTGGACATAGACCTTCCCCAGGATTTGCCACACTTCCCTTTCATGGGCGTCGCGGAGCCAGTACTTCCTGAAATTGTCTAGCTCGTCTCTCAAACTAATATTCTGCCGGCCTCGGTTGCGCTCGTGGTCTCGGGGGATCTATGTCCTGAGTATTGATGTCCATCGATTGTCTGCCATTCTTGCAACATGGCCAGCCCACCGCCATTTGAGATTTTTAATGGATTTTATGATGTACCTAACTCTTGTCTTTTCTCAGATGTACTGTGCTGTCTTGTGGTCTCTCCATGTGAGGCCAAGCATTATTCTTTCATGTGCACGTTGCATGTTTCTCAATTTACGGGTATGTCTCTTGGTTAGGCTCCATGTTACAACTCCATAATTGACTATTGGGAGGATGCATTGGTTATACACCTTTCTCTTTAGGATTAATGGGATCTTTTTATTTTTGAAGGTTGAGCTAGCTCTGCCAAAGGCTTGCCATCCTAATGTGAGACCACTACATCTAACATTAATAATAATTTTTTTTTTTTTTGATTTTCCTATCTATTTAATCTCGATTGAATGAAGAAAATGGATAAAACTGTCTCGTTTCGAGTTCGTAGTTAACTGATAAAATTAGGTTTGTTGTGTGTTTGTCAACACAAGAAGTTTCATTGATCGTAAAATATGGAATGAAACTTGCTGTTATATGGCTGATGTGCATTAGAAAATCATGATTGATCGTGTAATTGAATCAGCATCCAGTTATAAGTGAAATAATCTGTGTATGTGTAGTAAGTATAGATAGTTGGTTAAAGAGTGTTGTTAAGGAAAGAGATTATGTTAAAAATATTTTCCTGTGTAAATTTTTTTTCTCAGACTTATTCTTGCTTCGTTTCGGTTATGGACTTCACCATCATCATCCTCATCATCATTATCATCCTAACGTCCGTCGTTGGACATAGACCTTCCTCAAGATCCATTTCACTTCTTTATCATGGGCGTCGCAAAGCCAGTACTTTCTGAATTTGTCAAAATCGTCTCTCCATCTAATCCTCTACCGGCCTCGATGCACATGTGATCTCTGGGGATCCATTTTGTGAGTTACTATGTCCATCTGTTGACTGCCATTTTTTCGACATAGCCAGCCCGTCGCCATTTGAGTTTTCCAATGGAATCTATGATGTCCCTGATTCTTGTCTTTTCCCTGGTGTATTGTGCTGTCTTGTGGTCTCTTCATGGGAGGTTAAGCATAATTCTTTTATGTGCACGTTGCATGGTTCTCAATTTGCGGGTCTGTCTTTTGGTTAGGCTCCATGTTTCAGCTCCAGCTCAATTTTAGTACTCTTTACACAACGATTCTTTATGATTATCTTATTGAAGAATACAATGAAATAATAGACTTGGCATCTGCAGGAAGAAATAAAACACATTTTGGATTTACAAACTTCAAAAGTTTCTGGTGAGAAGCAAAAAATAGTAAGACTTACTTTACGTGTTCTACTCTCAAGGTGATTGTCAGCCGTCTTACTGGGGAAAGTTACGTCAAGATAAGTAACATATCTTCTCATCAGATTATAGGCATTCCTATGGGGATTGATAACGTATCTTTCTGTGCAAATTTGTATCGACATAGATATGAATATATCTTTATGTCGTCTTTAATTAGAAATAATATAAAGCGAGATCAAGCATTTCTGTGTTGCTCAAGTTTTATCTATGACATGTATTTTAATGATGAAAGAGAATTCGGAAAACTATTTTAAATTGTAAGTTATGAATTATTATCTTATTCTATTCACGTTGTATAGATTGAATGACGGGAGATCATTTCAAATAGTTTCTATATAATACAACACAATTCATAACTCATTCTCTCGGACCAAATATGTCCATTTCTAAAATAAATTCTGTCGAGTTGGTAAAGACGAAAAAAGACCAATAAATGATAAAACAAACAAAACGAGGATTCGGGTTGAAAGCAGTTACTTGGCTTTTGTACTACCAGTGGATGTTTAGCTCAATGGTAAGTGCATCACTTCGTTAAAGAGACATCTCTATCGGTGGCAGATTCGATTCCTGCAGCATCCCCCTTTCCTTTCATTATTTATTTAATTTGTGTCTTCTTAATTGTATGATATATTAACCGTGTAACGACGTAAGATCATTTTCAAATAATTGTCCGTGCAATTTATAACAATATACGTATGCAGGATGTCGCTTCAGTAGAGTTTCAAATGAAATAATGCATTCATAATTGTTTTGTCGAATTTCACATTTTATCATTATGGAATACCCTACTGAAATAATTAGAAATGTGATATATTACTTTGGAACTGTATTTGAAATAAACTCCCGTTAATACACAGTGGATGTCTCTAAAATGGGCTGCTACAGAAATCGAACCTGCAACTAGTAGTAACTGACAACGAATTTTTGCTAATTCTATCGAGCCAAACAACTCGTTGGTAAGCTGGAGTTCCAGATAAGTGCTCAATAACTAGCTTCTCATCTTGTTCACTCACTGTTTCTGAACACAGACAATATATATATATATATATATATATATATATATATATATATATATATATATATATATACAATATTTGGGTCATCCACAGTCAGCTCTTCTGTGAGGCTATAGTCTATTCAAAATCTCTTCCTGTAGGGTCGAAAACTAGCTTCAGACTTAGATGCTCTACCCTTGCCCTCCTCAGAACTGGACTGCCAATAGGACCAAATCAAGTGATATATTTACTTATGCATAATTCCCCATCTACCAGAATTGGAAGTGCATTGCATAGTAGCTAATAGCAGACGAGTGTCCAACCTAAGAGTTTTTAACCCTAAAGAAGGGAGCGTTAATCATAATAATAATTAATAATTGGCTCGGTCACGGACAGCTGTTTTGTTGTATTACAACTTTTCAGTGTGGCCAGATACTATCCAATATCCCTTCCAGTACCGTTAAGTATGGCTGAAACATATGTATAAATATATATATATATATATATATATATATATATATATATATATATATATATATATGATTAAAGTTTGATCAGCATAGATATTGGTCGGTACAGCAGCGTGCTTTGCAAAAACGTTCTTCAAAATAAAATATAATACGGTTATAAGTTGGACGTTTGAAAAATAATTTAACTCAAGAATCTTATAATTTTTAAACACTTCGGGACTTTGGATGAGAAAAACGCATGAAGATGATTCTGTGCGAGACTCATACATTCCTGGTCCCCCTCAGGTGTTTTTTGTTTGACTTTCTCTCTCTCTCTATGTATGTATGCATGTATGTATGTATGTATGTATATATATATATATATATATATATATATATATATATATATATATATATATATAAATATATACATATATATATATATATATATATATATATATATATATATATATATATATGATCTCATTAAGAAGGATCCATTGATTCTTTTCCTCTTACTCCATCCGTACGATGGAAGTAAATATGACGTCTTCACCTAAGGATTCCAGCCTCTTGGGCCAGTTCGTAATGCACCTTCGTAATGCATCGTCAAAATCAAAACGTGGGATGCCGTTCACTGTCAAGTACAGTATGATCTCAACGAAACTAGAATAAAAGGAGTCCCTGGTTCAAAGGACTTTCTTGATCTCTCCCTCTCAACGACATCTTTCAGGCTTGTGAATACCATGATTCGTATACTGGATGCTGGGGTTGATCACAACGTACAACAAAATGGCCCCATTTGGAAAAAAAAAAGATTAAACATTGGACACTTCTGTCAGCTGGGATTTTCTGCCGAAGGGACAAATCTAATAGATAGAACAAGATCAACGTGGCTCAGTCAGGTGACAAGAGCGAAGGATATTATTCCAATGCAAAACGAAGCAACAAAAATAGAAATGTACCAGACACCTAAAAAGAAGAAATAACAACAGACAGAGCAAAAGAGAACTTTCTACATTTGTAGCAGTTAAAAGTATTGGATAAAAAAGAAAATTCATTATGATCAATTATTTCAGGTCTATTGCTGGACAAAGTTCTTTCCAAACTCTCCCCCACGGTGATTGTATGAACATTTTGGTTTTTGGGAGGTAATGTCAAATAGAACGCACCCGTTGTCACTCTCTTGGTAGATTGGTTTTGAATTACCCTTCTCCTAGACTGGTTGCCACCCATAGCTATAGATGGGGACAGAAGATATGTACACAAGCATTCTGCAATGGGCATTATTGTTAAGTGAACGTAAACAGCCTCGACCGGGGTATGAACACAGCTCACCGATTTCGTGGTCCATGCTGTTATGTCACTCATCCTTCTAAATTAATAAACGATAAAAACTAATAGAACTTGATTCATTGAATTCATTTAACACGTATCAACACGACATAATCCCCGACGGAGAAATGTCCATTGCGTCAACGGGGACTCTCAAGTCATAACGAGTGGCTAATTGCCAATTCTGGGTTTGGCCAAGTCATTCAAAATGTTTCAATAATCGTTGTGAAAGGTAATTATCAACGGACACATGATTCATTTCCTTTGGAGTGCACTTGCTCACAGTGTAGTGAAAAGTTAATCAGTTTTCCTACTTTCGTGATGTGAGTTCGATTCCTTCACAAACACCCCGAAAACAGGCAGATAAGTTCGGTTCATTGTAATTGTCTGATTCGAGGAACGACAGTGGACTAAATCCCAAGGCGGGTTTGAACATCCGCTTTTTCATTTTAACGGGTATCACTCAAAATATTTTGTTTACCATCATCGCATTTAGTTAGTACATCTAAACAAAGCCGTAAAATGGATCGGCCAAAACGACGTGTTAGGAGCTCAAATAGCATTAATGATTTCAATCGTCTAAATATCTTTGTTTATTGATGGCCCTTCTCTTAACTGAGAAAGTATCTCATATCACTTTTAATTCTTTGGTTCTTTCTTTTTTCTCTTTTACTGGCCCTAGTAGCCTCTCTCGTCCTTTTTTTCTTTCGTTTATTTTTCGCTTCAACATCGTCTTCCTTTCGTTTTTGTTTTTCAGGCTTTTATATTTACTTTCTTTATTTCGTTTTTTTCGTCCTAATATTTTCTTTCTTCGTTTTGACATTTTCTTTCTTCGTTTTGTTTCTTTCGTTCTGACATTTTCTTTCTTTATTTCGTTTCTCTCGTTCTGACATTTTCTTTCTTCATTTTGTTTCTTTCGTTCTAATATCTCCTTCCTTTATCCTTGGCTTTAATAACATTTCTTTTTCGTTTCTCGCATTTTAATAGATTTCTTTTTCATTTTTTCGAAACTACTTTTAAAATTTTTTTTATTGCTTCGATATCTTTTCTTTCTTTTTTGTCTCTTTCGGCTTTGACGACTTCTTTCTTTTTCGTTTTCTTTGCTTCAACGTTTTATTTCTATTTTCCTTCTTTTTACTATGTCTGTTTCATCCTCTTTTTCACTGCATTCACCGTCTCTTTGTTTTTTTCCTTCTTACACGTTCTGTCAGAAACTGACGGCCGCTGTTGCGGGTTAACACCGTACCAATGGAACTTGAGGGCAGGAAATTTCGACATTCATCCTTAGTTATGTCTAGGAAAATGATTTTTTGTTTATGAAAATCCCCCAGCAGGTTAGTTTAAAATGTAAACTTATGCAAATTGACCCTTCTGTATGTGTCCACTTGTTTTTTTGTTTTTTTTTTTAATTTTGAACGTACAGTCTTTTTTAGTGATCCCTGTCCAACGAAAGTCGTGAAAAGTCACTCAATCATTGATCACCCCCGTTTCCACCTTTCCTGATTGGTTAATTCCATCATGGAAAATTACCATGAGACATAACGGTTTCTATCGAGTGACTAACCAGACTGGTTTATTTATTTATTTCACACGGAGGATTTCGTAGCCCCAAAATAAGTGCCTCTACGTGTCGAACGTGCAAAGAAGTTTGATGTGAGGTAGCGATAAAATGCTCCAGGTTTTATCACTGACTCTACCCCTACTCCTACTCTCACACCTCCTTCTTCTCATCCACCCCACACACTTTCACTCTCTCCGACATTTCTCGCCGAAAACAAACCCGGAATTCCCTCTCGTGTTTTGATAACAGGCGCCATTAACAAATAACAACTGTTTGTTACAAATCGTATTGGGGGCAGGGGTGATTCGGGGGTTAAAAATCGGACTCAGATTTGTATTTTTACTTTACAGAAAAAAAAAAATTTGAAAAAAAAGCATCAAGTTTTTAGAAGTCCATTAGCGCCTTGATCTTTCACAATATATTAATTGTTTCCTTTATCTTTCTGTTCGGAAATATTGCAGAATTTCTCTTCCTATTTTGGTAAGTTTTACTTTGCTAAACTATCCGACTTTCTCATTTCTTTCTTTTTTTGTATTTTCACTTTATATATTTATACATGTGAAACACACACACAAAAAAATGATACATGTTCAAAATCTTATTCAAATTTTTTGAAAAAATATATGCTAACATGACAATACAGTGACAGGTTGGAACAGCTTCCTTCAAAACTAATCAAAATTATGGAGTCGTTACTTTTATATAACCCTACGCAAATATGACGGGTAGTAACTTGGCAAGAACGCTCTTCTGTTTTGATACTCCCAAACAGGACTATGGTAATACAATAGATGAACTCCACAATGAAAAATGAAATTAGAAATATAAATACTGATATAATTTAATTACTTGTACCAATATCCTAAAAGAAAAGTTACATGTTTGAATAATACTGAAGAGTCATGGATACTTACGAACTATGTACAAACTGACGTGTAAAATTTTTCTTTTCAGCGTTTAAAAAATGGAAAATTTACATTACTATATTCTATAATGGAGCTGCTGCAGGAATCGAACCTATTTCTCAATACATAACTATCGCATTAAAAGAAATAAATGAACAATGTGAAAACTTGGAGTGAAAACAGATATTTACAAGGGATTTATTCATATTGAATTGGTCTTTCCTGTTTCTGCACAAGTGAGGACAGGCAAGTAGTTAATGTGTCTCTAAGAATGTTTCCTAACTGTTCTGGCTGAGTTCTTTTGCTTTGTCGTTTGATCTTCAAGTCCCTCCAATATTATGCTATCATAAAGCATAGACTCAACAACCCGTATCTTGGAAACTGGGATTTAAACAAAATGACTTTCATAATTACAGTTATTTCTCCAAGCATCAAGTGCTTGGACCTGGAAAATGGCCAAATGGTTAGCCAAAGACACTCAGTCAAAATCTTATGAACAGTTTTTTGCACACACTTTCATTAGTATGTTCGCTTGCACAGAAACTAGAACGTTTAGATAAAAGAAATTCGTAGCCTTTGGCCTCAAATCAAACTTGTATTGATGAATGATTGCTACGTAAACATGTGATCAACGGACACACACACACACACACATATATATGTGGAATTTAAACAATATATATTGTTTATATATTTCATATTATATATATGTATATATCATTATATATGTTTATATATTTTTATATATGTTTATATATTATCATTATATATATTATTATATATATTATATATATATTATATATATATATTATATATGTTATTATATTATATATATCATATATATTATATATTATATTACATATATATTATAACATATAAATTATAACATATATATGTTAGATTATATATATTATAACATATATATATCATTATATATGTTATCATATATTTTATATATATTATTATATCTTGTTTATATATTGTTTATATACATATATATATATGTATATTTATATATATATATATGTATATTTATATATATATATATATATATATATATATATATATATATATATATAATACAAATCTGGTATACAATATAATATAATTCAATATCTGATGTGTGATGGGTTCATTTCACAGTGCTTGATACATTCAACACTGAACATAAAGGTGATTGAGGGTAGAGCTTTAGGTGACTGATTCGGTTTATTTCAGATTCATATTTAGGACGTATTTTTGATTGGATTGTTTATTTTTCTATGTTTAGAATATTTTTTTAATACTATTTATATGCTTTTCTATTTTTTTGTTTAATTGTTGGTCATTGCGTGTTATATTTTTCTGTTTTATTTAGTTGATATGCTTTGCTTGCTGGTAGTTATAAATTTCTGTCATCAGTATGTACTTAAACTACCGTTTTTGTGGTATGTTCCCTCTCTGAGAATGTTTTTCTGTCCTAAATCTGTTTCCCAGTGATAGGGTTCCCTTTTGTATGTCCTTAGTTGTTAATTTAATAATTATGTTTTTTTTCTGTCTCCTGATGTCTTAGTGTAATTATGGTGATTGGATTGTAGCTGGAGATATGAAATAATGATGATGTTCATGGTAATAACGAAAGGAATAAGATATCTATGGTGGTTAATTTTCAGTATAAGTATATGTGGGTTATAAGGTTATGTTGATAGAAATGTTTTGGTAATTGTGTTAATCGTTTTTTTTATTGTTCTATTGGCAAAAGAGAGGATTTAAAATTTCTCATTTAGGCTTAGATAAGATTGGGTTTCAATGTTCTGGCATAAGTAAGTTAATTTTGATTTTTTTCCATTTTACTACGGGTTTGAGTTTGCCAGAGTCTTCAATTATGTATTGACAGTGATGTACTGTTTTATTATTTTTCGTTTGTATATGATGATATATGGTTGGTTAATCTTAGTTTTCTATACTCTTATATGATATTTCATACATGTAGTGAGAGAAAGAGAGAGAGAGAGAGTGAGTGAAAGGAAGAGAGGGACTTTGAGATATAAATTCAAACAAGGTTTTAAGATTAGTATTCACATTTTTTCTGTTTCAACCGATTATATGATTCTGTCCGAGACACCGACTGAAATGTTATGTCCAAAATAAAAAAGAGGATGGAATAGAACGCTGGTTGACATATCAGATAACGATCTTGAATTTTCAAACTAAGGTTGGATTGCTGGAGAGAGAAATTCAATAAAAATTAGGATGCTCCTGATACGTCATGGAATAATAAGAGCGCTTCATTCCAGAGATTAAACAAAGGCCAACGGGACGGTCCGAGATTTGACCAACCGAAATTTCGTAATTGAAACAACAATGATGAGGATTAACCAATCCGAAATGGTACTCTCAAATGTAAGCAATAACATCTCTACATCCATTGCAGTTTCCCATGTCTCTCCATCCATCGCAGCTTTTCTGTCCTCACAATTGAATCCATCGTCTTCCCTGTTTCTAGCAATGATGTTCATCCATCTATTATTAGAAAACGTCAACCAAAACTGTCACAAAAACTGTCAACATAAGTTTCTTAAGATTTTAATTTGGTCTGGCTGGCTATGCATTGATGTATGCGTATATCATGCCTACAGACCATTCCGATGGAGCTAGAGGGTTGACTATTTTAGCATTCACCCCTTATTATACAATTTTTTGTATTTTGAAAATCCCTGCCCAATAGATTTCAAGTGGGTACAATTTGAAATTCCCTTTACAAATTCTTGGCCTTTTCCCTGATCATTGCTCAACAAAAGGCGAGAAAATAACTTTTCCAATAATTAACCCATTCGCAAATTTTTTAATTGATCACCCAAACACAAAATGCTGCCAAAAGTTATAGGTCTCATGAGGGTTTCTATTGGGTGAGTTATTCTTATTCTGACTTGCTTTGCTATTTTTTCTGTTCCAGCTTTTTATTTCTAAGTGAATGTTCTCTCTTGGCGTGATATATTCCCGAAACTATGAGCACTCTCTTCTGATTTTATTAAGTAATGTGAATTTGTTATAGCCTTTTGTTGAACTTCTTCATTCCTTACCCTATCGTCATGTGATATGTGTAACTTTCTGCTGAGGAACCTCATCTCTGCTACATTAATTTTGTCCGTTCCATTACACTTGTGATGGTCTATGACCCACAGCCATACATCAGGATAGAAGGATGAAGCAGCTGAAACTTTTAAAGCAGATGTCAATAACCATTTTCTTGTTCGTTAGCATGTTTCTCATTTGTATAGAGGTGAGTAGAGTAATCATGGTGCTTCCTTTTAGTCTCTCAACTCTTAGCTTCAGTTACCAAAAAAAATGAAGAACATTATTGCCTACAAGTGGCATCTATCTATCTATCTATCTATCTATTTGAGACCGTCAAAGAAAGCTGTCGCCAAAACTGCCAACAAAAGTTTCTTCAGCTCATAAGATAGCGTGGTTAGCTGGCCGGCTATGTAGGTTTTTAAGTATTATGTATCACGTGTGCAGGCCACACTATTGGAGCCATAGACTAAAAAAATTGAACAAATATTCCTAAAATTCCCCACCTAAATAGTTCAATTTGGAATGTAAGTTTATGATAAATTGGACACTTACTTTTTATCAGGAAGCAATCACACTTTTTCAAAAATTATTGATTTGGGACTTTTTTAATGATCACTGCCCCAAAATGATCACCCTTTTTTCCATTTTTAATAGATCACCCCAACGCAGCATGCTGCCAAAAGATGTTGTTCAGTTTCTACTGAGTGACTATCAATCTATCTCCGTCCATCCATATCTATCTATCTATCTATCTATCTATCTATATGTATATATATATATATATATATATATATATATATATATATATATATATATCTATTTTTGTGCTTTTAAAATCTTCAACACAGTATAAAATCAATCTTTGCGTCTTCCTTCCCTCCTCTCTTTCTCTGTCACTCTGTCTGTCTGTCTATCTGTCTGTCTGTCTGTCCCACTCTCTTAAACAAACGGAACTTCCAAATAAAGATTTGCTTCCAGTTTTGAGAGAGAGAGAGAGAGAGAGAGAGAGAGAGAGAGAGAGAGAGAGAAAGAGAGAGAGAGAGAGAAAGGGGGGATGAAGGAAGAGAATCACTTTGTAAGCGATTGGCTCGTTTTCAAAAACAAATACTGTTCTCAATTGATCAATAACCCCGCCTCCATCGCCACTTGCCAAGAAAAACATATTGATTTAATTAGAGTCATTTGCTTAATTTCCAAAACGGAAGTGATAGGCTCAGGATTAATGGTTAATTATTTTAATTAGATAATGAACACCTACATCGTAGCTATAGCCTTTAGGCCCGGGGATCTACAACGAAATCCTGTACTATGAAGCCAGCGAAGAACAATGCATACATACAGTGAGTGCAAAAAGTATCCGATACATTTAAAAAAGTTCATTATAACTCCCTAACACTGCTTTGAAATTGGCAGAATTTGGGCAAAAAATTTCTGAATTCTGTACATAACTTTTCAATGTTCAATCTTGTTTCATTATTTGTTTTGATTTTTTAAAATTTTTGGGCAAAATCTGTCAATTTTGAAGCTGTAGGAATTTTTTCAAGGAATTTTTTTAATGACTGAAATCATTTTTGCGATTTGACCGATCAACTCTACGACCTCCCTCTGATGTACCTTCAAAATGTGATGATGTTGAACAGGATTTTTCTCCGATGGTAACTACGTTTATAATGGTGGATTCAGTGATGTCTTTTCCTTTACTTGTTGGGCCCAGATTTTCATTTCTGGACCCTTTTTTGATTGCAGAAGTCACGTCGGTTCAAACTGACATACGCTGGTATATGCTGCTTATTTGATTTGTCCCTCTTTCAATAGCTCTCCCTGTCTATAATCCGGAGTTCTTCCTAGGGAAGATAACGTTCTGACATCCCAGATATTTTTATTTAGCTTTTTTATGCTCCTTGTGTTGGACTTTGAGACAAAAGACTGTTTATCCTGTCTAGATCTATCCACAAAATAGTGTAAATACAGTAACTGACATGACTCTTTTTTTGGCGAACATACTTCAGTAACCAAATTCCACGGGGTGTAGGGACTGCTGGAAGTGACCCATAATATTGCTTTCTGTATCTTTGCTGTTCCTTTCATTTATGAAAGGTGTATCGTTTGAACAAATGGAGCATCCTTCATGGTATCTTTCGCGTTTCTCCTACCACTTTCCTTCGTGGAAATTACATGGTGCTGATAGCCATTTGCTCTGAATATATATCCTATATCGTCCGTGCAGGTTACCAGTTCGTCCAGAAAGGGAGACTGTCATTATTTTCTTTTCCCATCGTTGATTGTACAGATGGTCTGATTGAGTTAACATGGCCGAAACCTGTACATCAACATGGTGGGCTAGAGTATAAACCTGACTATGTATTTAAACCAGAGTGATGGTTTCAAAAATGATGAGCCTAAGGCTGGATCTTCTGAAAATTCCAAGTGCATATATTTGTAATAAACGGAAAAATTACTGAACCCATCACTGAGCATTTTTCCTGTTTATATATATATATATATATAGAGAGAGAGAGAGAGAGACAGATGGAAACGTATTGCGAAATTTTTCATATTATCTGTGTAGGCATATATTATTTTTATCAACTTAAATGTAAACATATATCACCGAGGGTGGATGTCCGACCCAAAATAAAGATAAGTGAAAAGGAAAATACATTCTCGAATTGCTTAACGGTAAAATTTCAAATGTAACTGATTAAGTTCAGGACAAGTCTGGATGAATATCTAACACGAAACATGTTTAAATTTGTTACTTAATGTAGTCGTGATTTGAATTTGATATTATGTATACACATATATACGTGTGTGTGTGTGTGTTTGTGTTTGTGTATAGAATAAAAAGACATATAAGATCTCTTAATACCCTTTAAAAAAAAACTCAATTGATAATCACGAAGAAGCGTATAAAGAAATTAATTGTGAGGATTCGATGAGTATGTTATAATACAACCTTTTTTTTCGGAATGTATTGAGCCCTTTTATTATAATCACTGCATTATTCATTTTTTTAGAATATATATATATATTTATATATATATGCAATGGTCAAAATAACTGTTTTCACTCAAAATTCTCATCTCGCCCATTCTTGGTCTATTAGTTTCTTTCAACGCGTATGAAGGAATAGATATATATAATCCGACAGAATAGTTATAATTTGCGTTATAATGCATGAACAAAATAAGAATTTGGAAAGAAAACAGTCATTTGGGCCTTTGCATTACTGGCAGCTGTCTAGCTCAATGGTAAGAGCAACGCAGGTTCGATTGTTAATTACTTATTCTATCTACGTAGTCTACGTCAAGTGATACATAAACCATGTAACAACGGGAGATCATTCAAAATAAGGGTTTCTATACAATATAACGCAATTTATAATCATTCTGTCGGATCATATATAATCAATTCTTAATACATAACCGTCACGTAGTAAGAAATAGATAGACCGAGTATAAACAAGATGAGAATTTTGAGTGAAAACAGTTATCATTGAAAAACTGCCCTGTTGAAAGAAACAAATAGACCGAGAATAAGTGAAATGAGAATTAATGTGTATATAAACTTGGGGAGAGAGAGAGAGAGAGAGAGGGAGAGAGTCTGAAGCCTTTGTTTTGATCCTACCTTGTGGTACTGGATGGGATAATGGATAGTCCATAGCCTCACTGAAGAGTTGTAATGCAACGAAACATCTGTCTGTTGATGACACGATTATTTGATTATATATATATATAGTTATTTATGTAATGAAATGCGATTTCGTTGGTTCCGTCCCTGTAAACATGAGCCCTTCCACTGAGTAATTGTATGCATGTATATGTAGATGTGCGGGTGCATGCCTGTTTCGTAGTGGTTTGTACGTATCTATTCATGGTCATTTTTCGAATCTAGGTAAAAGATTTTTAAACTTCATTTCAAACGTCACCCGACCCTCCAGTTTTTGAAGATTGGTGATTCACAATTTCTACACACATGTTTATCTCATATTTATCAAGTGCCGTACAAAGCTAAGCTCAAAGTATATGATTGATATAAACACATATAATTGCAAATACATACATATACATGGGTACTTACTCAAGTGCTTATGCTTACCAATATCTAAATATATCTAAGATATTCTCACGTAAAACAAGGTCAACAAAATCTTGCTTGCAATTCAATTTATTCGTAAGTTTACTAACTGAGCTGTAAATTTTAATCCCCGATGCAGAAGGCACTTGAAATGTCTAATAGTTGTGATGAATTCCATAAGTGTTGTTGCTGACGAAGACCAGTGAAGTAAGTTGACTGAATTTAAATGATGGGCTGATTTTCCTCGTGGTATTCTTTTTTCTCCAGTACTATCCTGTTTTCGTATTAAAGAGCAATGTCCATATTTACAAAGTATAGCCCCAGCAAGATGCAAAACGACTTCAACATTGGTTTGCTTATTGAAAAAGATGCTTTTAATGTATAAAAAAATAAGAAAAACATCTTAGTGTTAAGAACAAAAATTATTCATGGAAATGTTTCTTAATGAGGTCAGGATGTTTAACACTATAAATGAAGAATGTTGGTGTGGCACTTCGTTGAAATAATGACATTAATAGTTCAAGACCATATTGTTGCGAAACAGCTAAGACAATGCACCGAGAAGACCATCTGTGACACACACATGTATATATGAACACACACATGCACACATATCTATCTCCCAACATACGAAAGTGTTTTTCGATTGGTCATGATTTTATTCCTGTTTCGTTTTGTTTTCATACTTTGTTAAATAGCTTTTCTTTCACAAACGACGTGTCCTAATAATCATGAGGTGTAAGTGAAGATCGAACTCACTACAGTAGGAGAGTTTTGTTTTCGGCTGAGATATGGCACAGATGAAGCAGGCCTGGTTCCTGGGGATTTGTCTACTGTGGAGCACCTTCTCATTGCACTGACGGGATAGAGTCAGGAGAAATGACCTTAAATAACAATAAGTCTAGCACAAGACTATAACTTAAAGGCACTTGGTTAGGATCGAATTCACGGTGTTAGTAACAGGAAACTAGCTTGATAACCATTGCTACACGATGAGACATTCAAAACATTTCCTAATTTTAGCTTAATCTGGCACAATTCTACATAACCGGGAAACGTACATCGAAAGTCTATTTTTGATATTCGCCATGGTTTTCTTGCGCTTTCTTTACAAAGACTTTAATTAGTAATTTTGTCCATTTTTCTACGTAATCAAATCGGTAATTATACATTGAAGCTACGTGAACTAGGTCACTGTTTGTACCTATATATACCGAAGAGACGTAAACTATTTCGATCATTCAGAACTGTACTTTGAAGTTCCAAAAAACACATGCACTTTAATACATTTAACTGAAAAGGATATAAATCAAGTCGTTGTAGATAGCATTTTATCTCAAAAAAGTTCATACAAAAATGGTGAGTTTACGCCGTTTCAATGTATGATATATCGACATTCTTCTTCATCATCATCATCAGTCTTTTAGCGTCCGTCGTTGGACATAGACCTTCCCCAGGATTTGCCACACTTCTCTATCATGGGCGTCACGGAGCCAGTACTTCCTGAACTTGTCTAGCTCGTCTCTCCATCTAACATTTTGCCGGCCTCAGTTGCGCATGTGGTCTCGGGGAATCCATGTTGTGAGTCGTGATGTCCATCGATTGTCTGCCATTCTTACAACATGGCCAGCCCACCGCCATTTGAGATTTTTTATGGATTCTATGATGTCTCTAACTCTTGCCTTTTCCCGGATGTACTATGCTGTTTTGTGTAAGCATCTTCAAACGGTTCCCACTATTTTTGTTCTCGACGAAATATTGTAGTGTAGGAGGTGGTCAAACTGCAGCTCATCACCCGCATGTAGCTCTTTGACATTTAATGGGCAGCTCATGGATGCATGTTGGTTGTACTGTTCTTCTCATAACAGTTAATATGAAAGGTTAATGGCAAAAAAACAGGTATTAACAGTGACTTACTGTATTAAAACGTAATTTTAATGTGTCATTGTTAGAAAAACTATTTAAGTATGTCAAATCGTAACATAAGGTTTAATTTAGTTTTCAAGATTTTGAAAACCTTTT
This sequence comes from Thysanoteuthis rhombus, assembly GCA_963457665.1. Taxonomy (NCBI): domain Eukaryota; kingdom Metazoa; phylum Mollusca; class Cephalopoda; order Oegopsida; family Thysanoteuthidae; genus Thysanoteuthis; species Thysanoteuthis major. The sequence continues at coordinate 59,170,655 of OY735211.1, forward strand.
GTAAATACTGACATTCAAATAAAAAGGAAGTTTCTAAAAAACACGTATGAATAAATAATATTGCGTACATGGATTTTATTATATTCATATAACGATAAAAACGTGTTTGTAAATTCAGTTCATGTCTTGCAGCATTCAAACATCTTAAGCTTATTGCATATGGCTTCTGCATTAAGCAAGTCTTTTGTTAAGACTATATTGCTAACTTGTATATAGCACCCATCTTCAAACAATATTGATTGGAAAATGGTAAAATTGTTCGAGTATAAAGCAAGACAAAAATAAGTGACAAAAAGGTTAGACTTGAGTGCAAAGTTTGAAATACTTCATCTTGGAGTATGAATTATTCACTAATGGTGAAAGAGAAACAGAGACAGTCGGACAATGGAACCACACCCACGATTTCACTGCTATTGTTGCCCAGACACAAGTATCTGTGATGTCATTGCGTTGCCATAACAGGACAAAACACAAATTCCAATATCTACTGCGTTCACTTCATTGTGTATGAAGAGAAAACAAAAGAATGCATAACACATAATCATGCATCAAAGATTCATTTAGTGTTAAAAAATATACGAGTTGTATTTACACCACAAATATAGTTTACACAATATAAAAACACTTTAAACATTCGCAGGGTTGTAATGAATATCCTAATTGTTCTTCAAAATATGTACATCTGGTTAGAGTGCTATGTATTCTTGGGAGTGGGCGATTCCATAGTTCTACGAACAACTCCTTTGCTAAATAAAAAGAACAACGGACTCACCTCTTTTGCTAAAACAGAGGAACGCTGTAATACGACGTCGGACAGCTTTGGGCAATATTCGTCAACATTTCGTTTGTTTCTGTAATAAAACTGATTCAATTTCCGTTAAGACGACCAAATCAAAAATAACTAATCATTGCATCAAAATTAAAACGACGAATATAGCCCGAAATGCAATATAAATCTTTGGGAAATTAAAAGGCTATATATATATATATATATATATATATATATATATATGAAATTTATGCATTAGTCTTTTAAGCATTATTTTCTCTTTTTTGTCCTTTCTCTTACTATTTTTGTTCGATTGAATAAAAAAATATAATAACTGAAAAATTCCTTTTTCTTCGCCCACTTTCTCTATTATTCTTTCCTAATGGAATGAACGGTATTAATCAATTCGTGAATTTCTGAACGGAAAGCATTTTTGCTTTTAGAAAACCGTCAGAGTTGAAAAGAATTTTTGGAAATTTAATCTACTTCTATTTACTTCTACAATATGTCCCATGGCGTCTTCGTCTATTCATCTTCTTTTAGTAAAGTAACACACTATAATTCAGAACAAGGAAAAGCAGATCCCCATCCTCTACCAAATCATCATCATCAGATTTTCAGCGTCCACCGTTGGACCTACACTTTCCCAAAGATTCACAATACCTCTCTAACATGGGCATTGCAGAGCCGATACTTTCTGAATTTATCATGCGTGTCCTGCCATCTCACTTCCTGACAGCCACAATTTCGCATACGATCTCTTGGTACACACGTTGTGAGTCGCGATGTCAACTGTTTTTTTGACATTCTTGCAACATGTCCAGCCCACTGCCATTTGAGTTTTCGAACTGTTTCTATGATATCTCGGATTCCTGTCTATTCTCTAATATACTGTGCCGTCCCATGATCTCTCAATGTGAGGTTGGGCATGATTCCCTCATGTGTAGGTTGGATGGTTGTAGGTTTGGGGATGAATCTTTTGCTGAGTTTCCATCTTATAGCTCCGTAGGTGACTATCGAGAGGATACATTGGTTGTATACCCTTCTATTTAGGACTAGTGGGATTTGGGGGTTCTTGGAAATCAAGTTTACTCTACCGAAAGCTCGTAAACCTGATGTGATTCTTCGCTTGATTTTTGCTCTTTTGAAGATTTCATGGAGATTTATTGTCTTAGCTAGATGTAGTGGTATACTTTCGCTGGCTCTGTATTTTCGATTTCAATCCTTGTCTCTGTCCCCAATATCTTTACTGTACATGAAATTTGTTTTGCTGAAGTTTAAGTGGAGGCCAATTTTCTTGCTTGCTTGATTTAGCTCGTCTTGCATTATTTCGAAATTGTGAAGGTTCTTAGTAAAGAGGACGATTTCGTCAGCAAATCTGAGGTTACTTATGTATTTGCTGTCTATTCTGATTCCTTTATTTTCCCAGTCTGTGAAGAGTTTGGTCTCGCTGGCATCACCTTGTCTCACTCCTTTTTCTGGTTGAAAGGGCTCAAAGTCTTTATGTAACCTGATGGAGGAACTGCTGTATCAGTAGATATGTTGCATTACTCCGACACATACGGGGTCTACATCTTGTTGTATTATTGCGTCAATGACTCTGGGCATTCCCACTGGATCGAAGGCCTTTTTAAAGTCAACAAATACTACAACTAATGGCATTCTATATTCTATTGCTTTCTTTTTTAGTTGGTTTACTGAATGGAGATGGTCAATGGTTGATAAAAAAGTTGATAAAAACTAGATATCAACTTTAAGAAGAATGGTTATGTAGTCAAAATTACTAATGAGGACCGAAACCGTCGGGAAACCATGGACTAAAAATATTTGATAGAGATGGTTTAATTGGCTGGTATACCTCCTGAGATCACCACCATCAATACCCATTGGGTAAGCTCTTTCTAAACACGACTGTCCCACAAGTAGACCAGCAGAAAACAACATTTATGTCTCAAGAGCTAAAAAATATTATCATCATCATCGTCATCAACTTCAACTTTTTAGCATCTGCTGATTGGACATAGACCATCCCCAACATTTGCCAGACCTTTCTATCATGGGCATCACAGAGCTAATATCTTCTGAACTTTTCTAATTCGTCAGGCCATCTTATTTTTTTTGAGACTCAGAAAAACATCGTCTGACCTAATTTTTTATTTAGTTTTAATATGTCTTTACTAGAAAAAAGTATGGTAGGTAAGAGATCGTAGATATACCTGAGAAGTAAATAGATGTAGACTGAATATCAGAAAATTCTTTTTTTCAAGATTTGTACGGAATAGTCTACCATAGTATGTTGTGCTCTCATCATATGTACGTACTTTTAAGAAGAATTGTAACATTTATTACAACGCCACAAATGCTAAAGGTTTGGAATATTGTGTAAACTGGCTTTGTAATGTTGTCTGCTTGCATATACAACTTGTATCTTTTTTTTCATGAAATAAATGTATTATGTATTATGTATAATGACGTTGAAGCATTGGCCAATAACTGCGCGTGCGCAATGGCTGTTCAGCCGGAAGGTCGACGCGATGACGACGTGTTCACTCTAGTTCATTTCCACACCACTATCATGATAAATACGGAAGGATTATTATGAACCTGGCCCGTTCGATAATAATCATCGCATTGAGAAATTGTCTGCAAAATTTCGGATGACTGTAAGATAAACGGTATGCTTTGACAGCTAAGAAAATAAGAACAGATGACCGCAAGTCCTGCATTGGAATGAGGATTACAAGATTGGCTGCAGCAGGGGCAAAACTCACTCCTACTTTGATTCCGACTGAAGATGATTACTGCAACTTTTCCATTCTGCATGTAATGAATAATACAATTATGAACAGCTTATTTTTTTTATGGTATGAATGTATTCATTTAATACAATAAAATAAACCCTTGCCCATCTGTAAAACAAATTTTCATTAATATCTAAGACTGGTCAATTTAGATCAGTTGATAGTACAGCTTACTGGCATTTGATTGGTGGTAAGTTCGAATCACGGGAGGAGAATGCATACTATACTCGTGTCGGTCCAAAAGGTTAATGTAATCCAGAGATTTAGTCTTCAGCTTACTGTCTATAAATTCATTAGGGAATTTAAGATTTAATAAATCTTACCTATGCTATCTCTGGTAACATATTCGACAACTATTTCACACAGGTTGGATTCAATTGCATTCTCTTGATATTCTGTTTAATGTGCACCATGTTTAGGGTTTTTAACTGATATTGAAGTGTAAAACCGAAGTTTAGAACGCAAATCGGATTTGAAGTACTAGATGAAAAAAACCCAAACAAAACAAAACAAAAAAAAACAATAAAAAACAGGTGGAGTGCATCATTATCATCATCCTTTCAGCATCCATCGTTGGACATGGACCTTCCCCAAAATTAGCCGGACCCCTCTATCATCCAGCTCGTCACATCATTTTATATTTTGTCGGCTCCAGTTTTGCATGTAATATCTGAAGATGCACGTTGTGAATCGTGTTGTCTGACCTTCTTGCAACTTGCCATTCCAGTTTTCGTATGGATTTTATGATATCTCGGACCATTGTCTTTCTTCTAATATACTGTGATATCTTGTGTCTCAGTTTAAGAGTCAGTCTTTTGGTTAAGTTCCATGTTTCAGCTCTATTGGTGACAATAGGGAAGATGCATTGGCTGTAGACCTTCCTTCTTTTCAGGACTCACGGACTCGGAGGTTGAGATAATCGGTATCAAAAACTAGGATCAATAGAATAGATAAATGAATCGAAATCAGATATTATTTCATTGGATTTGGTTCCAAAAAGAAGATCGGAACGGTTGGCATTTGTGACTTATACAACTTTTTACAGATTCTGAAAGTGTAAGGAAAAAAAATTATGTCAAAAGTTGATTAAAACAACAGTGTTGTACCAAAATAAATAATTCTATTTCAAGTCAAGGAGTAGCAAAGTAACAATGCTGCCATGGAGATAGCCATATTGCTGAAGATAAACGGAAGTAGCCCTCCATAGCTAAACGTTTAAAAAAGTCGTATAAGCAATATATATATATATATATATATATATATATATATATATATATATATATATATATATATATATATATATATCTCCACACATCCAGACATTTGGAAACCTTCCTCCCAGATATAGGTCAAATGGGACCAGGCCATGTTATAGTAAGATAGTGCCCGGATAGTCTACCTCTCATCGGCCCATCCTCATATATAAACACCAATTGGCTCCAGCGATAACCTCTTAAAAGTACTTCAGAGATCAACAGAACCCTTAGATGAGGCTGAGGGAAGTTTAGCTCAAGTGGAATCCACTGCTTAAGTTGAACTCAGCCCCCATTTATATATATATATATATATATATATATATGTGTGTGTGTGTGTGTGTGTGTGTGTGCGTGTATGTGTGTGTGTGTGTGTGTGTGTTTGTGTGTGTGTGTGTGTGTGTGTGTGTGTTTCATGCCAAAGCCGTGTATAAAAAAAAAACATAGATACAAAAAAACATCCATCCCTTTTCTCTCACTTCCAGTCAATAGTTAGGGAGATATTTCTTTCTTACTCAATCTCTATCTAACAATCATACCGTCCCCACTCACTGTGAGAAATTCAACGAGTAGGTAGCTGGCTGGCTGATTCAACTAAAAAGCCGGTACCAAAGAAAGAATAAATTTAAATTGCAATTCGAACACCAGCAAAAAACAAATGGTGTTCAAAAACCAACTAGCTAAAAAGACGTCGAGGGCTCCTAGATGTGTTCACCGAAAATTTCACGTGGTTATGTCAAATGATTTTTGCAGTAGGCTCTCACATGCAGACGGGTGGATATTTGGTGAATTATACGATAAGCGAACGAATTTAGATTCTCATAACACAGAAACATTCATATTTTGTTTAGTGCATTCCATTGTGTGTTTGTATACTAGCCTCATAGCCTGGATAGTTATATAATTCGCCCATCGTCCTCGAACCACATGTAATCTTATATTCTGCTTGTTGATTTTTCTAAGCAGGTGGGCCCTTTCCAAATAATTGGTCGGTGCAATACACTTTCTCCTCTATTTTTGCCATCTTCCTGAGTATACGCAAATCCCCCCTTCTTCGTCTCTGTACTCTTTAAAGTAATTGAACAAACAAATTTAGCTTGTATGGCTTAGTTTTGGGGATAGGAAACATGAGTTTTAGGAAAGGAAAACCAAATCAGCAATTAGCGCAACAAGGCCTGTATTTAGGAATGTTTGTAGTTCTGGATGCCAAAGTTTTGGAAATTTTCTAAAAAATATAACTCAATTCATAAATAAATTGAACATACAATTTTCCCTGCACCTAAAACCTTTTTCAGAATCGATCAAGAAGACTGAAAATACCAATGAACATTGCTATTTGGAAGGGTTGTCAAATTTATGTTAAATGAATGTGATTATCTTTGCCTTAATTCCATATTTCGTTCAAATAATCATAAAGTGCACCGCACACCAATACATGCGCCCACACATGCATATAATACAAATCAAGACACAATGTAATATAATACAATATCCGATGTGTGATGGGTTTATTTCATAAAATGCTCGATGCATTAAGTGCTAAGCATCAAGTTGATTTAGAGCAGAGCTTAGAACATGATGAAGTGAAGGATTCGCTACACAAATACGTTTATGTTTCTGCTCTGTTTCGGTTTCTTCGGGCGAATGATTTGGTTTATTTGAGATCCCTGTTTAGGACGTTCTGTTGGGTGTGTGTCTACTTTTCTAGGATGTTGTACGTTCTTTTCATTCTATCTATGTACGTTTTGTTTTTGCTTGTCCTCTGTTTAGTGGTTGGCCATTACTTGTTTCTCTGTTTTACTCAGTAGGGATACTTTGCTTACTTGTACTTAGAAATCATAAATAAGCAGGAGATACTGTCGGTATTTTCATTATCAAAATGCTGTTATTACATCAGATTTTTGTGATATGTTTCCTCTCTGAGACTATTTTATTCTTACCTAAATCTGTTTCCCGCTGTTACGGTTCACTCAACAGGAATTTAGTCGTTAGTTCGAATATTCTAGGTTTGGTTCATTTCTACAAATCTGAGATATTCATGAAGAGACAGTTTGGTTGTTCTCAAAGTGGCTGGAGATGTAAAATGATAATAATGGTAATAGTTATACTGCTACCACTATTGATGATATTAACGAGGGGAATAAGATAGCAATGGTAGTACATTCAGTATACGTGTATGTGGGGTTTCAAATTATGATTTCCCTACCTCTACCTTTTTGCTGGTGCTTTGTTTTACTCGATTGGATTTTACTATTTCATCATGTGTAAAGTTAGTTCCAGCTGCAGTTTCGGATCTATGATCGAAGTTGCAGATAGCTGCAATGTCATAGGGACATGCGTTTAGGGTTACATACAGCGATACTGTCCTGATTCTCCTTCGAAGGGACAGTAAAACCCTAAAGCCAGCTCAGACATTTACCTACTACGGCAAGTTCTAGTGCTGTGGTTTTAACAGCGTTTCACTCTGAACACGAAGGTGCGCGAGACACCCATAGCTACTTCGCATTTACCAGGCGAAAACCGCTTTATCAGTGGATCATAGGATGTAAACCCTTGGTTAAAGGATAGGGTTGGGTCTGAGCAAGTTGACTTCACCTTGAAATGTCATTGTTAAGGATAGAAGTTTATTCTATACTTAGGCTCACCGTCTATATTCCTAGTACGGTGGTAAACCACCCTAAAAATCTTCGTTCGCGAAGCCAAGCCATATATATATATATATATATATATATATATATATATATATATATATATATATATGTGTGTGTGTGTGTGTGTGTGTGTGTGTGTGTGGATGTGAGTGTGTGTTTTACATTTTCGTTGAAAATAGTAGATCAATCATTAAAATATATGTACATAATTTTTCGATTTCGAGGCAGGTGATAATTCTATATAACCATTCTCCTCTATTTCTGCTATCGCTTTATGTACCAAACCAAGCTAAGCTTGAGTAACAATACCAGAAAAAGATAACGACACTATATGTTGGGGATTGCTATGAGGAAACAATAGAATACCCTTATCTTGTCTCCGAGCATTTGAGGTTTTGCCAATCTCAAGTGTTCTCTCGTTGATCCAACAAAAGATTTTTCTCCCATGAGAGAAACTGCAACCAGTCAGGCCAACGCCAAAAAAGAACAAAAAAAAGAAAAAACAAAAAACAAAAAAAACAGACGATTCCCCATCTTCCAACCAGCGAACTGATAAATAACACATCTCTTTAGGCCTATGATTTACAGTTAGAGTTATCTTACACCCTCTCCTGTATATATTACGAAAGAAAATTCCGAATATTGTTGATAGGATCCAAACCACACACCCATACATCCATGTATATCTCTTTCTTTCTCTCTCTCTCTCTCTCTGCTTCTCCTTCTCCCTCTCTTTATATTTAACTCCAGAAGATGTAATTCAATTACGGAACAAACGAAAGCAAAGTACTTTACCATTTAGATTAAACTGCGTTTTAATAAATTTTACAACGAAGGATGTTTGTTAGGGTTGGGGTCAGTGTAACGGTTATGTAAGTCAGTTACGAGAGCAGGGAACCCTTCACTGGTAGTTTTGCTGATAGAAGTTTTGCCTCTGAAATTCCCAGGGATATGTTTGGAAGCGAACTGAAGATGTACCAAACTGCCACCGTAGTCTCCCACTGTCTGTCTGTCTGTCTGTCTGTCTCTCTCTCTCTATATATATATATAATGTCACAAGTTCAACTCCTACAGCAGACCCATTTCTTTAATTATTTATTCTATCTAGGTTGTCCAGGCCAAGGGATACATTAACCATTTACGATATAATGCAATTTATAATCATTCTTTCTAATCGTTTCTCAACACACACACACACACACACACACACACACACATATATATATACATACATATATATATATATATATATATATGTATGTAGAAATGGGTGGTAGTAATAATGACTTTTTTGAGAATTAGTTAGTAGCTAATATGAGTGGGTGAACAAGAAGCAGGTTGCCATGGGAACACTCCGGGTGGGTAGAGAAAAAAGTGTACCCGACAAAGAGGATTAAAACGGGAGAGGATTAACGGATAGGAATTCTGAAATGGCGACTTTTATTATAGATGCTGTCCTTTTATTATTTTGGTCGTTGATGTTGGCGTCGTCTTGTTCAGTAAGAATCACAAATCCGTTATTCAGTTCAAGCTCAAAGAATCGCGTATGCTCTTTTGGTATGTTTAGAGGTTGCAGTTTGGTGTGGAACATTTTTCTGCGTTCTTTGTCGGTATTTACTTGCACTTTACATTTTTCTATTCTGTGGTTACCTCCTACATTGACTTGATTTAAGATTTGAATGTCTTTGACGGTATCACTTGTACTCTATTTCGTTCTTTGTTTCATGGTTGAGGCTTTTTCATTTCCAACTGGACCCTATCTTGAAGAAGTTGATTTTGAATCCGTTAGCCGTTGCAAAATTTACAAGATCTCTCTTGTTCCATATTTTATATCTGTATTGGCACGAGATGTTAGCTCCTCAGTTCGATTATTTCTTCTCTGGGTCTTCTCATTTTGCTAATACCTATAATGTCCCAACCGACATTTTTGATTTCACTTTTTAGATCGCTTAGGTGCATATCAGTTGACAGTGTTCTGACGTTGTAGGTGCCAATGTATAATGCTGTCCTTTTGATGATGGTTTTGGGGCAATGTTTAGGTGGTTGCCGTTGGACCGATGACCCGATAGGAACGGGTGTTTTCTTGGTGAAGATTTTGGGAAGTCGCTTTTGGAACACACCCCATCAACCTACTTAGAAAAGCAGGTAAGATCATCACTAGGAATCTGGCTGTCCTATTCAACTTGTACCCACAACAAAGTGGGATCTCAGATGATTGGAACACGTCAATCATAATGCTTTCATTTAAAAATAGAAACCTGAAAGATCACAACAACCACAGACCTACAAGCCCACTCAACTGCGTATACAAACTTTTCACAAAAATCACATAAACACTATATCAAAACCAACCAAGGGAGCAAGCTGGCTTTAGAAGAAGCTACTCGACCATGGACAACCTACATCCGATAAATCAGCTAAAAGAAAAGGCCGCTGAATATAAGCTACCACTCGCTGAAGCATTTATCGACTTCAAAAAAGACTTTGACTCAGAGTAAATCCCTAGGGTCATGGGGACTATCACTCTACAAGGTATGGATCCAGTATATATCGAAGTAATGCAACATGTATACGGTCACAGCAGCTCGTTTATCAGGCTACATGGAGACCCAGGGCCCTTTCAGCTCCAAAAAGGGGTAAGACAAGGTGATACCAGTTCTCCTTTATGGAGCTGAAACATGGAACCTAAGAAAGAGAAAGACCAGCATGTTGAGAACCATTCAACGTGCACACAAAATTTTTTGCTCAACCTCACATGGAGAGAACATAAGATAGCACAATACATCTGGAAGAAGACAGGAGTCAGAGACATAATAGAATCCGTTAATAAAATCAAATGGCAACGGGCTGGCCATGTCGCAAGAATGGCAGACAACGATGGACGTTAAGAGACTGATGATGATGATGATGATGATGAATCCTGAAAAATTAAAGAACCTTGTGAAAAATATCGTGAAAGTTTGATTATTCAGAAATGTACCAGTGATCAGAAGACCCTAAATCATTATAGAGGCATTCAGCTCAACTTGGTTGAATCTTCCATTTCGTTTCATCTCTGTATTCATTTATTCATTTTATTATTTTGATTCCTTGGTGTGGTTCCCTTAGGGCTATTTTGAAGTATTATGAGTTTATCGTAGTCTGTAAGCTTGTGGATGTGTGCTGGTTAAGGGGTTGTAAACAATGTAAGAATTATGTAATGATGGTACTAATCTTATGAGCTGAAAAGAGATGGTAGTTTGGTTGTTTGATATTTAGTCCAGTAGGGGAAGAGAAGTAATATCCATGTTTTTTCATGATTCTGCAGGATTTTCGTGGTCTTGTGAGGTGTAATCTTCTCTATCCTTTCGATGAATTTTAGAATCAACGTGAGAGTTGTGATTTGGTAGACGAAAGCACTGCTCTATTGGGAGTAGAATATTTGAAGTGATGGATCTTACTCTGTGTCCATAATTATTAAGTCTGGTGTCGAAAGGCCATTCAGATTTCCCTACATGCTCTAATTTACATTAAGCACATTCGAGTGTCGCAACGTTTGCAGTTAGATTAGTGGTATATGTTGAAAATCTTCTCGGTGGTAGAATTTGTAAAGAACAGTGAGGTAGAGGTGATTATATATCTCTCTCTCTCTCTCACTCTCTCTCTCTCTCTCTCTCTCTATATATATATATACAATTGATAAAAAGATTTAAAAAACTCTCTTGTTAAGGGGTTAACAGGGTTTATGAAAATATTAATGAAAACTATATGACTAACTCTTCCGAAGAAATATCCACGAGAATGTACAGATACTTATTTCATTTGAATATATGTATATATATGTGTGTGTGTTATTCTTGTGTATAGATAGTTCCCTTTAGTTTTAGTTAAAACGTGAGAATTTAGCACAAGTCATATTGAAGTTGGTTTAATTTTTCAAGAATAAACTTGAGTCTCGTCTTAGGTGGAGATATCTGCATAGCTGTAGTGTTGTTTCCCGTTGGAGATAACACCGCAAAACGTCCGCTAGATATGTACAAATTATCATAACATTGAGCTGTGAAAAACGAGGTGTTGATATATCCATATACATAGCAAGGGCGATCTGTTTGTCTGTCACGTTATAGATTCCGACTAAACATGAACGCAACCCACCAATTTTGGCGTGCATAGTGAACCAAGAGAAAGGTTTGAAAGTGAAATGTTTTTGGATTTTTAGGGAAAAATACTCTTGTTGGGTTCTCGTTTGCGCTCATAATTTACTTTCATATAATACAAAGTCTAATTCGCCCAACCAAAGGTGGCAGGTGTGAATAAACTTAATAAAAGGTTTTAAAGTTAACAAATTTGGGGATATTTTGAAAAATTGAATTTTTTACCGCTCCTCAGATATTTGAATTCAATGTGATTCAAGTTCACGATGGTAATGATTTTCATAAATTAGATAAATACACGGTTTAAACCCATTGTTTTTTTTTCTCAGGTAAGGACAAAAGAATATAGATCCTATCTGGTCAAAAATTAGGCCTTCTGCAGAAAGTTTTTCAAAGTCCTAGCCTACGAGCGTATTTCCAATTGGTATTTAGATTGAAGTGTTATTATTTCTTCTCTGATGTCATTCCGTTTGTTTACACCTTATTGTAATAGACGTAATGCTGTTAGATTATCTGAATTTTTTAAATGGGACATATCCATTATTAACTTTTGACTAGTATCTAGCTATCTATTATAATAATACGATTTCTGTATGTTTACGCTCTTGTTACACCAAGGAAAAGTGTCTCGTCTCTGAAGACCACTCCCAATGGAGTATAGAAGCCAGTGACACAGTCCTGATTTTCGTTGCAGACATCAGCGTTGTAATCCTTGCAAGTCTACGGTCTGGTCGAGACCAGGACTTTATTCCCCAGTTTTTTATCCGTCGGAAGAAATCCTCCCCCACCCCCGATTACGGAGCTTAGTGTGCTCAATTAGCTACGGAGTACCTTGGGAAATTTGTCCTAATTGAAAGTTTCCTACACTTTTCGCACATACTGGGAATCGAATCCAGGATCTTCTGTATTTGAGGGAGACGTGCTTATTACCGTTACGCAGTAAAATGGTATATCACAGTGATATTTTTAGGGACCCAATAACGTCAATACACTAAAACTTGGTAGAAACATGTATTTTCCAGTCCGATCTGCTACTTAATATTGATAGTATGGGGCTTGTCTTTACACTCATAGAAATACTCTATATTTGAATTATCTGATTTTTCTAACGAAATAATTTCAGGTTTATTTGAATCTAGTAATAGTGAACTTTCCCATGTTTATTCATTTTTGCCAATATCATTTTATAAATTATAAAAAAAATTGAATTAGAATTAGGTTTATAATCATTGGAGGCGTCATTTAATGACTTCATTTGAATTTCGACAACTCATAGATCTCTATGGATAAATCCGTTGTGCATCGCACCTGTCAGACAGATTTCTAAGGATACGAGATGCGAGTTCAAATGAGGAAGTTTATTTTTTTAATTTTCCAATTCATGTTGCTTGAATAGGGTTTATAGAATGTAATGTTACGGTGTCAGGTAGATGGAGGAAGTGATTTTCGTCTTTCTTTCACTTGTTGCTATTTGCATCGTGTATCGCATCTGATGTTTATTTCTTTCTCCATCATCGGGTCGGGTTTGGTTCTTCCATCTTCGCTCATTGGCCGCTTGGGGAAATGCTGAAAAGGAACGAATGTGAAAGGCGACGAGTTAATTGGAAAAAATGAGGCTGGGGTTATAGAATACTGTCGAATTCCAACAGAGTTGACTTTATGTTTCTAACAATGAAATGGTCAGATTTCTGGTTATGACTAAAAAGTGAAAATTGTGGATTGAGAGAAAGAGAAAAGAGAAAGACGGATTCTCTTCTTACGTCATCAATCAGCGATAAGAAGGAAGAAAGAGGGAAAGAGAGAAAGAAACACTGAGAGAAAGAGAGAAATAAAGAGGAAAAGGCAAAGAAAAAGAGAAAATGGAAAGCTATGCACACTTGATTGTATTATCTTGTCGCAAAACAGATTTTTTCAATTAGAATTTATTACTTTTCTTTCTTCCAAAAAAAATCTCTACTTTAATTCTTATCAGCCGTAACCATCCACAATAAAAACTTAAAATTTTGCGCACACTTCTTGATGACTAGGGAAAACATTTTTGTTTTTTGAAAATTCGGCTTTGTGGATGAAATGGTTGCGTTCAGGGTTGAGTTTGACCTTGAAGCAGCCGGTCTTGTTATGTTTATTTCTATACGATTTCCTTTATAGCAACACTAGGAAATTTTGCTCATTTCAAAGACACAGATAGTTGCAAATATTATCGTCAATTAACGCAAGAAAATTATGAAATCATATTCTCTGTATGATATTGCTTATTTAGCCAAACTGTTCTGAAGATTTCACAACTGCTACTTGTCGGAGCACCCCATTGTTCGATAGGTTCTCAAGGGGAGCTCGCATGACGCCTAACCTTCGGGGTCAACATGAAGCTGCTCATGACGGCACTCCTTCATCACTTCATTCTAACTTCCTATTTTTATCTATTAACCTTATCGTGACGTATCTTCCGTGCCAATCGCCCAACCCCGTGACATTACTCATGATTTGAATACGTTGTGTCGATTTAATCATTCTATATATTATATCACTCTACATTCCAACAACATCAACAACATTCCTCACTCATCACTTTGACTTTGTTTATGCACTAGAACCCCTGACAGACCATTCGTTTTGCTGGGTTATTGTAAACATAACTCTAATCAGCTGATACGTAATTTCCCTACCCTGACATTTTTTAGTGTACTTTCAAAAATCATATTACTCCTGAAATTCATAATGAACCACATCATTCTACAATGTAAAAGTCGACCTGAGCATTGCGATAAAATGCAACAAAAACTATGATGAAAGCAAGAACTTGTAAAACATTCATATAGAGATGAGTTCATCTTAAACGTAAAGTTGAATTCTACAAAGTACACCAATCCCCCTTTTGTTTTGAGATTATATAACTATCAAATTATTGTGCACTTTTTCAAAATTATCTTATTTCATTTTCAAATCTGATTTTGACTACAAATAATTAAAGAGTAATACCTGTTCTTAAACATTTCAGATTCTGCATCCGTTTTAGTAGTCTGTACAAGGAAGAGTTGAAACATTGTTGGCATGTGACCTAAGGCAAACTTGACCGCATCCTACCCCAGATTGGCGACTCATCTCAGATTAACTAGCATGCCTTTTTAAGATTTCTTGTTTCTCACTGTGTTTATAGTAGCAGGTTGAGAATCAAACATATTACTTGTGCACTTGTGATTATCGTGCGTGTTTGTCCAATATTATTATCACGAGATCTTGTTAGGATCTGAGCCCAAGGAGAACTGTCCAAATGGAAGTTAAAAAAAGCCCAGTAATTTTGCTTGTAAGTAAACCCCGAAAGCTTCCATAGAAGCTGCACTTTATGCCATGCACACTGATGTATCTTCCATCATCACTGTCATTGGCTGATTCCATATTGTGAGAGTATAAATTGAACGTTGTGATCTTTGTGAAACATCTCCTTAGAATAAATCCTCGGCTCCTATTACGTGAGTGTCTTGAGTTGCAACTCGAGTGTCCTTGTTAATATCTTGTGTATGAACATACGTTACAACGTTGTCCTATTCAATGTAATTTCGTTCCAATGTTGGAGAGAAAAATGAAGGAGCAAACTTGGCGACGCCGGGGTCAAAATCCAATGCCCATTAAAATCTAAAAAGTTAACACAACAGAATTTATTTCTCCATATGATATTATTCCGAAACTAAGTTCCCAGTTTCAACTCCGTTATTAGTAGTTCTCCTGTAATAAAACGACTCTATGTGACTTGAAAGAGTGAATTTGTCATCAGTTTTTGCAGACTCAACTCTCATTTGTGTTGTCATGATGTCACTTGTATTTGGTGAGGATATTTGATGGTTGTGACAAACAGAAATATCGTCAAAAATGATAGGAGTTTGACAATGAATATACGATGATGAGAAATATTGTTGATGGAATTGCAGATTAAATGATTTTCTCACTAGACATAAGTTAGGCACGAAATTATTACTCTACAATGAATTAGATGACCGTTATCTATATAATTTTGCCTATGGTGAAATCAGTTTCAGTAAAGGCCGGAGCAAATTGCCATCACGTCACATGAGCTCATGCAAGATCATGCGGCTGAAGGACCATGAAAATCAGCGGGTGATTCCCACTTACGTCACGTCACCTCAGTGAGGTGACTAGAAATTATAAAAAAATTCGTATTCTTTAACATTGTCAATCAGAAGTTCTTCCGAGTCTAGATTAGAGAAAATGATTACTCTACACCATCACATCTCCGTAAATGTGAACATTTACGCCCCGTCAATATCTGCTCAGTCAACCCACGCCCCCTTTCTCCCCAAACCTGGATAACAGTATGCAACCTTTCCTGGGTAGTAAGTGTTATTTTTATCAATTATATCTGGAAAATGAAGAAAATGTAAAATGTTCTTTTCAAATTTTGTTTTTGTGACCAGGGCAATGATATTTTGACTTTTTATCCCCTTGGACAATAGATCCTATGTGAGTCTGTGGACGGCAAAATATAAGATTGCGTGACAAAGTAGACATATTCAGGGAGTATTAGCTCTGCAACGCCCATGAGAGAGATTCTGGGGAATCCTCAGGGAGGTTTATGTTTGGCAATGGACGCTAAAAGGCTGCCTAGGATGAAAGTAAGAACAACAATTACATGTGCATATCACTATCCTGGTGACAATAGCAAAGTGTGAAGGGAACAATAGCCATTTTCCATACCTTTTCAAGCAATCATGAAATAACATTCACTACCCAGGAACAAAAATGGCATTGCACAGTGTAATAGGCGTTATTTTCATTTCGGTCACGTCGAAAAGACTTCCTGTAACTTTTTTCAATTTCTTTTCTTTGACACTAAAAATATGTCTGGCTGTCAGCAGAAAGGTGTTTACCGGAATTGATGACAAAGGCTCCGAATAAAATGTGGACAAAACATCTTCTGGAGTTTCTTTTATTTTTTTTTTCGGGCAGTTGTTGAGGAATTTTTATTTTTGTGAAGAAAGAAGCAGAAAACTGGGTGTAAATTTCTGTCTCCATTTGTTAATGTCGAGAAGTTTTGTTTACTGAAAATATAAACTGATACATTAGATTGCAAACGGCAAAGATATACTGTCGAACAGATACGAACATATCTTTATACGCTTATGTATACGCACATATACTTACATATTGACATATATATATATGCATATAGATATATATGTATGTATACACACATACATGTATATACACACACATATACGTATATATAGATATATATGAATGCACATATACATATATATATATACACACATATACATGTATATATATACATACATATGTACATATACATACACACACACACACACACACACACACACACACACACCCACACACACATATATATATATACATACACATACATATTTGTATGTATCTGTGGTGGACATTGATACATACTTGTGTATAAGCTTTGAGTACCTAACTACGTTGAGATAAATATGAGCAGAATAGATAGATGAACAGATAAATATGAACAGATTGAGATAAATAAATATAGACTGATATATACATATAGATTGATAATGAACATAGATAGATAGATAGATAGATAGATAGACGGATAGATAGATAGAAACAGACTATTATAAGTAAGATAATACCTATCTGTCTATTATAGATAGCTTTTAGGAGATTGATAAATGGATAGATAGATTGGTATGAACAGACTGAGATTAATAGATATGAACAGACATAGATCGATACATAGATAGGTATGAAGAGAGTGAGATAGAGGGATATGAACGGACAAATAAATACATAGATGGAAAGATAGGTATGAACATACTTATATCAATAGATAGATATAAACGGACTTCGATTGATAGATAGATTCGAACAGACTGAAATTGATTGATAAATATGAACAAACCTTAATAGATGCATATATAGATAGATATGAACACACTGAGACCGATAGATAGATATGAACTGACTTAGATAGATAGATAGATAGATAGATAGATAGATATAAACATACTGAGATAGATAGATATCATATAGATAAATATATAGATGCATAGATACGAACATGTATGGATAGATATGACCACTGATGTGGATAGATAGATATGGACAGACGGATATAGATAGAAATGGACAGACTGATATACATCGATAGATATGAACAGACTGAGATAGATTGATAGATATGTAAAGACCTTGATCGATAAAATGAGAAAGCGTTTAAGTTTGCGTCTTTCTAAAGAACAAAAGATTTTTTCATTTGATTCCAGATAAAAGATCTTGTTTTCAAAGACGAACAAAACGCAGTTGTTCGATAATTTCCAAATATGATTTCACAACGTCACAGAGCTTAACACATTTCACTGGAATGATATGTTGTGTACACAAGAGATGCATCTTTCGTCCCACTGGTTCTACCAGTTATGCCAGTGGTTCGGAAAGGGTGCAGCTCAGTGGGAGAAGATGGCAAATGTGGCGGGAAGATTGAAGGACAAACAATGAAACTGTGTATAAAATGGTAGGCGTTTTGGAATTTTGCAGGGGGGTACGGGATTGCGTGTATGTAATTGACAATAAAAAATGAGTCGACAGAAACATTTTCTATTACTGTTTTACCAAGCAGCAGCAGCATATCATGTAAACCCTATGAGTCTGCACCAATTACGTCTCGAGACAGAAGGATTGCATCGGTGGTATTTCAAAACCACATGTGTGTGACAAACATCTGATGTTACTAATTCACATTGCTTCCATTAAAGAAACTGTGAAAACAGTTCATTTTTATTATTTTGAAGAGTTGAATATTTTTTCTCTCCTTGTGAGTATTTGCTATGCAGATGGGCTGTGGACAGAAATTGGGCGCTGATGTCAAAAAGGTAGAGAAACCCTGATTTAAACGTACAAGCAGCGTGCACATGAAAGAATAATGCTGGGCCTCACATGGAGAGACCACAAGACAGCACAGTACATCCAAGAAAAGATAAGGGTCATGGACATCATAGAATCCATTAAAAAGCTCAAATGGCGGTGGGCTGGCCATGTTGCAAGAATGGTAGACAACCGATGGACAACACGACTCGTGACATGGATCCCCTAAGATCACATGCGCAACCGAGGCTGGCAGAATATTAGATGGAGAGATGAGCTAGACAAGTTCAGGAAGTACTGGCTCTGCGACGCCTGTGATTGAGAATTGTTGCAAATCATGGGGAAGGTCTATGTCCAACGACGGACGTTAAAAGACTGATGAAGATGGTGGTGATGATGATGATGATGATGATGATGACGACGCTCCGTGGTGTATTGTTGTGAATAGGGATTTTCAGCTCTGCTAAATATCAAAGACTAGAAAAGAGAAAGACTTCTTTATGCTGATGAAGAGATGACAGTTTGTTTGTCTCTAATAAGACCTAACATAAATGAGATCCTGTACGTGTTTTTCAAGAATCAATCTTGTTTTATGTAGCTGCATGGTTAGAAGTCGTGACCAAAACTGTCAGCAAAGCAGTCAACATAGATTTCTTCAGTTTTCAAGTTGGTTTGGTTGACTGGCTCGGTATGTGTGTATCACGTGTACATGGCGCATCAATAGAGTTATAAGGCTGAATATATTAATAATCACAATACTCAGAATACCCCTCCAAAAATATTTTTTTAAAGTTGGTGTCCAATTTATGATGCAAGTTCATGTTAAATCTATTTTTGTTCGTGCATGCTTGTTTTCTGAAAGTGCAAACTTTACAGTAATCCAACAAAAGGCGAGAAAAGTACTTATATATTGAGTCCAGTTTTTAGATTGATCAGCCCCAACACAGTATGCTGCCAAAATATGTTGGTCACGTGGATAGTTTCTATTGAGTGACTAACCGGACCTATTTTCAATACTTTTTGGATATCCAATGGTCATATCATAGAGTAATTGTGCTCCATGTTATGACTCAAATACTGTTGGTAGTAGTTTTGTAGTTGTTTCTTCTTAATGCATTTCTTATCTACATGAAATTCGGAGTTGCGCAAGCAAAGTCTTTCCCGAGAATGCAACCCAGATGGACTACAATGAAAAAAAAAACAGTTTTGACTTTAAAAAAAATTTTTATTTTAAATGTGTTACGTTTATTCGAACATATTATACAAGTTTATGTAGAATATCAATGTTTATTGATAGCTGCGTGTTGGGTGATGATTTTTCTCTGGAACAAGATTCACAATGTCTGCTTTAGAGGGAAAACCTGTTGGGGACTCCCGACTATTATTTGAGGGACCTCAAGTAGGTCGCCGACGAAAGTTTCTAAACGACTGTTCTAAAATATATCGATACTTGAAGCAAAGGGAGGAAAAACAGGTGCCCCAGAAAATGAAATCTATTTACTTATCTATTAGTGAGTACATTCTTTGCTTAGTAGAGGTTGCATATTTCTTTTCATTTAAAGTCACGTTGTCATACTTATTTTCAAGATTAGCATGGTTTTCCCACATAGAATATTGCAGCTACATTATTTTCCTGGACTGCATTTTCCCATTTACTACTGCGTACCACCGAACTCAGCTTAATGAATATATGAGATATGTAAACACACACACACACACACACACACACACACACACACACAGAAGGTTGATCAATATTGTCACTAATATATCAAAGCCACGTTACTGAAATACAAAAAAATCCATGGTAAAATGACAATTGATCCATGATCGATTGTTAGTTATTCAAAATATTCAACTGTATCGACAATATTAAAGAAGGCATAATAATGATGGAGCCAATGTTCAAGACTTTTTAGAACAAAGAAGAAAAAATGGGTTGGAAATATATTTAAAAATCAGGAGCTTTTTCCTTTTTGAGAAAAAAAAAAAAGATTAGACTGAGGAAACACACCAAAAAGCTTTCTGACGAAAATATTTGGCTAATTATATTCTTCTGAAAATCCAACTCTTTAACTGTGGTCATAATTTTGATACAAATAGTTCTAGACTGATTCCTCTTCCTAAAATAATTACGAATACCGAGGATAATGAGTTTCAGTTTATAATTGTTGATTTCATTGAGTTTTGGATTTATTCGCACGGCGCATGCGCATTTGTTGAACCTTGCATGCATATTTGACTGCCTGAATCAGGAAAATTTTCACTGAATATTTTCAGATTGATTATTCACCCCAAAATTCAGAGAAATACGAAAAATTGTAAATTCCTCCTCATTGACATGAGTTGAATTATTTGAATTTATTTAACTACACATACGTACTTTACGCCTTAAAATATCTTTTATAAAATCTTAAAACAAAAACCACTGCAATCTCCATCGAGCAACTACATTCCAAATTTGGTATATATATTGGCCTATTGTGGTCAGAAACTTCTTGTCAGATTTGTCGGATAATTTTTTACCATATTAGAGGGACATAAATAATGTTTTAACAATGGGTATTGATTTGCTGCTGATGTTTCTAATCGTGTGTTTTATTTTATATTTGTTTATATTTGTTTTGTATTACCCAACTGGTTTTCCAAATCCGTTTGAAATTGTAAATTTAAATTAATTTTGAGAAATTCCACTTATCATTCGTTTTTTTTAACCTCTACAACAATATCCATCATCGAAAAGAAAAAAAAAACGAAATAAAAAAAATTAAATCGACGTATTTTTAAGGATGTTTGGAATTTTTTGACAACATGAAACAAATACTTTCTGACAAAAAATATGGAGGTTGTCAAGTAAAACCCAAAATAACAAACATGGTTTCATTTGCATTGGAAATTGGATCGTATTCATTGTCAAAAGCTCAGCAGATAATGTAGATACAGGAGAATTTTCGGCACTTGTCAAGTGTCCTGTTATTGTAACATTTTCTAATCCGGTGCTAGATTCAAAGTTTTCAAACAAGCCCGTTAGTTCTCTGCTTTATATCTCGTCGATAACATGTCTGGGTTGTAAGATAATTCAGTTGACAATAAAAAAAATGAAACAAAGGTCTTCAACGAGATGATGAAAGACCAGATCTTCAACGACCAGAATTCTATGCTTAAATAGACTTGTTTGCAAAAATATGTAGATTCTGAAGGTTCTTATAAATTCAGTTCTAAGCTGAGATGTACTGCTTCAAATTGATGGTGAAAAACTTCAATCATTTTTACACCAATCTAATATAACCAGTTGATCCCCATTAAAGATCCATTGATATGAACCCATTTCTTTTAAAGAATCCATTGTTTCAAATAGAGGGTTGGCAATATTTCTATCAGCGACATTGGTACCTCAGAACGGAAGAGTCAATCACCACGGACGAAGATACAGGAAAAATCGCATTGTTCATTATGTGAGTAGATATTTCAGAAACCCGACCCAAAGACTCCAGCAAATAAGTGTTGTAATTATTCGTGTCTCTATTCTAGGATCAATAATGATGTGAGTTTGAACCTAATATTTCAAAACCTGACATAAATGTCTCTTGAGGAAGTTGATAGTTCAACGATTATGTTTCTAGGTCAAAATCAGAAAAAAAGTGTCTTCATCGATTTTTGTCAAACTGTGTAGTTCAATCTTCTATTGTTATTTGAGTCATCCTAACGACCACACCCTATTTGCTGACGACTAGGTAGGGGGATACCTCATATACTCGTGTATAAGTCGATCTTGTGTATAAGTTGAACCTTGTATTTGGTCAAGAAAACATTAATCCATGATTTGTGTATGGGTCGAAACCAAGGGTTGCTCCTAGTTCTTTACATTATGTTTGAATTTTAACTTTACAAAAATATCACTCGTGTATTGTTCGACCTTCAATTTATGCTTAGTAAGATGGTCTTCAAAACATAAGCGTGGTTTATCCCAATGAGCAAAAATTACGAGTATTCAGATTTCCTCACTGTCCGAAAGCAGAGCGTTGCTATAAAAGCTTTTCGTATTTCAAAACGGCGTTCGGTTAAGAAGTGATTATCATTAGTTTATATGGAATTCATTTCCAGTGTTCCCAGGAGCGGAAACGATGAAGATGATTGGTAAGAGTTTTTGAAGATGTTTGAGATGGGAATTATTGGAGAGTGGGTGTGTGCGAGATAGGAAGAGCGTGTGCGCTGACTTACAATCGGTAACCAAGAAACCTGAACACGACTTCTTTCAAAAAGGCTTTCAGCGGAAGATTCCAGTCTCAAAATGGCGGATCGGAGACAGAACTCTTACTTTCTAGTAAAAGAGTCAATGTCACTGACAGAGAAATAAGGAAAAAATTACTCAATCTTTTGTATAAGTAGTTTCGTTAATCCACGTTAAAATGAATCGCGTATATGCATGTTTCCCTCGTATACCCAAATCAAAGCGTTCCGACAAAAGCCTTCTGTGAGGCAAAATGGCGTAAAGTGAAGAATCAATTACCTAAAACTTACATTGGAATTCTTTTGAGCATTCCAAGACCACCAAAATGTCGAGGAAGATATGTCTGACTGAGTCATCAGAGGTTGTGGTGGTGGGATGAGGAGAAAACTGTGTTGTACAGGAGAAATGAGGAGGGTGCGCGCTGCAAAACAAAAGCTGAACTCTACTTTCGCTTTTTGTCTTCTTTTTCGGAAAGCACGGTCGACCTGTATCTGATTTCTATTTCTATATGATATGAAAATAATCGTTGCTCTGGAAAAGTTCAGTGTTTCAAATGGCGGATAGGAGATATTTTCATAAGCAGAATTGTTACCTTTAAGCAGAAGAGCCTACAGCTACAAAAGGAGAAACAAGAAAATTACTCTGTTTATTATAAATGAAGAGTATTGTTATTGTGCTGTCTTTTGGTGAAGCGGAATAACTTGACAGCCAGAATACTCCAGGCTTATATCTTTATTGTTATTTCCAGATGGCTGCAGTGTTAAACACAGGTGTCTATCTTTGAGCGATGATTTCTAAGTATGTCTCAAGTGTCATTGGAAAAGGTTATGAGGTTCACCAATCATTCTTCTACTAGACTGAGTTAAACTTAATGAATACTTCTATAAATGTCCGTAAAAAAGTGTTTACCGTGAAGTGTGTGTTTTGAAACTAATCTAAAAAAAACATTCCGGTAAAGTTGGACGTTTTAGCCGTAGGGCTGGAATCCTTTGATTCGGGCACATTTTGTGCACAGCTTGTTTTCAATGGAGAGGGAACATTTCTAACTTATATACTCGATTTTCCTTCAAGAAGGGATTCAAGAATTTTTTTTTAATTAGAATTATAGTTATCCATCAAATATTGCCCACCATCGCTAGTGAGTTCGATACTCATGGGGTTCTGTTCGTTAGCTTCGGCAGACTAAGTTGCTATTTAAGTTTATAAATAGAGATTAAGAACTGGAAGAAAATTACTAATGGTAACAATCCTTATAAGGACGCTATGCTATATAAATGAAAAAATAGATGTGAAATATGTATTTAAATCCAGTATTTCTGCAAGCTGCATCTAGTGTTATTTGATCATTTTGGTACTGAGGCTATTTACTTTAGACCGGGGGGGGGGGAGTCTAGATTCATCCTGCAATTTTAAAAAAATGTTAAGATAATTTGTTATAGATATCATAAATTTTTACAGAATTTTTTTTAGAATTCACATTGCATGCCTAGAGCTCCAGCGCTTCCACAGTAGTGGGGTTTGCGGGGTCAAACTTGCCGTCTCAGCTTTGGACCCAACATGATACAAACAACATTTTCTACGACATCAGGCAACCTTGCCTTCTAAGTGGAGCTTACTAAATCAATGGCTATTAGTCTAATCTTATCGATCACTGCTTGTGTGGTGATTTCGATTCTCACTTGGTGCCGCAATAATGGGACTCAGTTTAGCAAATATCTACCAAAAAAGTAACACCCTTCCACGCCGAACGAGTAATAAAATGTTCAATTTTGACTTTGATAAGCCAACGAAATGTAAAAGAGATTATTTATGGTTTTCTTGTTTTACTAGTATTTGATCTTGATAAGTGTTATGAGCCTTAACAGACTTATCACATACACACACACATACACACACACACACACACACACACACACACTCACGCATATATATATATATATATATATATATATATATATATATATATATATATATTATGATATTATGCCGAGTCGATGAAATTGCTCAATTGCCAAGCTTTACTCATTTTTTGTTTTCTATCTTTGTTTATTGCCTGGTAAGCTCGATTTTCATTGGATGTGCCACTTTTATGGTGCACCAGATTAAATTGCTACTGATTGCTCAATGACTGCAGTTTTGGAAGTCTATTACTCTGAGTTTGATGTAAGCACTGGGGCAAAATAAAAAGAGTGTAAAAAGTATCCGATACATATGAAAACAATCATTCAAACATCTATCAAAATTTACATCTTTACAAAATTTTTTTGATTTTGTCCAGAACTTTTCAATGTTCAATCTCGTCTCAATTTTTTTTTATTTGTGCATTTTTGAGACGTTAGGTCAAAATTCTTAACTAAAAACAAATACATTTTTTGAAAATGTATCGGATACTATTTTGTCCTCCCAGCATATGTATGTATGTCTGTATGTATGTATACATATATACACACACACATATATGTATATATATATATATATGTGTGTGTGTGTGTGTGTGTGTGTATGTGTGTGTGTGTGTGTGTGTGAATATGCACATATATATATATATATATGTATATATGATTGAATTTCCTTTGCTGAGACTGACAATTCAGCGTCCATCTTTCTACAATTACCTGAACAATAATCGGAGTAATGTCGATTACCTCGGAAATCAATTAGTCACCGTTTCGTCTGTCTGCGATCAAATATCAAATTATATCCGCATTTGGAAGGACATTGATCGGCGTTCCAGTCAGCAAAACTACAATAATGTTGAATTATGTTTCAATACTTTTTTTTTCATTTTTGTATTCTTTAATCTTTGGCTAAAATACAGTCAATAATGAAGCTATATAAAGATGATAGGATAAACATTTTGAAACATATCCATTTACTCTATATTTATTACATGAGGCATCTGGGTCTGTTTGGTTCTGTGTCTCTCCCATAAAAAATTTGGCGCAGCTTAACCAAATTTTGTATTCTCAATAGACCTAGGGGAAATGTTTTAAAAAGTAAAAAGTTTTGAGAAGAATATTTTTAATTGGCCTAAGTGGGGGTTCGATTTAGAATGTTGTTATAATGCTGAAGTGAACCCATACTTTCCATTCAATATAAATATATACATATGCTTATAGCTGGAAATCTTCCAACAAGGCGTGTGTCTGCCAGCAACACCATAAATAACGATAAAAAAGTAATAAAAACAGGAATTAAAATTCATTTGTGGCCAACAGAACACTATTCACGGAGCGAGCAATGCAAATATCTTTTATCAACGTCTATGAAATTCAATGTCTATACATAATATCGTAATATTTGACGATATATATATATATATATATATATATATATATATATATATATATATATATATATATATATATATTGTTCTTAGAGTTATTGCATATAATTAGTCAAAAGCGTAGTGAACTCGATCTTAATTTGGTATCCAACCTATTTTGCATTTTTGCCAGATTAAACTAAGCATAATAAACATCTATAGAGAATGTCAGCCGTGGAATAATGGACAGAAATCTAATCTCCTAAACTAAGTGTCGGTAAATCTTTTGGGAGTACAGGCTTAATTATAAATGTCTGTCTGTCTGTTGGGCCAAGGCGAATAAAACAATAAAAGATGATCAAAGAAATCTATGTAAACAGCTCGTTTTTTAATTAAAGGAGTATATACCTACATCTAACTATCAATAAATAAATAAATAAAGTTCAGGAGTTCAATCTTAAGTCGAAATTCTGACAATTCTGAAGCTATGGAAGCATGTAAAGATTAACTTCTTGAAATCTATCGGAGACTTTTTGCACCCGCAGTAATTGCAGATGTAAATCACCATGATCCCAAGGTTTGTTGCTGCTATAGTGCATTTGATTTTGAATGAGGGGCAATGACCTCATGATCCTTCATGATATATATATATATATATATATATATATATATATATATATATATATATATATATATATATATATATATATATATATATATGTATATATATATATATATATATATATATATATATATATATATATATATATATATATATATATATATATATATATATTGGCCTTATTCCAGACTGAGCAAAACTCTGTAAATAATGTAAATACGCCCCGTATAGAATTCTCACACACGCTAATAAGCGAATGTTATGTTCTATTTCAAAGTGACATCTTGCAATGATCGGCATAGTTTACAATTTCACACCGTCGACATTTTGATTTGTGTGAAGTTTTCAGAACTTTTTATGGCAAACTCACATTACATTTCTTTGACCCGTTGACAAGTCGTCAGAAGTCATTAAAATTTCTAATTGACAGAAAATATTTGCCAAAAATAACAACAAGAAAGTTCCACCGGCGTGAATTCTTCCCAATCTATCGATCAACAATCTCAAATTTAATTCATGGAAGGTGCAAAAGTCAATTTCCATTTTGGAAGTTGAACAACTAAATTATTGAGCAAAAAAAAAATAAAAAATAAAAAAAATCCTGCAATTAGTTCAAAGTAATTTCCAAGGTCCAAAAATGAATATTTCTTTAGGGAAAATGTCTTTATCAATTCATTAGAAGTTATCCAAGCATAAAATTAAAGTGACATTTGTACCAATCTATATAAGCTGAATTTATTACACTATACTGTCAAAGATCGGCCTCACTATATTGATAATGAATTTAATATTTATTTGATAAATTGCTCTTGGTTCGGGCCTCAGATCGGAGGTGCAAGTGGCGCAACGGTTAACTGCACTGGCAATGGAATTGGTGTTCCGACTTCAAACTCCAGTCTATATGTATTCACTTCCCATCAATGCCAAGGGGAAAAGGCATGGATCCATCATCCCCTTTCTAGAATCGGAATACCCTAACAGACCTTTCACTCTAGGATTGAGAAGCAACCAGTCAAGGAGAATTCTGAACCAGGAGTTGAAGTCCATGAGGAAGTGAAGAATATGCCAGTCCGACATTGTCTCCAGCCTCGTTCTGGCAATTCTGCGATGACACTGATACCAAGCTTTTCGATCAACATTGATGTGTAGAGAGGGAACACTTTTTGCATGTGTACCACAATTTTTCCATAGAAACTTACCAAGATCTTCACCCAGAAGGGACTTAGCAAGAGAATGAAAGCTGCCACCATTACCACCACTTTGGCCCACTGATAAGCAAGTTTGCTTTGCCAAACCATTTGGTTGTGCAGTGAGATTGATACTCACAGGGTACCTTTGTAATGTTCCCTCTTGTCACACTAATTCAAGCGTAAAAATAGCTAAATTATTTGAGTTGATAAAGGATGTTAGAAATATTATGTGTACTTTTTCCTATCTATTAATAGTCATTATGCAGTGACTCCCTTTATCCAAGCTTTCCTCAACCACGTTCTCTGTTAGCTATGGTTAAGCCCAGAAATGAACAAGTCATAAATATTATTTGATGATGTTCTTGAAGCGTATGGATAGTTATACAGGCAATTGGATATAGGTCGTGTAGTTTAACTTTTAGATAAAAAGGTGAAAGTTCTTGACTTGATAAGGAAATGGATAAATTGTTTGCTGAGGTTGCTGCGATCTACGGTAAGAACGCATCTTTTATCTGTCACGTACTTTTATTGGAGTATATTGTTGAAATTGTTCTATTTTAGTTATGTTGTTAATATCTTTCTGTGCCTAAATTTTAAAATTGAACTTCATCATGAGTATGTGCAGTGAGTGCAAAAAGTATCCGATACAAAATTATCTGATACATTTGAAAAAGTTCATTGTAACATCCCTGTACATCTTCACAATTGACAGAATTTCGATAAAAGGCTTAAGAATTAAAAACATATTTGAAACAAAGAATGAACATTGGAAAGGTATATACAATAGTTAGGTCTAAATTCTGTTGAGATGAAGAAATATTTGAAGATGAGCCTTTGGAAAATTATCGTAGACATTTTGAACTCGCTGTAAACATAGGAAAACTGGTTCCAGGTATCTTGGAGGTTCGGAACATAAACCCTGATAGTTAAGAGAAAACTACGTCAAATGCAGAATCTAGGTAATCGATGTTTGTGGTTGTACAGTAAGAGCAAAAATTTTCCAACACATTTCAAGTTCATTTCAACATCATATACACCTTCAAAGTTGCTAGAATCCGGACCAAAGATTGGAAAATGTAAAAATCAGAAAAAAATATTGAAACAAGAGTAGACATCGAAAAGTGATCGGAAATCTTTGGTCAAAATTCTGTCAATTTTTTAGTTGTATATGTTTAAGAAAACAACATTTTTTGCACCCACTGTATCTAACAGGTTACATCACTGTATACAATGATTGAAATTGGAAAATTGAGAGAAATCTCCTTTTGCGATGATTAAGGAGTTCTATCAATGTGTTATAAACAATAGGGTATGCACTTGATTTGATACCGAACTAGATGCAGGTGATTTAGAAAATCTCTACTGAAGATCAATATAGAGGAGGAAAAATAAAAACCAACATTTCGCCGGAGGAAATGTCCGTTAATATTGTTTGTCTCATCTTTCGGCTACGAAAACTTTATCAAGAAGGAAACTGATTTTCATTGATAACAATCTAATCTAGCCTCAAACTATCGCCCCGACTATTCCTGCAAAAAACAATTTGGATTAACAAGGAATCTTACATTTCAAGACTCCAACGACTTTACTTTTTTATCAAAATTACTTTAAAATAAAGTACCATTTTATATATATATATATATATATATATATATATATATATATATATATATATATACATATTTACATATATAAATATATATATATATATATGTATACATATATATATAAATATATAAATATATACATATATATATGTATGTGTGTGTGTGCATGAGCGAATCAGTCTCATTATCAATGTATCCTGCTATATATCATCGTGTGTGTTTTAATCTATCAATTAATACTTTGTTCATATGTTTTCTTTGCAGTTAACGTCGCAACATTTTACGATAATAGCTGAGGCCTTTATTGAGGTCTAGTAATACAGACGGACAGACAGACATGTGAATTATAGTAAGATGATGAAGGTGGAAAATAAGATATACCATTTATAGAGTGGTATGCCAATGTTAAAATAAACATGTTACAAAAAACAAACTGAATTTGTATTTACTCCTTGTTAAAAACTTCGATATCTTTACTTGGTGAGAAATGATATTTTTGCATAATCATCCTACAACTCAATGTGTGATTTTAGAGGATATCTCTTCCAGATAATTTCGGGATGAAAAAATAATTGGAATTTTAAAATATCTAAAAAACTTGATTACGCACATCTTCAAATGCCGTGAGGATCGTAGTTTAAGAAAGAGTGTGTTAGTCCTCTCTTTACCGATCATTTGCATAGGTGAAAAATATGCAATATCAGGCACATAGTACGGATATCTCTTTTCTCAGACGGATACTCGTCCCCAAAATGGTTTATTCAGCTAGTATATTTGATAAATACTAGTGTGCTTCTTTCCTGTTTGATTCACAGTCCATAACTATCGACACTCCCACTTCTTGTTTCGTTGTCTTCACGTTAGGATTGATATCTATAAATGGAATATATATTTTTGTATTATTCCGACTTTAGTATATGTTCTGCCTGAGCAAGTACATCTGAAGGGCAGCTTCATTGTCATTATAAACCCAAATACAAGTTGTCGACATCTGGCTCAGGACAGTTCATTTGCAGTTTTTTTTTGTATAAAACACAGTTTTTAGAACTACCGAGAATAAATATGATTTTTCCATACAGTCGATGTTATCAATAATTTCTTGACACTCGAGTGAAATAATAAGAAATTATCGAGTAAGAATTTTATCCGTTCAACTAAAATTGGTATCCGACAAATGAAGGGGTACAATTCAACTGCCATCACTATTATCAGCAGCAGTTTTGGTTACGTCCTTACCAAATCTCGATTAGTAAATGGATTTCACATATTTTACTATGATTTTACATCGATTCGTGGTACTTGAGTACTGTGGATTGATGTATAAAACACAGATGCATAATAAATGATTTTAATGTGTTCTAAGAGGGAAGTGTCATCAGTCTGTATTAACGCACTTTCATCTCTTCTCTCCTTTGGCTATGGGTAAATAGCTGGTCAGGCTGGGTTCTACAGCAATAGCTAGCAGATAGTTTAGGAGACGGACAAGCTTGATTTCAAACCAGAGAGGTTACTCCCTTTAAGGCAGCTTTATGCTAACTTTGACTTCCTCCCAACAGCTGCTCTTGCCTTTGGACTACGTCAGCGAAGCCAAGAAAGGGATTCTGTCGACTTGACATCACTATACACTTCGCCAAGATTTGTGTCTTGTAAAGGCCACAATTGACATTCTACTGTCCAACGAGACAGCCCCAAAAACCAATCGGGTTTTTGTTGTGTTGTTACTTCGTAGATTGAAATATGGATTAATCCCAACCCAAAATTCAACTAATTTAACCCTGGAAATGAAGGAGTGTTTGGAAGTCTATGTTGCCACAATCTTCAAGACGGGTGGGGAATACCTGCTTTTACAATCAATATTTGAATTGCTCGATTTTGTCTTGACTCGATTAGTGGAATCTGTTCGAAATATAAAGCTATAAATCATTGCACGAGAAAATATGTACAAGATTACAAAAATACGATTGAAGCCTGATTGAGATACTAGGTGATATTTTGGAAATTTCACTGTATAATGTTAGAACTGTGTGATTGCAAAGAAGTGTTGGGTTACGTGTATAAAATGTATTTTCGGTTACTGATGAGGGTCTTAGGAACAAAATGTTAATATCCACCTTATAATTCTCTCGCTCTCTATGTATATACATAGATATATTTTTGTGATAGAGGGAAAAGTATTTTCGGAAAGGATACAATTTAATGACAATATTAAAAGAATTATCATACTTTATTCACGTGATGCATTTAAATGTTTACAATCTTTTTTCCCGGTATGAAACATCAAAACTCTCGCTAGAAATGAAGAATAATGATTTATCCAATATTGTTATTGAATTGTGTGTGTGTATGAGTGTATATTTATATCCAAACATACATTTTCTGGGCGTTAACTTTCCGTGTCTTCAGTAATGGAAATTGTAAAATTAAGAAGAATCCCCTTACATTATGACTGAGGAGTTTTTCTGCCAAGAGCTATCACTTGATGAATTTGCGTGTAATGTAATGCCTAACCCGACGCAGGGCAATCTAGAAAATCTCCAGTGAAAATCCGTACGGAAGAGAAAAAAAATAAGAACTAACATTTCACCTGAGGAAATGTTCGTTAATATTATTTGTCTCATCTTTCTGCTACGACAACTTTATCGAAAGGAAGGTTGTTTTTTCATTCACAACAATCTATTTTAGCCGCAAACTATCGCCTTGGCTGTACACCGATGCATCTGTAATTATCTATCAATCTGTTCATATATTCACATATATATACACACACACACACACAAATGTATATATATATATATATATATATATATATATATATAGATTGAGAAACAAACATTTATAAAATGAATGTATATATATATATATATATATATATATATATATATATATATATATATATATACATTCATTTTATAAATGTTTGTTTCTCAATCTATTGATTTTTAGTTTTTTTTTATTTCAGGTCACGTTCGCAGGTAATATTTCCAATGTCATATATCTACAATGAGAGTGAGAAATATCAAATACATTCCAAAAAATAAATTTTGATATACGTATTCACCTTCAAAATTGATAGAATATTGACCAAAGATTTCCGATTATTTGTACATAACTGTTCAATGACCAATCTTGCTTTTGCTGCTTCAGTGTCTAGGTATGTGTTGGCCATGAGTTCTGTTCTTGGATCAGGCAGTGAAAGTCATTTACTCCGAATAAGTTGAAAAAGCAGTGCAACGCCACAAAGATAACTGATATTACCAGAAGGTCACTGAAGAAGGGTTAAATAGCCACCACATTATGACTATAATAACAAAGACGATGACGGTCGTCTGAATAGAGTAATGTATTATTATTCCATACATTTTGATGTTAGAATAATCTCTGCACTCACTGTACATATATCATCATCATGACCAGCAGTCATCATAAGTTCAAGGCTGGACGAAGGCCTTTCCCATCTCCTTTCACGACGATTACTCTAAACTTGGCCATGTTTTACCGTCAAAATTCATTATCTCATTCCTCTATCTTGTGTCTTTTCCAGCTATGTTTACTGTCGTGTAGGCACCAATCGTTTAGTCTTTTGCTCCATAGACTATAAGACACTTAACAAAGAGAAAAAAAGAGAATTAGATTTTGGTCTTTAAAAATGACACAAATCACTGTTTCATTTGACCCCTACCATTGGAAAAAATCCTGCAATTTTGACTACAAAAAGTGGGAAAATTCCCTCTCAATTCTAACCCCAAAGTGGAATATAGAGCCCCGCCCCTACATTTTGACCTTGTCCCCATAGTTGTTAAAAAAAATTTCACCTGCAATCCTGTGCCCTAAAGTGGAGAGATTTTCATCCTTCCATTTTGACCCTTAAGAGTTTATAAAAGCGATTCTCCATTTCCATTACAATGTTGAAAAAATGAATTCCCCTTCCATTTTGACCCCTAAAAGTGGAAAGAATCCTTCTCAATATCGATCCATAAAGTGTAAAGAAATACCAGCTCCATTTTGACCCTGAAAGTGGAAAATTCCCCCCAATTTTGACCATTAAGATTTGGAAAGTATCCCCTATCATTTTGACCCCCCAAGTGAAAAAAGGGATCCCCTTACATTTTGATCCTGACCTCTGAAAGTAGAAGAAAAAATTCACCTCCGATTTTGACCCTTACATAACCTCCTTTTGAATCCCTGGAAGTGGGAAAAAAGAATTCTTTCTTCATTTTCATCCCACAAAGTGTAGAACGTTTTCTCCTACTTCCATTTTAACCTTGTCCCTTGGAGCAGATAAAGAGGTTTTGATTTTGACCACTGGGAAAAATTATCCCAAACATTTTCATCTCCCAAAGTTACATTTAAAACAGAAAAAAACCCTTCCATTTTAACTCCTAAAAGGGGAAAGAACCCACCCCCGACTCTGACCCCTTGAATTAAAAAAAAAATTGTTCCTCTAATTCCCCCACCATTTGACCCCTGGAGGTAGAAAATTTCAAGCTCAATTTTGTCCCTGAAAGTGACCCCCTTTTTTGACCTATAAAATTGGAAAAAAAAATCATTTTCTATCTTCCATTTTCATTGACCTGTAAAAGTATAGGAAATATGTTCAGCATCAATCTAGTCCCCTAAAATGGGAAAATATTTCCTGCAATTTTGACCCCTGAGAGTGGAGAAAAATATCGCCACTTTGATTTTGATCCTTATGAGTGGGAAATGGTTATTCATCTGGTGAAAAAATATTTAGTAATTCGAATACGTATCATAAATGGTATAATGATATCTCGTGGTCAGTAAACTCAGCTTTGAGAAAAAATTGATTTTGATTTATCTTTATTCGTGACAACTGATAAATCATCATCGATGACATGAGGAATATAACTTGCCTCTGTCTCTTCCTCACCATTTCCCTTAGCTCTCCATTCTCTCTTTCTTTCTTTCTTTCTTTCTTTCTTTCTTTCTTTCTCTCGACCATTTTCTCACCCTAACGCCCTTCTTTCTTTTCACCTTCGCTTTCATTTGCTTTCTTTCTCTTTCTCTCTTTTCTATTCTCTCTCTTGTTCCCTTTCATTCGTTTTCCTCTTCCTGTCCCTTTTCTTATTCTCTTCCACCCTTTCTTTCTTTTTCTCCTCCACTCTTTCTCTCTTCCTCTCATTCTTTATTCCTCTTCTTACTTGCTAGCTGACATGACATAACATCATTTCTTATTTCTTTCTTTACACTTTCTCCCTCGATGTATAATGCTGGAATCGAAATGTCTTAAATTTGAACGTGTGACGGGTTGCGATAATGGAGTCAACTCTAGGGGTTTGATGATAAGACCTTCGTTATCTTTTGAAGAGTGTCATTTTCAAAAAAAAAAAATTCGAATTCCTATTCATATTGGGTAGAGGTTCTATTTCAGTTAATAGAAATATTGGTCGGAGGATATTCTTTTTTTGAAATTATTTGTTTCGAATGTTTAGGCCGGAGAAATTTTCTTAGGTGACTCCGAACGACCACCGAGGTCAACATAGTATATCCTCCGTAGCTCTTGAGTCAACAATTCAAATGTTACATCAAAAGGTTTTATAGTTTAGCGTTAAAGAGGCACATATAAACTAACAAAAGGCTCCAAAATACAGTACACACACACACACACACACACACACACACACACACACACAAACACAGACACACACGCACGCACGCACGAGTAATACAATATAACATAACGCAATTTCCAATGTGTAAATGGTATATTTCATAAAGTGCTCGATAATTCAACAATAACCATTCACTTATATATATATATATATATATATATATATATTTATATATATATATATATATATATATATATATATATATATATAGATGTAGAGAGAGAGAGAGAGAGAGAGAGAGAGAGAGAGAGAGAGAGGGAGGGGATGAACAAGTTCTATTACCAAAATAATGAAAAGGAGGATCTGCATTTAATTAAATGCCCAACCCGTGGTGGATGTTCTGGAAAATATTTGATGAAAATCCAGTTGATGGAAAAAAGTGTTTGTTTATATTGTTAGACTTTCGGCTACAAAAAATTTATCAAGTAGAAAATTGTTTTTCGTTCACCATGGTCTATATTAGCTTCAAGCTATCGTCATGTTCACTGCAATTCTAATAATACTAATCTGTTCACACACAGACACACACAGATACAGATACATACACACACACACACACACATACACACACGTAGGCACATATATGTGTGCTTGTGTGTGCGTGTGCGGGTGTGTTTGTGTTTGTTTATTTTGATGCCATCCATCTATCTCATACTGTTTATATTTATCTCAATTTATACTTATCTATCTGCCTACCAATTTCAGTCTATCCATATCTATCTATACATCTATATCAGATTTTTTCATATCTATATATCTGTCTGTTCATATGTATGTATGTATGTATGTATGTATGTATGTATGTATGTATGTATCTATCTATCTATCTATCTATCTATCTATCTATCTGTCCATACGCATATAATCTATCAAGGTCTGTTCATATCTTTCAATCTTTCTATCCATTTATCTATCTATCTATCCCAATCAGTTCATATATATATATATATATATATATATATATATATATATATATATATATATATATATATATATATATATATATATATATATATATCAGTTTGTTTATTATCTGTAAGAACCCCCTTTGTAGTCATTCCATTCTGCAGTCATTTTAGAAATAATTTCACTCCGGATGGATTTCTATAAGTGATGTCCACATACAAAACTTGAAAACAATATTCTATTATCGAAGTCCCCATTGGAAATTTCCTTTCAATTCTCCAAAACGAAAACGTAGTCCAACCCCTGCTGATTCTTTGTCCTACACAATCTTTCCCTTTGTCAGGACTCTGTGTGTGTGTGTGTGTGTGTGTGTGTGTGAGAGAGAGAGAGAGAGAGAGAGAGAGAGAGGGGGGGGGTACGCTCAAGGGGCAAAATCCATCCCTATGTCTATTCTGGCTGAAGATGATTACTGCAACTATTGTATCGTATATATATTCAAAACATTAAAAAAGTACGCATTAATGAACAACCGAAGTTGGCGGAGTGTTTAATCCTTCGAAAAAAAACAACTTTTTTCTCTCTGTGTGCTTATTTATGTATTTGTGAGATGTAGTACCTCTGGCCATACCGTTTTGTCTACTGACTTGAAGATTGGCATCAGTACTTCATTAGACCGTTTCTAAAATTTTTTCTTTCGAGCCTTGTTTTGACGGTTTTTTTTTTTTAATAACAAATGTTTTATGTCTTTTTTTTACTGAATGTTTTCCAGTGGAAGACGCCAGCGATGCCCAAAGTATAATTTATTCTGACAATATCTATTTTTCGATGGAATTATTTTACATGACTTCAAATTTTGACGCTTCACTTCAATTATTGACGATGATGGCGAGTTTATTATAAGGTATATGAAGTAAAAATCAAAGAAGATAAAAAACAACATACGTCTGTCGTCAATATTTCCACTTAATAAAACGTCGCATAATAAAAATATTTATATTCTTGATCCAAACAGTATCCTATTGAACAAATTATTCTCAGTCATTTTTCGGGAAATTGCAATCATTTCAATAATCAATAATCTGTTGGTTTTTCTTTGTGATCACACACGTACCATTAACCTATTTATTTATTTCTGCATCTTTTAGTATATCAAATATAAAGCTTAAAAATAAACATGTAGTCAGACATATTTCAGACTTCTTGGACAACAGTCGACATCAAATCATCTAGTTATAAAATTACGATTCCGGCTGTTCTTGATGTCCAGTTGAATTTTCATGTTCGACATATCTATATCCACATTTACCTTCATCTTCTCTTCACCCCTTACACACACTTGCACACACTCACTTCTGTATAAACGGATACTTAAGAATCTTATGTGAAAAATTCAAGGTCTATGCCTGGTTGCCAGCCGAAATAGTTTTTGACCACATGTAATTACTGAACTTGTTTTTGAAGAACTCTCCAGCTTTTCGTATAGAACTTAAATGCCGTAGCTAAAATTCTTTGAAGCAGGTATACATTTTCCATGGTTTCTTAGATTTGTCAACAAGTCACTTGTCTGTAATATAATGTTTTTGTCTTTTCTTTGATAAATACTTTAAGATACTTTATTTAAGCTTATTTTCCATGTTGTATCTTCTGCTTATTTTCTTCTCTTCATGCTCATATTATAGCTGTATTATAGCGCTCTAAGATCTCCTTGGAAAGTATTGATTTCACAAGTTTTCAATATCAAATATTTTGTAACCAAGAATACATCTGAAAACCAGTGGATGGTATTTTTTTCATCAATTTATCTCATTTCTTGAATTAAAAGGTCAAGTGAATTCTTTTGCCACACAGAAACTCAACATTTTCTAAACTTTTCGTGTGCTTTTTTTTGTGAATGAACTTTTCACATATTTTTCATGAACATAAGCACAACACAGATCTCTTTAAACAAACAACTTCTGTTGTTTATCAAACTGTTTTGTTGTTTTTCAAATTTCAACCCAAATCTCCTTTCAACTTCCACATCTAAATATTTCTCAGTCAACTAACCTTTCAAACGATTCTCAAGTACACAGGTGCCCGCAAACCCCTCTATACACACACACACACACACACACACACACACACACACACACACACACACACACACACACATATCTATATCTATATATCTATCTATATATCTATCTATCTATATATATATATATATGTGTGTGTGTGAGTATATATATATATATATATATATATACATATATATATATATATATATATATATATATATATATATATATATATATATATATATGTATACAGATTTATATACACACAAAAGTTGTTAGATATAAGGCAAGAAAACAAGGCACTGAACTATATTATAGCAGAACGCATGTAAAAGACAAGTCACGTAGATATGAAGGAAAAAAAAATTAAAAATACAAATTCAATAACACATTCTCGGGTGAGATATTTACAGGAAAACAAAAAACATGTTGTTAATGGCTGACATTTTTTCAAAGTCCAATCGTGATAAAAAGTTCATCGTTTTCCAACCAAAAGTTTATTTGCTTTTGATTTTCCTCGTTCGAGGAAGAATCTTTCTCTTTTGAGAGAAAAAAAAATGATTGAAAGTATGACAAACCCGAATGAGGGACGGAGGAAGGTAATGATTAATCGTTTGGTGGATAGACAAAAGGAAACGAATTTAAACTCCAGCCGGGTGGTCTGTGTGGAAAAGGTATGAATCAACTTCTCTTCCCCCAGCTATAGATAAATACTATGGCATTAGGAGCCTTTTATTCCCGTGACAACCTTCAAGGACAAGAGAATCCCATTAGTCCTAAAATAGAAGGGTATTAATGGATAGTACCAATTGTCACATTCAGAGATGAATCATGGAACTTAACCAAAAGATTGACCCTCAAACAAAGAAGTGTGCAACGTGCACAGGAAATAATCAAGTTCAACAGTTCAACTTGTGGAGGGATCACAAGACAGCACATTATATAAGAGATAAAATAAAAACCAGAGATATAGAATCCAAAAGAAAACTCAAATCACAAAGGCTGGTCATGTTGCAAGAATGTGAGACAACCAGAGGGCATCACAAGGATCGCACAGATCATTTACAAAATACAAAAATAAAGAACGGAACAAACTATTCAAGTTCAGAAAGTATCGGCCCTGCGGCGCCCATGTCAGAGAGAGATATGTCGATTTTGGGGGTTATGCCTGATGATAGTCCCTAAACGGCTACTGCTGCTGATTTTTATTCATGTAAGATGTCTTGGGTGTCAGACTCCCGCCTAATAAAATTCCACAAACGCTACAGAAACAATGATTGGGTCTCTATGAACTGTTCTATGAACCTTAAAAGGCTATATATATATATATATATATATATATATATATATATATATATATATATATATATATATATATATATTTATGTATGTATATATATATGTGGTACAAATCAGGCAAGCAGTATAACATAAGGTAATAAAATAACAATGATGTAAAGCCCCTTCTGATTTGTAATGGATCTATTTCATAGAGTTCTCGATACATACAACTTTTTACTCTTGGATTTAAGTTGTTTCACAGTAGAGCTGGAAATATATATATATATATATATATATATATATATATATATATATATATATATATATATATATAAGCGGCCACCTAATCGGTCGCAGGTTTGATTCCTGCATAAACCCCTTTTTTTAATTGTCTATTTCTATTTTTGCTGTCCAGGCCGAGTGACTGGTCCTCAATGTAACGAGTGGAAGTCATTTCAAATATAGTTTCAAATTATGTAACTATATAGATATCCCATCGGATTATATATATATATATATATATATATATATATATATATATATATATATATATATATATATATATATATATATATATATATATATCATAACAAGTACCTCGATATTTGAAATAATAGAAAAATTTAAGACAAAAAAATAAAGACATTGTTTACTTGGAAAAAACGTGTTATTGCTTCGTTTAAAATTACTACTTTGACAAAGCCGGAAGGCAGAATATATGAGTATAATAATATATATATATATATATATATATATATATATATATATATATATATATATATATATGTATATATATATATATATATATAGATGCATAGATGCATAGATAGATAGATAGATAGAGAGAGAGAGAGATAGAGAGAGAGAGAAAGAGAGAGAGAGAAACACAGAAATTGAGAAAAACAGCCATAGATAGAGAGCGAGAGAGAAATGTAGAAGTGTGTGTTGCCTTTTTTTCTAGGAGAATGGAAATTATATTGATTGATATTCATTTTGCTTCTTGGGCGTAAATATGCTGGAGAAACAAACAAATCACAAGAATGCTTGTATACAGATATTTGCAGTAGATTTTGCAGATATTTTACCAGAAGAAAATAATATTTTTCATTATGTCGTTGAACCTAGATTTTAATCCCTGAGTAACGGAACTCGGCTGCTACATTCGATGTCTGGGTCAGCTCAACACATTGCTATTTCCAAGTTCCGACTGTTCGAAAACTCGCACTGTATCACTTTCTCTGGGATGAAAGTCGGTTTATTTGATGCATGATTTATTACTTTGTAGGCCCTTTGACATTCTAAATTTTGCGACACGTTCTCACAAAGCTCCTTTGAGTCCCATTCTGATGATTGTCTGACATTTTCTCCTACCAATTCAATGGATGCAGAGTTTTTTTTTCAGATTGTCGTGATTTCCTGTGCCTGTTTGTCATTTGTTTAGGGAAATCAATAAAGACATTGGCACGCTTTGACAAGATATGTTTCTACGCAGTTCACACATTGTTTTCACTGACTTTCCGATTGTATCTTCAGTATTGATGGTCTGTTTAGTCACTCAATAAAACTGCTGTGAGACCAACGTCTCTTGATAGGAGGTGATCGATTGAAAAATCGAAAAATGGGGTGATCGATGTTTAAGTTACTTTTCTTGCCTCTTGTTGGGCAGTGATCGCTAAAGCCCGACCAAAAAAAAAAAAAAGGAAAAATCTGCGTGAACTAAAGAAACAATTTAGCAAGAACTTAAGTGCAAATCAAAAAACTTATTTTGGGGGAACAACTTTCAAAAAGAAGAAAGATTTTTGTTTCTGTAGCCTCATTTGTACGGCCTGTACACGCAACACATGTATAACCAGCCAGTCAGAATCACTTGAAAACTGAAGAAATTTCTGTTCACTATGTTGACATTCTTGATTGATGGTTTCTAACAATTTTCCAAACATTCTGCAAGAGAAATTTCGTTCTATCCAGTTGTTACCTTGATTGCCTGTTTGAATAATTTCCGCCTGTAGATGGCCTTGAGCGTAACAATTACGCCCGGGTCCATAGGTTTCAAGAAATACGTATTAGTTGGGTGAAAGGACATTGATTTTATATATTCATTCAAGTAAAGGTGCAGTTTACATAATTAACGAAGCCTTTAATAGAATTTGTTTTTATAATAATCTTCGACTTCTGGACAAAAACAACGAACTGGAAAAAAAGTCCTGTCGCATTTCTGGCTCTGATAACATGGAGGTTACTTTCCGATCATATAAGGCACAACAAATGATAGACTGTCAAAGGCAAAACTAATGATTAATTATGTAAGGCAAAACTAACGACGGATCATGTAAGGCAAAACTAATGATAGACTGTGTAAGGCAAAACTAATGATTAATTATGTAAGACAAAACTAATGATAGATCATGTAAGGCAAAACTAATGATAGACTGTGTAAGGCAAAACTAATGATTAATTATGTAAGACAAAACTAATGATAGATCATGTAAAGCAAAACTAACGATAGACTGTGTAAGGCAAAACTAATGATTAATTATGTAAGACAAAACTAATGATAGATCATGTAAGCCAAAACTGATAATAGATTATGTCAGGTAAAACTATTATTACAATTTAGTCATCCCTCTTTTCTATTTTAATCAGACAGGGGCTTATTTTGATTGAAGGGGTGATTTCAACATTGATAGTTTTGGAGAATTAAACTATTGCGTTTTTTGTTAAAAAAAGTTTGATTCGACCTTTCAACTATTTCCTGATAGCATTTGGTAACTTACTGCTACTTGTATAGGTTTCCCCAGATCCTTATCTCTTTGACGACGTGTGAGTGTTTTTTTACATTAATTGTATTTTGGGGTTGATGGCATAATACAATCGAATCAAATTTGCAATTAGAGATCAAAAGTTTTACCCTTGCTATCTCTTTTGATGCGTATTTCAGGGATAGGGAGAAAAGACAGAAATATAGGAAGAGAACATTTCCAACAAATTTAGAGAAAAAATTTCAATCTCTTTAACACCAATTCTAAATGAGTGTAGATTAGACTCATTAGATACACAGCAACAGTCAAAATAAAAGATGCAAAACTGGGAAAAGTAGACCACTGCATCTACTTAGGAAAACGAATCTCTATAAAACCCACGAAAGGAGAAAAACACAAGCGGAGAATCACCTTAGGATGGCAATGATTTCAATAATCTTAAAAAGAAGAGTATACAACCAATGCATCCCCCCAATAATCTCTTATGGAGCTGAAACATGGAACCTAAGCAAGAGACAAACCTACAAACTGAAAAGCATGCAGCGTACGCATGAGAGAATTATGTTCAACCCCACATGGAGAGATCACAAGACAGCACAGTATATTGGGGGAGAAAACAGGAGTGAGAAACATCATAGAATCTATTAGAAGGCTCAAGTGGCAGTGGGCAGGTCATGTCTCAAGAATGAAAGACAACCGATCGACATCACGACTTAGAACATGGATCCCCAAAGACCACATGCAAAATCAAGGACGACAAAATACAAGATGGAGAGATAAACTTGACAAATTCAGAAAATACTGAGAGGGAAATGTGATGGATCCTGGGGAAGGTCAATGTCCAACGACAGACGTTAAAAGACTGATGATGATGATGATGATTCTTTATTTCTTTCATCAACATCAGGGGCAGCGTGGGATATCTGTACTATCTGTGGACATATTTCCCTAAGTGTCAGGACATGTCATCAACGGTTTATTCAATTTTGATCGGGAAATTCACCTTCCGAGATTCTCTTTGTTCTGGACAACCAACCTTGATTTTTATTATTCCTTGAAGAAAA
Organism: Thysanoteuthis rhombus; assembly: GCA_963457665.1. NCBI lineage: Eukaryota > Metazoa > Mollusca > Cephalopoda > Oegopsida > Thysanoteuthidae > Thysanoteuthis > Thysanoteuthis major. The sequence goes on from OY735211.1 coordinate 59,213,738, forward strand.
TCCTAAGCTGGCAGTACAAGACATGGTGAATTAGTTTAAAATAACCCATACAACTATCATAACTCACCCCATATGCTCAGTAAAGTGTCAAAACTTGGTCAAACGTTTCCATGTTATCTGATTGATTCTCAACTCTATCCTTGAAACATTCTACCCAAGCATTTCTTGAAAAAATCATTCCAAATGATGAAAAATACGCCCTTTCTCAACATATTCAGGGAAAGAGAGATAATGGTTGAGACCAGAGTGAAAAACTATGTCAATACCCAAACTTCGATTGCACTTTGAAGGTTTTGCTCTGTTTGGTGGAATATGAAGGGTGTTGTCTACCATAGAGTGCTACATCAGTCAATCTCAGTCAATTCTGACAAAATATTGTTAATTGGAAGTATTGTACTATTCTAAGAGGTTACTACATGGGATTATCTCAACGAAAATCAAGGAAAATATTACTTTGATCGATCACGACAATTATCATCATGAAAAGTTTTTCTCGTCTTGACAAAAAAGAAAAACTTCTTCCCAACCTGATATATTGTGAACCAATCGGTGAAGAGTGTGTTCATTATTCATAATCTATTTGACGTTCAGGTCACAGGTAGGGCATTGGGATTCAAGCCTTCAGGTAACCTCATATTTTGTGTGTGAGACACGAGCAGAAGTTCTTGCTTAAAATCACCATTTACATTGCCACTTAATAAATGTATCAAACGATCTTTAGTAGCCTTGTAACCAGGCTGTGATCTTTCTCAGCTTTCTCGAAAATCTCGGACGGCATTCTTTCCTAGAATAAACCCATTTTGTCGACGTGGAAAAATTGATTTCATTTATAGTGACCTTCTTCTATAACCTTGTCATAATCAACCAGATGACCGCTTTTCTGTCCGTTATCGCAAAACTCAATAACGGCTGGAGTTATGGCCACTTGCTTTCCTATGGTTACTATTCAGACCCCAGAACAAGGTTTTAGAAAGATAGATTTTTACCACATCAGACAATATGTTTTTGCTGGCTTCTTCAATTTACGATGTAAGTTTAAGCTAAGTTGGTCCTTTAGTTTGTGTATGGCAACGTTCATAATTACATTAGCCTTTACTGTCCTACAATGGGTGGATTTCTAGTCAGTTTCTTTTAGAATGGCAGAATATTTCTGTTGCTTATTCATTTGTACTAGTATCGATTTTCTTTTAAAGCCGATTGAGACATCCTGAGCTCGCAAAAGAATCTCATTTTCGACCTTTTTTCTGTTTCTCTTTCTGAAGCAGAGAGACTCAAAGCCTTAGTTGTGATAATGTGTGATAATGTCAGTACTGATAGGGATTCTCTGCTGCTTGTAATCTTCGATCGAAATAGAGAATAGTCTTCCTGGTTCTATCATTAGAAAGCTCTATTTCTTGTAGTCTGCACAGTTTTATAATAAAGAGTAACTTCCCTGTTTTCTCTGTAAGCATTTGCTCGGGACAAATTGTTTGTATCTTTGATCCAGCCATGTTATAGATAGGTGCAATTTTTATATATTCGGACCATTGTTGTTTTTCATACAACGTTTCGGCCGTTGTACTCTACGGCCTTCATCAGGTATCATCTGGTAGGTGTGGGGAAGTAACGAACCCTTTATTTAACCGACGGGGGTATATTGACCACACTCCCCTCTTTGCATTAGTGATATTATTATTGTCTCACCCTGGGATTGAACCTAGAACCATCAGTTTACTTGCAGTAATTTTGTGTGATTCTGTCACCACAGCGCTATGTGTCCATGGTCGAAACGTTGTATGAAAAACAACCAAAATGAGGATATTCCGAATAATAAAAGAAATAATAATAATACCTCATCTCAAAAATTCAGAGGTACAATTTTTGTTTTTAATACACTGCATACATATTAGAAAAAAACATCAACCAAAACTTTCAAAATTAGTTTTCTTCAGTTTTTAAGTGATTCTATCTACCTGGCTCTCTATCTATCAATCATGCATAAAGGCCAAACAAATGGACTGGAAATCTTAACATATACTCCTGAAGATTTTAGGGGGCATCCAATTTACAATGTAATTTTCTGCTTAATTGGTTACATAGCTTGTGTCCAGCTATGTTCACACTCTTTTTTTAATCTCAACTTTCTAGTGATCATCTCTGAACACCAGGTGAGGAAAGTAATTCAATCATTTATCGCCTCTTTTTACAATATTTTTAATGGATCACCGCCGATACAAAAAACTACCAATAGACGTTGGTCAGATAACATTTTTTTTATTAAGTGAGTAATCAGACGTTTTCTTTTTTTCATTATGATTGGTTTTTCAAAGTAATCATTTTCCCACGCCCCTTCCCCCTGCAACAATTTTGTGCTCTTCTCCGTTTTCTCATTCTATCGAAGCTTTTGTTCAGAAGTGGAAAAACTGAGCAATCAGCGGGAAATCGAAATGGAGCAAATGCTAAATGCTTTGAAACCATAAACACAAAAACATTTCGAGGTTCAACGCTAAGAATAAGTGAACATCGTTTGAATCCTGCCAACTTCCTTTCTGAAAACAGGGAGAAAATGGGGGGAGGCTTCCAGGGGGTGGGGTGGGGAAGCTCTCCGATTGAATGATAAAAATAATGTATCCAACATTCGCTGAAATTGCATCTGAGAGCACATCAGCGACTGGATTTAACTGAAATGCGTGAGAATTTTCTTTCCGAGCATTTTGCATGTATTAAACTGCGTGTCTCCAGCATAATGCGTGTGACTTGGAAGGTCTGAACACGTGTAATAGAATTGTGCATTCAATAGAATATTCGACTCATTTTCGGTTTGGGCCGAACCTCAGCTGCAAAATATCAACAGCATTAGTTATTCCCCATGAAAAAAATCACAGATATATAGATTCTCTCACTATCCAAAAATGTTCCCGGGAAAATTTCTGTGATCCGAAATGGCGTAAAGTGAAGATGCAATTTAGCAGAAGCAGACATTTACTGTCCGTCGTCAGACATTCACCTTTCCTAAGATTTGTATTGTAGACCTCCCTAGCATGGATGAAGCGGAACTAATATTTTGCAAGTCAATCTCTTGGTTGGGTTCCATAATTCATCTCCACAGGTGACTATCGGGATAGAGCATTAGTTTTAAACCCTTTTTTGTGGCGTATTAGATTTTTCATTCTTGAAAGTTGAGTGTGGAAGAAACCATTGCTTAAAATGGCCGGTAAGGAGTAAGATTTATCAGTAAACTTGTTACCTGAAAGAAGTTACAGAAGAAAGAAGCTAAGAAAATCACAATGTTTTTTTACATAAGTAGATTTCATTATACGTACTTATAATTGAAATTATCCAACAGAAGACGAGATACACAAGAAATAATAGGATTTAATTATATTCACCCCTTGCCATTCACAGATTTTCCATTCGTGATTTCTACATTCCAATGTTCATGAACAAATCAATGGATACATTTGTGGAGGCGGCATAATGCAAAAGTACGCTGTACAGTATAAACAAAACGTATAAAGTTTAGGAAATAATGAATGAATAAATATTTATAATAGAGCAACTACTTTAGACTTTTGACAAAAAAATCACTCATCGATAAAAACGTTTGACACTTGTTATCTACTGTGTCTTCATCGAAATAATCTTTGTGTTATTAACAAGAAGAAAGACTGTAGAAAACTACCGACTAAAATGTTTTATGTAGTCAATATAAACCCGTAGTCAATTGTGGTCTAAACATGTTTATTCTCATGAATCAGTTAACAATAAGAATTTAAAAAGTTTCCTTCCCCGATCACTGTGCTGTAGTTTCATGAAATTTATTATTATAGTTAATTGACAATTTTCATTTATTCATAGGTCCAATTCCAATTGGATAATGGCGAAGTATTTTATAATGAAGAAGGTTGTGGTATAAGATTTATATTTTGGGGGGATAGAAAGGGTTTTGGGGGGAGTGGGTCAATAACATTTATTCGGAGATTCGTGTTCCGTTCGAACTCCCAATCCCTTCGAATGGCAAAGGGTAACTTTATTTGTTTATAAATTGGAAATAATTAATATCAACAATAGAATGTAATTGCACGATCAAACACCACAGAATCGCTTCAGACACATCCAAAAAAAAAAAAAAAAAGCCAAAAGCCGTTATCTGGAAAATAAATCTGAGTTTGAAAATGAATCTTTCTATATTGGGAAGACATTTGCAGACAACAGTTCCATGTAACAAATGAAAAATAGACTTATCCAACATAACTGGAAGATTTTCAATTTTCATAGATTTGTATCTGCAATCAATTCAGACATGCTTTCAGAAACTACTAATGAAATGTCAACATAGGTCAACATAGTTTTCTTCAGTTTTCGAGTGATTCTGGCTAGTTGTGTATGTATCATATGCACAAACAGCACCAATGGAACTAGAGGGCTGAAAATTCAAACATTTACTACTTTTTCTGCACACGAACTTTTTCTGCACACGAAGTTTTCATAATGGGAATTCAATTTAAAATAAAAGTTTATGCTAAATTCGTCCCTCAGTTTGTGTCTAGCATCGTTCAGGCTTTGAAAAAAAAAGAAAGACTTTTTAGTACCGAAGAAAAGGCGAGAGGATTAATTTATCTATTGATCAATCATTTTTCCAATTCATTTAATTGATCACCCCAAACATGGAATACTGCAAAGAGATGTCAGTCACTAGACAGCTCCTATTGGTTGGGCCACAAGATCTGACATTGTTATTTTCTGATTTGGAAGGAATTGATTTTAAGAACAGGATGTTATTCTTCCAACACATAAGAATCACATAGGACACATGTAAGGGAGAACAAAAACAAAATTATATACGATATCTCAGAATATATATATATATATATATATATATATATATATATATATATATATATATATATATATATATATATATATATATGTATATATATATATATATATATATATGTATATATATATATATATATATATATATATTGTAAAAAAACTTATTCATTAGAATTACATAAGACTGTGTTTATCTGTATAAGTTTTTGTCACTGTCTAAGGCTTGTCTATTTAGCTGAATCAACAAAATAGACTTCTGGCAATCAGTTGGTCATGAGTTCAAATCAAATGTAAGTTCTACATATCAGTTTATTTCCATCATTTTGGTGAGGATGGTTTTTGTAACGGGAGGAGAATAAAGTCAATAGGAGACTTTGTGAAGGAATTGGACAAAAAAAAGACGCATGTGATATCTGGAATTTTTTTTGACGAATACATATGATTGATTGGTGGATTGCCTCTGTGACATACAGGCCATGGGACTTGCTGGTTTCTGCCATGATCTCAAGCTAACACTTGTTAAGTCGACTTTCTGTTTTCATTCGTTTCACTCTCTATTGTTTTACTTGGGCCTTTCTCCATGTCCACTCCTAGCTTTCTAGGCTCGTCGAAGCTTCATCACAGATTACTATTATTTATTCAAACAGTTGCTCCATCTCTTTAGAGATTCGGTAAGCATTTCTCCTTGATTTACTTACGGCATGAGATGAACTAAAAATCACATGGAACCAGATAAAAGCTTTTGCAAGTAAAAATGATGTATATATTAAGCTTTGTATCTCGCTCTGTTCAAGTATTTTAATCGAAGGTTTTTGCCTTTTATTCGTCGTGAAATCAAAGTATTTGTTCTTGAAAGGATTCACTGTTTTTGTTTGTAGTGTATTGGGATCAAGCTGTATCAGCGAGTTCCAATTGTTTATACTTCTTATTTTGTTCTTGTACTACATTTCCCCTTCTTTCTTCTGGGGTAGTCAGTTTTCATTCTGTAACCTATCTTCGTATAGGAGATTTTTTAGTTCAGGCATCATTCTCATTGCTCTTTTTGTGCTTTTGTCAAGTCGACCTCTTGCCTTTCTGTTTTTATCTGTTTCACTCTTTCTTGTTTTACTTGAGCCTTTCTCCATGTCCACTCGTAGCTTCCTAGGCTCGTCGAAGCTTCATCACAGACTAATCTTATTTATTCAAACAGTTTCTCCATCTCTTTCTATGCTCTGACTGCGTATTGTAGGTGTGGTCTGAATCCATTTCTAATCGTTGCTTTTTCAAGAACTTCGAAAGTGGCGTCATGTTTCTTTTATTATTTATGACATTTTTGTAATGATGAATTTTCCCAGCAATTGATGCAAATGGTGATTCTTTTAATAATAAAGGAACTTAAGTTTGGATCCTTTTTACAGAACTTGGTAGACACAAGATTGGAACAAAATAGGTTCAGGGAAAAACATTACCATTATACCCATTGATCAATCGCCCTGCCGTTGGGTGATGGTTACTGAGCTCCTTGAACCAGTGAGCTTTGTAAGTATTGAGATTTTACAAGAACAAATGTTTTATTATCAATTCTTCGATCAGCGTTTTTCTCATTTTGATTTCAGATGTTTTTTGTCGCAACTGTCAGAACATCTTTCGATATTGAAATCATCTGGATCGGAAGTCAAGAAATAGCCCCAGAATTTTTTCTCGAGGAGTGTGTTTCATGGCGACAGCTGCTCTGCTGATTAGGCCACTGGACCTTTACAAGCTATTTGTAGCCTGTCCCTATTTTAATCAGAATTTCATATCAGCATAATCTTTGCTTCGCCAGTAATTTACATAAATTTCATCTCTTTCCCTTCAGATCCTCTCATTAAAGTGTCTATTTTTTTGTGCTCACTTTGCATACTGTCTTATGAAACTATCTAACTCCCTTTTCTGCTTCGTCACGTCCAATCCTCTCTTCAAACTACGCAACCTTTCCCCTATAATATTACTGAAAGTATAACATTTGAGCACAGGATAGATCAAACAAAATAATTTAGAGATTATTTTTGAAATTTCGATTCTGGTCGAATAATTGATATTGATTGACGATGCTACGTCGATGGAGAAATGCCAGTCCCCCCCCCATCCTTGATCATATTCAATTTTAATATTTTTCCCTCGAAAACCATTCGTATGTCCATTGAGTATATATGCCAAATTTCATTGTGCTACACCCGTGTTTAAGTGATTTCTAATGCGTGACAGATAAACAGTTCTTATATGCACACACACACACACACACACACACACATACATATAAATAAATATATATATATATATGTATATATATATATATGTATATGTGTGTGTGTGTGTGTGTGTGTGTGTGTGTCTTTTGAGACAGTGTTGGGGATATCAATAGGGAAAATTGAAAAAATGTGAAATTACTTCCCTCACCGTTTTGGTGCACTGAATTTAAAAGAAAAAAAAGCTGATATAAAGAAGAAAGGATCACTTTAGCATAAACTTACTCGTCAAATTGTACCTATTGGAGGGAATTTTAGAAAAACAAATAAAAAAAAAATTCTGCACATAATGAGGGATAATATCATCTGCCCTATAGCTCCATTGTACGCGTGGTAAATACATGCAAACATATTCTGCCAGAGGAGCTTTGAAAGTGAAGAAACCATTATTTACAGTCTCAGTAAAAGTTTTTGTTGACAGTTTTTAACAAAATTGGAAACTCAGAAATCATCAATCCAAAATTCTTTCAATTTTGCGGATATATGAAGATGTTAAAACTTTGAAATGTATCATATTTCTTGCTTACTTGATATATATATATATATATATATATATATATATATATATATATATATATATATATATATATATATATATATATATATATATATATATATATTGCATTATGACATCCTTATACAGCATCAAAATGAACAGAACTCGGACCAAAGATTGAAATACAAAAAAAACATTGAGACAAAAATTAACATGAAAAGTTATGTACAAAAATCCTAAATCTCAGGTTCCAATTCTGTCAATTTGAAAAGTGTATAATTCCATTGAAATACTCTCTTTAGATGTGTCGGATACTTTAATGCACTCACTGAGGGTACATATGAATTCTAATGCATTATTCAGTGGGGTTTATTTACCGGATGTCGTCGGTGTCGTTGCAATAATTACACTCCTCATGTAAATATCTTTTTTTCTTATGCTGATAGGAAATGGCAACTATGACATTTTCATGGAGGCAATCATAAATCTGATTTTATTACCCAAATATCTGCAAGATCCGTCGGTATAGAATGAGAATAGCCGATTCTACGCCATTCCTAATTTTTGATTCTTTATTCCTTGCCTCTTCTTATTCATACTAAATTATCTCTCTTGTCTGAAATGACAACATATATGAAATATATGAATTGGAAACACATTGCATTTTATATGCATACATAATAGTGATTTACATTGCAAGGAACTTGGAGAATAGCCTTTGGTTGATAACAAACAGATTTGAAAAATTGTTTACTTTGTTTTTATTACTTTTTATAGATTTTTAGAGCTGATTTTATAATCCTAATTATTATTCTGATTTTCAAATTTAAGACATTTAGATTTCAAGATGGGTTAAAAAGAGAATGAGTACAAAGAAAAGGGATCATGACGTCAAGTGAACTTGCGACAAGGAAAAGGAAAAAAGAAAGAAAAAAAAGGGAAAGAGATAGAAAAACAGAAAGATAGAGAAGGGTAGATAAGAAAGAGAGAAAGAAAGAGAGGAAGAGAGAGAGAGAGAACAAAAGGAAGAGGGAGTAAGAAAGAGAAAGCAGAAAGCTTAGAGAAAAGGTAGGCGACAGAGAGGGACACACACACGCACACACACACACACACACACACACACACACACAGATTATATCTTTCACGTCATTAATAATTCAACCGGCGTCGCTAATATAGAATAAATAAATTAGAATCCATCATTTTATCAATGATGACAGTGACAAATAATTCAGAGTAGATAAATTAATATTGTCAGCTTATAATGATCGAACTCAAGTGGAATTATTTTCCCCACTTTTAAGGTTCAAAATCGAACGTGAATTCCAAAGAAGAATTCCCTTTTTCCACTTTTGGGGATCAAAATGGCGGGATTCTGATTCTCACTTTGAGGGCTCAAAATGCTGGTGTAAATTTTTTCCAACCTTCTGTGTCAAAATCGATGATGTATTTTTTCTGGTTGTAAGAGTCAAGTTCATAATAGAGAGGGGATTTTCTTCCCACTAAAGGGGTCGAAATCGAGGGTGAAATGTTTTTCGCTTCTAGGGGTCAAAATAGAGAGGGGCTTCTTTTTCAAAATGGAACGGGACTTTTTTCCACTTCAGGGATCAAAATAGAGAGGGAATTTTCTCACTTTAAAGGTCAAAATGTAGCGGGATTCTTTTTCTTCCCTGGTATTGTGCTGGTATCTTTTTTTTTTAGAGATGATTATAGATTGAACGTCTTTTTTAAAAGACAACTTCTGATGGAAGATTTTTTAGATAGTTAATTCTGGTACACGTGTGGGCTACAGTGATTTATCAAATCGATGAATGAATGTTGTTTAGTTTGATTCTATGACGATGAAGTTATTCTGCATTCTGATATATTATTATTGTAGATGTATGATTATTGTCCCACGTATACACACATAAATAAATACACACACACACACATGCACACACACACACACACACATATAAATATGTACATATTAGCAGACTTTTAAAAATGTGAATATCTCCTCTGGAGTTACAATTTTGGTTTAAGCTGCAAGAATACAGCGTGGAGTTAGAGGTGAAGAAAAAATATTTTGTGTACTCACAGAAGGTTTTTTTTTTCTCAACCGATTTTGATTGCGTAATTTAACTGAATTTCTGGGGTTTTTAAAGATTTGGGTGTGGTGTCAACAAAGATAAAGAATTCAAAGTTTCAGAATCTTTCAAAGATAAAATTTATGTCAGAGAAATTTGAATCGGACTAAATCATGCTATGCAAAATTATTGATTATTCATTTCCGGAAATATACAGAAAAATTTATTTATCTACCAGGTCGTAACGGAAGTTCAAAGGTCACCTTTGGTCTTACGTAAATTAGTGTAATCTAATCCTCCAACAACCACAAAGTGTATTGGGTATTGGCTGGTTACTGACAAATACGGATGACTTGAATAGGTAAATATAGCATGTTGAACAAATGTTGGAAAAGGTAACAAGCAAAGAAAGATAGCTATCAGACAAAGGATGATAATTATCTGTTTTTCCTTGTAATAATCAGGCAAAGATAGTTAGTTACCGCTACGTATACAAATAAGAGAAACGTCCGTGATTAAAACAAAAATAACCAAAATTCAATAAGAAAAACTGGCGGCTCAGAATTCGTAAAACTTTTTTGATAAGTAGAGCCACTCTTTCTCGCATTGAAATTTCATAATCTTCACAGTTTCCGAAGTATCATTAATTTGACTACAAAATTTGTAAAAGACCATAAAAAATACTAGCAGATTTCTTTTTAAACAATGAGTATACATTGTACTTGAAAAAATATCGTGTGTTGACTAAAAAAAACATGAGATTTCCGTACAAAATATGACTTTCATGGGAAAATTCATTAAAAAATGACTACATCACAATTTTTTTCATTGAAATCGGCCCATTAGTATATTTTTGGTCAAACTTCGAAATAAGGTGCGTAAATCGCCAAAAACAGGCTGAAATTTGAATGTGCTTTCTCCACTAGTCAATTTTGGTTATGAATGTAAATCAAATATTCAAGCCTAGTTATCTCCACTTTGATATTGTCTACAGAGAAAAATTAGCTGATGGTTTTCTGCAATCCTTCTTCAATTCAATAAAAAGATCGCAACGTTAAACTTGATAGATTTCAAGTTATAGACCTTTTAATTGATGTCTGTCACCTTTTTTTTACAAAAGTCCTTGAAAGCGCCTAAATATGTACATATATTTATAGACACGTATATGAGTACAGGAATACACAGGTACTTATGAATAAACATGTATACATACGTACACACTGATAAATACATGCATGTATACGTATATGCGTAAACTTTAACACACATATCATTTCAGATGTCTCAGATGGTTTCTTTATCTGTGATGAATATGCCCAATATTTGAAAATAGAGCGTAAATATATATTTTTAGTGCGAATGTAGAAGTGACCAATAATTTGAAATCAGAACGCTGAGAGATCGATCTATATCATCTCTTTCTCTCTCTCTCCGTATATATATATATATATATATATATATATATATATATATATATATATATATATATGTGTGTGTGTGTGTGTGTGCGCGTGTGTGTGTACGTGTGTGTGAGTGAGTGTGTATGAATGTATGTAGATGTGTATGTGAATGTCCGTGTGTATGTACATATGTATATATATATATATATATATATATATATATATATATATATGTAATGGATGTAGTGGACATTAGTTTCCGTAAAGGTGAATAAGGGAAGAAAGTTGTTCCTCTCACTACCGTTTATAATTCGGTTTGAGCAAAATTTAGTTCCGAAAACTTTCTTCATATATATATATATATATGTGTGTGTGTGTGTGTGTGTGTGTATACACATATATATGCATATGTGCATGTATTTTTTTGTGTGCATATATATATATATATATATATACATATATATATGTATATTTTCATCCATGTACATATATATGTGTGCGTGTGTAACTCTCTCTCTCTCATATATATACACACACACACACACACACACACACACACACACACACATATATATATATATATATATATATATATATATATAAATATATATATAAATAAATTTGGATTAAGTTGCAGTCTGGCAAATATAAAAAGGTCTGTCGAATCTTGGTGAAGGTCTTTGTCCAACACCGGACACTGAAGTTTTTGCTGCCACTGAATGGTTCAATCATTCTCCTAACTAGACTCCTATTGTACCTATATGTCAGGCTTATTTTAGGTTGTTACAGAAAGGAAATTGTTCCGGAAATCTATAAATATTTGCTTTGGATTTTCAATGCATCCTCGTCTGATATTCTACAATAGAAGTTAAAATAGCTTTTTCACCTAATTTTGCATAATTGCATATTCGTGATTTGTTCACCTTGTTGAATAAAGGGTGTTGTTTAAAAAATAAGGTGTGTATGGACTTTTGTCGTGTCTTTGTCTATAGATTTGTATAGATTCCTCAAATTGTTTAGATTTCCAAATAACAGTCTTGACATTTATGTCTGATTATTTAAATCATGTTAAAAAGTATCCAGTAGATTTTAAAAACCTTTCACAGCTTTAAATTTGACAGACCAAAGAATACAAACTGATGCTTATATGAACATTTCGGAATTTCTCGGAGACTTGAACACCTGCTGTTTAGAAAAATAGGATGAATCACGCAGATAGACTTGCTTTTTTATGTAAAGACAGATATGAAAGTAATTGGACCCTGTCGTAGAGCAATATTCATGTTTATTATACATTAGTCCCTTTGATAATTGTCGTGTTGTTGAGTATCTGAATTTTCCATTTTCAGTAGTCCTTTTTCAGACCTAGGAATATAGCCGTGACTACTTCTGAATATAATTTCGTCCTATACACCCGATTAACTTATTCAAATGGTAATGCTTTGTACTTTCTAATATTGAAATCCGTGTTTAAAGCATCGGTGATATTGATAAGATAGATTACAGCTGGAAAACAACATAATGATGAGTCATACCAATAGGAAGTAGCATGTTTAGCAGTTGGACAAATCTGGGTCAATTGAACTTCCCCCAATACTGATATCATTTATTAGAGTGATTAAAGCATATATCAGTATGAGTCAGGAAACTAGTGCCATTTAAAAATACAACTTTTATTAGAATGTTTTTCAAAATACCTGTAAAAAAAAGAAAAAGTAAAGTTTCATTGAATACCAAGTGATATCAATTGATATTTTTCCTGTATCGATAACAGATTTTGTTGAAAAAGCATATTATGCCTAATTTGGAAAGAATTGAGAACAGAATGAAAATTGTACCCTTCATAGTGTTCGCTCTATGTTTGGAGACCGAACTATCTGGGCTGTTAGCACGAGTCTTGTCTTCTTAGTAACGCTTGTGAACGGAGGAGAAATATTTGAAATAAGCAGTAACTAGTGAATGTATTATATAATCTTTAATAAGATAAAACTTACATTGCCTTTAGAATTGGTTCGGAGGAATAATGATGGTATTGAATGACGATATTTAGCATCTTTTATCAATAAGGCGTTCAGCTACAAGTCAATAAGTCAATAAAAATGCAACAGAGAACTAAAAGCTGGTCTAGATTAACCAAGCAACAGACATCATCATTTTTTTAGGGGCTGTCGTTGAAAATAAACATTTCAAAGACCCACCAGAACTCACAATCATGAGTGTCACGAAGCCAATATTTTCTATACTCATTCAGTTCGTCACACCATCTAATTTTTTGTTGGTCACGATTTAGCATTCATATCTAGGGATCCACATGATGCATTGTGATGTCATGCCGTTGTCTGGAGTTCATGCAACATGACCAGTTCATTGTCATCTGAGTTTTCTCGTGGTGTCTATGATATCTCTAACCCCTACGTGTCTTCCAATATATTGTGCTATCTTGCAATCTCTCCATGTAATTTCAATCATGACTCTCTCCCGGGCTCGTTGCACGGTTCTCAGTTTGAGAGCCTATTCTTTGGTTAGGTTACATGTTACAACGCCATCAATGCTTATTGAGAAGGATGTATTTGCTGTACACTCTTTGTTTCGAAATTGGTGGGATGTTCTTGCTCTTAAAGATTTTGCTTGCTCTGCCGATCGCTTTCCAATCTACAGTGATTCCTTGCTTGATTTTTTTCATTCTTTTGGGGGATTGCGTGTAGATTCGTTGTCATGGGGAAATGTAATTTACTTTCTTTAGCTTTGCGTTTTCGATTCTGATTATTTTGTCTTTGTCCCCACCACGTTTGTTGTATATATATATGTAGACGCCTACCTCAAAGCTATTATTGGTGAATTTTTCCTCCAGAAAATTCGCCTGTGTAGCGTGTTCGATCTTCAGTGAATGTTGTATGATTGCAGCTCTGTGCCGAATAACCAACTGTCAATCAATATCTAATAAGAGGCTTTCATGATGGATGAGACACTCATGAATTTTCCCTCAGCGCCAGTGATCGGTAATCAATCATAGATAAAATATCGGGATTTTGATTTTCAATAGAGAATCGCGTTCCCAATTTGGAACACCGACATTACGCAAACCTGTACAGTAAGTTATCTACATCTGGCCGGACTAAGCTAATCTTAGAAAAATGCTAGACAATGCTGTGACATGTTAGGTCACCCTCTGATAGAAATCTGCAATCTGATGTGACCAAAATGAACCCTTTTTAGAGAAATTTGCCATCTGATGTGACCAGAATGAACCAGAAAATTATTAGACATTTGCAGATATTCAAATGAAGAGATGAGTCAATAAATGAATAAATAAGAAGACTACTCCATAATTTGAATTTGATATATCTCGTCGGACAAATCGGTCATTAAATTATAATATTGCTTGTACACCGAACTGCCGTGTAGCCCAGAGGAAACTTTGATTAGGATGGAATTTCTTTCATTGACACTCATGTTTTACGGCCTAGTTCTTCTCTTCAATTCAGGTACTTTGTTTAATGTCAACAACTTTAGCGCAAGATTCTTTTTGGAACTTAACAAATAGATTAATGGAATAAATTTAACAAAATGTATCAGATTGTTTTTGCTCTCACTGTAGCGGGTCACCATGTTTTCTTGATTTCAGCTTGTGTTGTTTTTTGATAGTATCCAATACCTGCAGGAAGTGAAGGTCTTCTTGGAGAGGTTCTCATTACTCATCCATGGCATTTCTCTGAAATGGAGATGTGTGATCTCCCTTACATAGTACATTTAAGTTATTTTCAATCTACAAGACGTCTCGTTAAGAATAAATGACCAACATACATTACATATATACATATATATATATACATATATATATATATATATATATACGCAAGCACACATACACACACGCATATATATATATATATATATATATATATATATATATATATATATATATATATATGTATTATTGTGTCATCCACAGACAGCTGTTTCGATGTATTACATCTCTTCAGTGTGGCTATAGACTTTCCATTATCCCATCCATCACCACGAGGCAGGATTGGAACCTTCACTTCAGACCCGAAGGCCAATATCCCACGGACTACGGAACTGGATAGTAAGTAAGGCTGAATTTAAGCAATATATCTATTTAAACGGAAATGCCTCATCTACCAGAGGGCTCTATTCCTATGGAAGAGCATACATAATTAAAAAATAAACAAATTCTATTAAATTTTTCTGCTAATTTATCGAGTTTGCTCATAACGATCCTCTTATTAATGTCATCAAAGTTTTTAAAAACGTTCCAAATTAAGTTGTTCTAGATCTTTTGAACACCATTGGTCACAAAAAATGTGGTATTTAAATTGTGATTGGTATTGGGTTTTTTTATCATAATTTTCTATTCATATTTTGAGCGCTGCTTTTCAACTCGTGTAATCATAAGTAAATGTTTCCAAGTGTAACAGAAACGATCACAACACAAAGTGTGGACATTACATGCATTTAAGGACACCGATACCGATGTCAGAAGATATCTCATTGAGATTTCTTTGTTTAATCAGAAGAGCTTCCATTAGTTGAAGTCTATTAATGGAGATGGTGCTGTATAAAATTCTAGTGTTTTCCATGAGGAGTTGGCCAATATTAGTTGTGGTGTTATATCTATTTTCTCTCTCTCTCTCTCTCTCTCTATATATATATATATATATATATATATATATATAGGTAATTCATGGCAAGGTCCTTTACATTGCAAAAGTCCTATATGAATATATATATATGTATAGATAGATAGATAAATAGATAGATAATGATAATGTTGTAGATGTTTGATCAGATCGCTCAATATTTAACACAGTGAATAGAACTATCGATGTATCAAAATGTACAAGGACATGTACTCGGTAAATGTAAACATTTTGTGCCTCTCGTCAGCCGGGCGCTAGGTGTTCCATTTATATATATATATATATATATATATATATATATATATATATATATATATATATATATATATATATATATATATATCATCAGTTTGTTAGCATCTGTCGTTGGACATAAGCCTTCCCCAGGATTAGCCAAACCTCTTTATTATGAGAATTGCAGAGCCAGTACTTTCCAAATTATCTAGTTCGTCATGCCATTTTATTCTCTATCAGCCTCAGTTTCGCATCTGATCTCTGTGGATCCACATTGTGAGTTTATGTCCAGCGGTTGTCTGTCATTCTTGCTACATGTCCAATCAATTGCCATTTGAGTTTTCTTACAGTTTCTTTTCTCTAATATACTGTGCTGTCTTATTGTCTCTTCATTCGAGGTTGAGCACGATTCTCTCATGAGAACGTTGCCTGGCTCCCAGCATGGGTCAATCTTTGGTTAAGTTCCATGTTTCAACTTCATAGTTGACCATTGGTAGGATAAATTGGCCATATACCCCCTTTTTCTTAGACTTGTGGGAATTTAGTTCTCAAAAGTCGAGCTTGTTCTGCCAATTTAGTGTGATTCTTCACTTGATTTCTTCTTTCGAAGATTCAGAGTCTGTTTGTAGCCTGATGAAGGAACTACTATGTCAGTAAATATGTTGTACTACTTTGACCTTTACGAGGTCTGAACCTTATACTATAGTGTCGATGACTTCCCACTGAAACGAAGGCTTTTAAAAAACAATATCAACAAATGCTACAGCCAGTGACATTCTATATTCTGCTGCTTCCTCTTTTTGATGGTTTACTGAGTGGAAATAGTCGTTGGTCGGGTAGCTTTTTCTGAAGCCAGCTTGTTTCCATGTCATGTTTTCATCTGTTTCGCCGATTTGGTTGGTGATCTACTTTGGTGAAGAGTTTATAGTTGTAATTTGGTAGACTTATTGTCTTTCAGCTGTTGAAGTCTTTCATGTTTTCTTTTTTGTATAACAAAGTTATGATTGTGGTGTCCCCTTCCTCAGGGACTTTACTTTGAGACATAAGTTAAATAGGACGGCTAGTTTCCAAATGATGACTTTTCCAACTTTTTAAGTTGGTTGAGGGTGATGTTATCAAGTCCACGAGGCCTTTCATTTCTTTGTTTGTTTGATGGCTTGCAACTTCTGGGAAATCCCCGAATTGATTACTAAAGGCTTGTATTTCGTGTTTATCTTTCTGTGTCTTTGTTTGGTGGAATAGAGGTCTTTGTAAAATTCCTGAGCACGTTCGACGATTCTGTCTACATTCGTTGTCAGTTTTCCATTTTCTTCGAGCGCACTAGTCATTTGCTTTCTGTCTGCATTGAGAGATTTCCCAATAGTTTTGATTCCTCTAACTCTATAGATACATTATTTTATTTGGAACTATATTTGAATTGACACTGCATTTTCCCCTGGTAAGTACACCGATTGGCCTAGACAGTATGAATAAACAGTTAGAGAAATCGGCTGCTACTGAAAGTCGGATTAAATATCCATTCATAATAGTATAGTCTATATGAGTCTTTTATTGTTCGTATGGACAATGGATAGACAAAACTAGATATGGGTATGAAGCAGTTATTGAACTTTCGGACTTTGGCTCGTTGCTCAGCTCAGACGACAAAAAAACAGCATCACGTTAGGATAGCCTCCTGTGGACGCAGGTTCAATTCCTCCTGCAACCCATTTTTGTTAACTGTTTATTCTGTACACGCTGTTTAGGTCAATTGGGATAGGAGCTGCGTAAAAACGGGATATCGATTCAAATAGGCTTCCTAATGAATATAACAAATAATCATAGATATGTT
>OY735211.1:59236513-59301513 GCA_963457665.1 Thysanoteuthis rhombus
AGATGATGTTTCGAAAACACTAAGGATCAGGCGAATACCTAAGTGACTTTACATTTGCTAACGGCGTCACACAGCCCTTTTTGTCAAAAATCTTCATGATATCCAAACAATGTTAGACAAACTGAATGAGGAAAGCAGGAAAACCGGCTTTACCATGGACAAATGCCATCTGCAACTAACATGTTGAAGACAAGGAATCGCCGATCAAAATCTAAAACGCAAAGCCGAAGAAAGTAGACCACTACATCTACGACAACGGATATATATATATATATATATATATATATATATATATATATATATATATATATATATATATATATATATGAAGTAATAAAAAGAAGGAATAAAGCAAATAATCACACTAGGTTGACAAGCTTTAGGTAGTGTAAACTGAACATTCAAGAACAAGAAAGTCCATTAGTCCGAGAAAGAAAGATCTACAGCCAACGAATCCTCCTGATAGTCACCTATGGAGCTTAGGAATAGAATCCAACCTAAAGATCGCCCCTCAAACTGAGAACCATGCAAGGTGCACATGAGACAATCATGTTCAACCTCATCTGGCAGGATCATATGCAAAATTGAGGCGGACAGAAAATAAGATGTCTTGACGAGCGAGACAAATCCAGAAAGTATTGGCTCCACAATATCCATGATAGAGAGGTCATACAGAATGTCTAACGACTGAGGCTAAAAGGCTGGTGGTGCTGCTGATGGTGACGACTGCTATCGATTGTGTGCGAGAGAGACGGTAGAAATAGAGAAGAAAGAAAGAAAGTTACAAGATGTCTGCTACTCACAGACACAGCTATTATTAAGTATACTATTTCACCTTTGCCATGAATATACGATGGGGATAATTAAGTAATTTTGCAATCACATTGTACTCAATGAAATATGAATAACATTATATTGCACAACATTGTCTGGTTTGTGTTCAATATTATCTGATTATTGAATTAATGCAAAGGTAAAATTAAGTATTCATAAGCTCTCCAGGAAACTAAACTTTGAAAATATATGAATCTATCAAGATGATGGCTTTCTAAATTTAGGAAATAGCAATGCAATGAAATGCGAAAAAATGTATCATAAGTCGATGAAAAAAAATGAAATTTGAAGTTGAAATTGAGGGCAATGAGAAAATTGCAGATTCTTTAGATGTCCCATTTAATCTCATTAATAACACCAATGAACCACATTATTCTGTAAGACCTAACCTCTCACATAAAATCATTAGAGAGATCCCCAAATCAATAGAAACTATTGCTACGACAGTTAGTGCTATGATGTATGTAGTAACTCTCTTGGGTGGCAGAGCTAGTGAAAGTATTGGTGTACTTAAGGTGGTTGCAACATAAACTATTTCTTTTGTCGCATGGTTTACAAGATTTTGTAGTCCTAGTGATATTGTTGTGTGAGACTTTATTATTAATTATATTGTTGCTACTAATCATGTCTTTGATGTTTTGGGGTCTGCAGTTAGCGATGACACACGAATCTGTGAATATTCCTCTGAGATCTATTTTAAAGGTGAGGATGTTTCATCCCCGATTGATAATGTGTGCTAAAGGTAGGAGTGTGTTGTTGAAGATGGTTATAAATGGAATGCAGTCAAGTTTATTATTGTTGGAGAGCGTAAGGGTTTTACTCCTGGGTGTTTTAGTTGCTTTTTTTTATTCGGCTTTTTGTATCATCTAGTGAGTATCCTCATTGAGTGAAATGTTGACCTAGGTTATGTTTGTGTCTGTTGAGATCACCATCTGTTGAGCAAATTCTTTTAATTCTAAGAGTTTGTGAAAAGGGTAGGCTTCTTTTTAGGCGTTGGGCTGAGTTGACTTTGAGTGGAGGTAATTGTGGGGTGTCTATAGTTTTAGTCTAGAATGTAGTTTGGAGGTTTCTGTTATTGTCTATGTATATGCAGGTGTCTAGGGAGGCTATGGAGTCAGTGGATGTCATTAAGTCAAACTGAATTGAATTGCGTTCAGAGTTGATATATGTAAAGAAATTCTATAATTTGGCTTAATCTCCTGTGCATATATATATATATATATATATATATATATATATATATATATATATATATATATATATATATATACCATAGAAGATACAATCTCTCTATATCTCCGGATAAATGTTGGTTTCTTCGAATTTACCCATGAGAATATTAGCATAGGACGGGGCCGCTACTGTGCCCATGGTGAAGCCTTTCACACGGAGGAAGTGTCTATTGTTAAAGTTAAAGCTATTTAGAGTTAATGTGGGTTGCATAAGGGTGGTAATTGTTTCAGTTCTGGGTTTTTTAGTTGCTCTATTATTTAGAACTTCTTTAAGAGCTAGAATGCCCCCGCCATGTTTAATGTTGCAGTATAAAGATTTGACATTAACTGGGACTAGAGATGCTTTGTCTGGGATTTTTGTGTTGTGTTTGATTTTGTTCAGAAGGTCTGTAGTGTCTCGTATGTAGGATTTAATTTGCATTGCAAAGGGTTAGATATGGTGACCTGTATGTTAAGATAGTTTGGTTGTGTAGCAGTTAGGGGAGGAGATGCCTGCTCTACATAGGTTGTTTGGTTTATGGACGGGATATATATATATATATATATATATATATATATATATATATATATATATCTTGCAGCAGCCTTATTTTGTTCTATCCACGTAGTATAGGCCAAATGATACTATAAAGGTTTAATTATGAGAGATTGTTTATATAATATAACACAATTTATAATCATATATAAATATATATGAATATATACATTTGTATAATGAATATATATATATATATATATATTTACACATATATGTAAATATACTTATATTCATATATATATATTTATACACATATATATAAACACACACACACACACACACACACACATATATATATATATATATATATATATATGTGTGTGTGTGTGTGTGTGTAAAGATGGAATATCTATCAATAACTTGTTTGATAAACAAGATAGTTTCCCGTTCTCTTTAGTGAGAATACTTTTTTAGTAATATTCCAGCATATGTATTTTACAGAACAATATATTCGGGAATCTTTTTAGCAACTCACTCTAAAATTTATTGATTTTATCACCTAATCGTTTATTTAGTTGTAAGAATGGTCAATCAAGTTAGTGAAATCTGTAAGATTTAAAGACAATTGAAAAAAGCCATAATTAGATATCTTGATCCCTTTAAAATTTATCAGCTTGATCACAGAGAAATAATCACGAAAATTGAAGAATATATTGACGAAAGTATGAAAATAGAATGAATGTATAGTGCATATTAAATAAATAAATGATTTGTATGAAAGTTAGAGGAATTAGGTTACCAAAAGAGTTTGATCTTATCTTTGTCAGTGTGAAAAATCATTGCATTGACTAGAGCCAGGGAAAGGGGAAAACATTTGGTTCTGGTCCATTTGTCTGACTGATAGGTAGTTGGGTGGGATGGGAGATCGAACATGGAGTGCCATATAACGAACTGTTTAAGTATATCAATGGAATCACCCATTGAGATGTTACAACTCGCTAGAAAGTGGTTTCGTTTGAACCATCTATATAAGAAACTTTATTTGATAGCTCAAAGTGTTGAAAAACATTTGATCAAAGCTTGATGGTATACAAGGTTGAAGAATCAAATTTACGGTTAGCGCAAAATAATTGTCATATTCATCGGTTGAATTTGTTGGTAGAGAATTGACTCGAAGAAGTTAGTATTCTTAAAGATGATATAAGTTCGTTTACGTGCAGCATGAGATTAAAACCGACACAACGGATTTAATATTCACTTGGGCAAACATTCAAAACAAATAATGCAAAGACCGAATTATTAAAGAAAATGGGGCTATACCAATTTCTTACATAACTGTTGCATTGAAAGAAACTAAATGAGTTGTTACAGACGGTGAATAAGCAAAAATGGGAATTTGGAGCTGGGACAATTATTAGTGCCTTTGTGTTGCCGGCAGCTGTTTAGTTCAATGATTTAGCAGTCGCAGGTTCGATTCTAGCAGGAACCCCATTTTTTAAAATTGTTTATTCTATATGCGTTGTCTGGGTCAATTGATACATTAACAGTGTATTAATGGGAGATAATTTCAAATGGACTTTTCAAAAGATTGCTTTAGGCCACTCCTCTGCTTTTATCAAAAAGCAGAAAAGAGAAAATGACGTTCAATATCTGTTGAGCAGTGAGCTGTTATAGAAGCTGCATGCAATTTATCCTTCTTTCTCTACACCCCGGTTTCTTTTACCTACCCAAGGGCTCTGCATAACATACCATCATCACAATTTTTCGGGTCTTGTAAGCCTCGGATTTATCTCCCTTGTAAATAGATATAATTGCCTCTCTGCTTCACACTTTTCTGGCCTCTATTTCCAGTAAGTGATGGTAAAATATGTATATTTCATCTTACCCATTTCAGTGATTGTACGCAGTCTAACACTTTAGTTTTTGGTAGAAGTGCCAATCCATACGTAAATAATGCATAATTTTTTACAGGTATTATAATAGTAGTTTTAAATTGATGAATATCGAAGAAAAAATCTAACTCGTCTTTACACAAACCTGTAAATAGAGATCCTTTGTTTTGAATATCATAGAATCCATTAGAAGACTCAAATGGCAAAGGCCAGGCCATGTTGCAATTTGCCAAAGCAAATGCTGGACATCACAACTCACAGGATAGATTCTAGAGATCATATACTGATTTGCGACCAGGAAAAATTTATATGGCCTGATGATTTCGACAGGTTCGGGAGATATTTAGCGAATCTTGAAAAAGATCTGTGTCCAACGACGGGCTTTAAAAAACTGATGACGATTATGATAGTGGTGATTAGAAACGGTCTTTTCTTTCCTTCCAAGAGACACGCTACACTCAGGTTTGTATATGAATTTATATAAAGGTATTCCTATAGAAAGGTATGTGTTGCCCACTGTTTTTTTATACCACAGTACGTGCGAATGTCTACAAGTACGTAGTATTTGTTTTGGTACCTATCTTCTGTTTTGTAATTTTTTTCTGGCTATGACCATGTTAGACACAACCTCCCCCATAGGTTTAAGCAGGAGGTCTCTACAACATATCTTCCTGCAATCATCAATAAAAAGAAACCAAACATCTGATGCTCTCATTTGTGAGAGCTAATACTGCCTTGAAGCCGAAACAAGCGCAATTTTTTTCAGATGTAGTACTTGTAAAATTCACGGTGACATATGGTATATTTTTTGTGGGATGATTTGTATGCGTTTTGCTAATATGAAAAACCCGCTTTCCCCCAAACAATGTCTGAATAGATAAACGTAATCTTCGTTTCCAGTCTCACATCAGCAAGGACTTAAGAAGGATTTTAAAAAGAAACTGGTGATAAATAGGAGTTATTCATTGAAATACTTTTCCCTGATGGAATAAGACAGGACCTGTTATGTGCTATAAAAATATGGAAATTTAATGGAAGAGTAATAGAAGTGTGCATACACATAAATTGGATGCATATTAAAAAAATTACTTTCTTTTTTTATTATCTACCCCGATGGAGAAGAAAAAAGCTTTTATGGCTGAAAAAAAATGCCGCTGGACGTTTCCCTTTTTAACTGTGATTTAGCTTTTGGGATATTCTAATTCTGTTTTCTTTTTCACTAACTTTCAATTCATTGTCTTTCTATTTTGGTCTTCAACCGAAGTGATTTGCTTCCGAGTCTTCAGGTCTTGAGTGATTCGTGGATGAGAGATAAATCCATCTTAAACCATCAACCCCCCTTTTTATACCATTGATTTTTTATCTGATTTTCGTCGTCTTTTTTGTTTGTCTTTCTTTTTTTTTTACTGTCTTTTTTCTTTCCGCTTCCTTATTTCTTTTTCTCCTTGTTTCTTTTTTATCTTCTTCTCCTTCTTCGTTTCTTTTCTTCTTCTTTTTTTTTATTCCTCTCCCTTTTCTTCTTGTTTCTTGTTCTATCTCCCTCTTCTTTGTTTATTTTTCTTCTTGTTTTTTTCTTTCTCTTCCTCCTCTTAGTTTGTTTTCCTTCTTCTTTCTTCTTCTTTTTTTTCTTCTTCTTCACCATATTTCCTTTTTTCTCAAATATATTTTTCTTTTAGTTGCTCCTTGTTTCTTGTTTCTTCTTAATCCTTGTCGTCCTTCTCTAGAATTCTGAAAAGTTATTCGACGAAAATAAATTCAAAAAGGAAAAAAATAACCATCAAAATTCTGATTTTTTAAATTTCTACACATGTCCCTAAAAATTAATGTTAAAAGTTCACTTTCTTAAAAGAAAAAAATCTTTCCAAAATCAATTTTTGTCGGATAACTTCTAAAATTCCTCGGAGCAAAACTCACAATCATTCTTATATCATCAGGTTTTTGACTTGTATTCTCAAAGGTTTAAACTCAAGATTATTACATAAGACAACTAGAAAGCTCTCAGAAACTGCATACTCTTACTGCGGCTGAATACAACAAACTGAGTGAAAATATAATAAGGGAGGATTTTAAACATATGGATATTGAGTTACTTCCCTTGATTTTTAAATTTAGCACTTTCAGATGTTTCCTGCATATCTCTCTCAGTTTGTGTCTAGATAACTGACGTCATCAGAGGACTATCATTCATTTTTTTTAATCAATTCTAGTGATAAATATAAAATAACAATTATAAATTCACAAGCATTGGTTCATAAATCTAAATATTTTTTTCCTTAGATATAATCAATAAAATTCATGTTTACCTTTCTAGCACTCCTCCATATCCGGGGTTTCTCTTCCAGTAGGCCCCTTATCCACGGTTTCTGAGTCAACGTTAATCCGTTATCCACGGTTCCAATTCCAATAGTCACTGCTCCTCCCTTACCTGCGGTTTCCATTTCAATGGTCTCCCTATCTGCATTTTAGCAGTCACTGCTCCTTCCTTATCTGCGGTTTCCTATCATTAGTATATGGATAGATCATGAGAATTCAATCCTTGTTTATTAACTGTTCGTTTTTAATCCCTCTTCGCAGTTTAATTGCAATATCTCTCAATGGAAAACGAATGTTCATCACTTTTTTCGGGACCCACCTTAATACAGGATTTTATTACATTTCACTGAAAACTTTTGGAAGAATTGTGAGGACGTACAGACAGACTGTCAAACACGAGTAAATGTATATTGTAAAAATAGAAGACAAATTGTGGAGGAGATATATCTAAAGTTGGAAGTTCACTCTATTGAATTGAATCTTTTCTTTTTTAAATTTCTGTTGAACAAATTTTAGAATCCTTCGAAGCAAAACTCATCATCTTTTTCATACCGTCACTTATAAGACTGCTGCTCTCAAAGAAATGAACCTAGGAATATTATATAAGGGTAGGAGTTACAAAGTGGAACTGTCAGTCTTTCTGGAAAAAACAAAGTGTTTTACGGAATGTCATAATGAAATTCTTGAAAAGAGAAGGGAATGAGCCGACAATATGTATGTCTGTTTGTGTGTGTGTGTGTGTTTGTGTGTGTGTGTTTGTGTGTGTGTGTGTGTGTGTGTTTCTGCTTATGTCGCTTTCTTTGAGTATATGTGCACATGTGTTTCTGCTTATGTGGGTGTCTTTGAGTGTTCATGTTTGTGTATTTGCGAATGTATGTTTGTGTTTATGTGTGTGTTCGTGTGTTTATGTTCTATGCGTGTATTTTTCTGTGTGTGAGCATTTGGTTTCGTGTATGCGTTTGTGTCAGTCTTTGCATGTGTTTTTATTTAAAACAGACGACCTTCTTCAAATTGAACGAATTTTTTCTTGGTTATTTTACCTCGAGTTCTCTTCAACAATTCTTGAAAGTTCATATTTAAATTGGATAAAAAAAACATTAAGAATATAAAGTGTATATATTTTTGTCGGAACGACACTTGCCTTCATCCGACCGAGATGAGGGCAGTACCATAGGAGGTCAGGCTGAAAAGTATCCAGCCGTTTTAAATATCTCGAGAACTGGTAATGCGGTAAAAAAAACAACAGCCCCCCTCCCCAAAAAAAACAACAGGAAAACAAAAACATGCAGTCTATTAGAGATAGTTTTATATTTTTATCTTTCAATCAAATGACATGGAAACCAACCTTGGGAACTGGCAGACTTCAGAATAAGCTACTGATCATCTACGGTAAGTCAGCTAAAAGGAAAAGCAGCAGATTACAAAATACCACTCGCTGAAGTATTTGTCGAAGAAGGCCTTAGACACTGTGGAAGCCCCCAAGATCAATGATGCTATCTTCCATCAAGGTGTGAACCCTGTATATGTCGGAGTCTTTCAGCATATCTACAAGCACAGCGACCCCTTCATAGGCTACATAAGTCCTTTCACCCCGGAAGAAGGGAAAGACATGATCACACCAGCTCAGCCAAACTCTTCACAGCCTCCCTTGAGCTGATAGGAATCAGAATAGACTGCGAATGCTTATGTCACCTCAGATTTGCCGATGGCATCATCCTTTCCACCTTCATGATCTCCAAATAATGCGAGACAAACTGAATAAAGAAAGTAAATATTGGTCTCCACATGAATATCAGTGAAGCAAATATCAGGTACTACAATCAAAATCAAAAATGCGGAGCTGAAGATAGCAGACCTCCATATCTACTTAGGACAACGAATATCCATTGGATCCTTAAAAGAAGAATGAAAAGCAAAGAATCACTCTAGATTGGAAAAGTGTCGGTAGAGCCAACTCAACCTTCAAGAAAAAGAAAATCCCATCAGTTTTTTTAAAAAGTATAAAAATAATGCATCCTTCCGATAGTCACCTATGGAGCTGGAATGTGGAATCAGACCAAAAGATCGATCTCCAATCTAAGGACCTTGCAACGTGCAAAGGAGGGAATCATCACATTGAAAGATCACAAAACTGCACTGTATATTAGAGGGAAAACAGACGTCAGAGATATAAAATTTGGAAACTCAAATGGCAATTGGCTGGTCGTGTAACAAGAACGCCAGACACCTGGTAGACATCATGGCTCACAGGAGAGATTCCGAAAGATCATATGCAAAATTGTGACCGGCAAAATATAAGATGGCGTGACTAACAAGCAACAAGTTCTGAAAGTATTAGTTTCGCGACACCTACGATGGAGAGGTCTGGCAATTTTTGTCTATGTCCAACGACGGACACTAAAAGGTTTAGGATGATAATGATGAAGATAATGGAGATCAAACACTCACCCGTGAGACAATCATGTTAACTATAGGGCTAACTTGAACAACAACAAGTATATCTAGAGACTGACTCCATGGTTAATGCAAATGGAAGGGTTTGCACAGCAGGAGATTATGGGATTGATGGCTATAAAACGCGATATATTGGCACCAGAGACACCGATTGAATATTATCATTACATATGTGGGAGTCATTCGGAAATTTTGCCAAGAAAATATTTGACTACAGCGCGTTCCTCTTGAGGATGAATAAGTTTGGCATCGTTACTCTAGAGTATAAATCGGATATAAATGGCCATGGATGGGTATTACTTGAAACAAAGTGTCTTCGAACGTAATTGGAATGTATTTATCGAAGGATTAAGAAAAAACATGACAAGATGGAATAGAAATGCAAAGATGATGAGAATGAAAGTTGAAAAGGAGCGAAAAAGAAACAGAAGAGAAGTACAATAAATCAAAATAAAGTAAAGTATTGTGCAAAATAATGACAACATCAACGAATCGGAAAAAAGAAGATGAAGACGAAGAGGGAGAAACAGAAGAATATGAAAATTAGAAGGAATAAGATAAATGAAAAGAAATCAAGGTTATATATATATGTGTGTGTGTTATTAAGAAATGGATATATGATCCGACGGAATGATTATGAATTGCGTTACACTGCATTACTGGCTGCTGTTTAGCTCAATGCTAAGAGCAACGCTACGCTGAAGCGGCTACTTTATCCGTCGCAGGTTCAATCCCTGCAGCAGCTTTATTTTCGTTAATTATTTATTCTATTTTCGTTGAACAGGTTCAATGATACATTACCAGTGTAATAACGGGAAATTATTTCAAACAGAGTTTCAGTATGATATAACGCAGTTGATAATTATATATATAAATTGTTATCCGTCAAAAAAAAAAACTTTAACCTTAACTACAGTGCAGCATCACCAACACAAATCTTCATTCTACATCACTGACACAGAGACATACGTACGTATATATATATATATATATATATATATATATATATATATATATATATATATATATATATATATATATATATATATATATATATATATATATATATATATATATATATATATATATATATATATATATATATATATATATATATATATATATATATATATTATAAAAAGGAGATTGGCAACACGAATAGGTTTATGTTTCTTCCCACCTTGGACCTATTCAGGCTAATGATTATGTGTCTTTTACGTTTCTGTTCGGAGAATTTGATGAGAGTCTTGAGGTTGTCACTATGAGGGAGGGGGATCATTTTGCTTGATTGTTTTTTTCTAGGTAGTGTGTATGTTTTGCTGGTGATTATAGGTTTCATGTCAAATGGTGTGAACTAGGTGTTCACATAAATCGATACTGGATTGTTTTGATCTTAACTTTGACTTGCGTTAAATCTATTGCCAATATTAGTGTATTTTATAACCATGGTGGATTGTGTTGTTCTTAATTTACTACAACATGTGAGAGAGTAGATAATGTTGATCAGATGTTTTTTTTTGTTTTTTAAGGGAAATTTAGTATTTCAAATTTCTTGTTCAGGCGGAGATTATAAAGATTTTGGCACGTATTAGCTCGTCTCTTCCATTTTACCGTAGGTTTCTAATTCATTTTGTACATTTTCCAATAATATATTGATGAAAATGTATTATTTTTATATTTTTCATTTGTAAAGGATGGTGTATGGTTATCTAATATAAGTTTAAATGACGTTTTACATGTGTTTTAAGAAAAAAAAAACACATGTAATTATTCGTTTGAAGAGGCCCAACGAATAAGGAACAGAAACATGTTTACCTAGCAAATTTATCAAGGAAAAACGAAGAGAAGACAGAAGGAGATACACGACGGCAGTCTTTGAATCAACTCTTGAAAAAGGTCGGGGCTTCAAAGCTATAAACAAACTCATCAACTCAGGATGAAGGCAAATAACTAGCATACTCGAGGAAAATGGAAACCTAACAACAGACAGAGACAGGATTGTCGAACGTGCCAAAGAATTCTACCAAAAACTTTATTCGTCCAAACAAGGACTACAAAACAATGAACAGGGTACGCAAGACGTGGGGAATCAACTTGAGGACTTCCCAAAAGTAACCCCGTGGGAGGTGAAAGGAGCCATTAAACAGACGAAGAAGGAACTGCCCCGAGACCAGACAACATCCGAAACTCCGAAAAGAGGGTAAAACCATCACTAGAAAACTGGCCGTCCTCTCCAACTTGTGCCTAAAACACAGTAAAGTCCTAGACGATTGGAACACTGCTATCATAACTCTTTTATATAAAAAAGGAATCATGAAAGACCTCAACAACTATAGGCCTTTAATCCTACTCAACTGTGTATACAAACTTTTCACAAAAATCATCACCAACCGAATTACAAAAACACTCGATGAAAACCAGCCACGTGAACAAGCTGGCTTTAGAAGAAGCTACTCGACCATGGACCACCTGCACTCGATAAATCGGCTGAAAGAAAAAGCAGCTGAGTATAAACTACCACTCGCCGTAGCATTTATCCTTCAAAAAGGCGTTCGACTCAGTAGAAATCCCTAGGGTCATGGAGGCCATCATTCGGCAAGGTGTACATCCAGTATATGTTGAAGTGTTGGAACATATATGCAATCACGGCAGCTCCTTTATCAGGTTACATAAAGACTCGGACCCTTTTCAGTTGATTTGCCCCCCTCCATCTCTCTTTATATATAGTATATGTATATACATCATATACTATTATGTATACAAATATACTTTTGTGTATATAAATACACACACACACACACACACACACACACATATATATATATATATATATATATATATATATATATATATATATACTTTTATGCATATCTATGTAATTGGGTATGTGTGTGGATATAAACCTGTAACTGTATCCAGAAGTTTGGGGATTTAATGCATAAAAACCACAAAGGAAGAAAATACTGATGGGGATCGAGTTACTTTCTTCTTAGTTCCATGATTTCAAGTGATATGTGAAAGAAAACACTGAGACCATGAAATGACAGAAGAACTAGCTTATCAAATTTACTTGACTTTGGAATAATATATCACATCAGTTTAAGCATAAAATCCATGCTTTGCAAACTATCCGTCTGTTCTGGTACAATATCAGAAGATATTTGTGAAAGAATTGTTGATAGTGGGACAGTAAACGCAGTAGGAATAGACCCAACGCAATACGAGATATAAAAAGTTTTCCGTTAAGACATTGCAGGGATTAATGCAATCATGCTCGTCAAGGAAGGTGATGAAAAGGGTTTTTGTCGGCTGATGATATTTGTATCTGTTGGCTATCAATGTTAGTTACAATCATGTGCCAGTGTTTGGTATTGGTAAAAGCCAGAATATCGAATACTCATTTTCCAGATAGGAATTTCCTCCCCCTCGACTCGAGAAACTGGTGCTACACAATAGACCATCCTGAAGTATATGCAATTTTATCTATTTTTGATAAATATAGCCTCTTTCAACCATTTAGAATTGGATTTAAAATATTAGTATTATCATATTATATTAGGACATTCTACATTTATAGAAATCGCAAAAGATGAGCATAAAAAGGTTGACAAACACCGCTGAATAGATCGGCAACTAAAAGCAAATAGTCTACAAAGCATTTCACTGTTGTAGGCAGATCAAATGATTTACTCCTAGCTAGAAGCAGATATTTAAAGATGGCCATGCCATCAGTACTCCCTAATTGGATAATATTTGTGTGCAGTTCTCCTTTGTGGTTCTCCTACGCAGTTCTCCTTCTTCGCTGCTTAAGGGCCCAGAAGCAATTGTCATATTCGTGGAATACATGCATTGCACACATTTTGTGGTCGAAAGTATACAGGCCAGGCCTTGATACATCAGGTCAATTGTCTCCAAGTCGGAGAAGTATTATGCAAAAGGACCTTGTTTAGGTCATACCCCAAGGAATGGGGGCCTTTGTTTTTTATGTGTTTAAATAAAATCGAGCTTCATTGTCATGACTACCAATGTGACCATCAGGAACTCCACGCTGTATCTTTGCATGTTAGAAAAACAAAAAGATACAAATCATAGATTATAAGAGCAGGAAGTCTTTAATATCGTCCATTGGGTTCATGAGAGTTTAATCCAGTTGAAAGATATACGTATTCATACGTTTTAAAGAAATGGATATATGATCCGACACAATAATTATAAATGAGTTATTCTTTAAAGATCTAAAACTCTAATTGGACCGACATGCTGCTTTTAAATATACCACCTGGCCTAGACAGCGTAAATAGGATACATACTTTAAAAAAATGGAAGTTTTAAATGAAAAACTCATTTATAATGCATATCACAAGTATCTTATACACACACACACACACACACACATATATATATATATATATATATATATATATATATATATATATATATATATATATATTTAATTGAAGTACACCAGACCGATACAGACCACTTTTAGCCGCTTGTAAGAAAAAGTCGTCAAATAAATCTAATGCAATTTATAATCTTGTATTATCATCATTATAATTGCCCTACTTACAAATATACATATATATATATTTGGCATTTACTTATATAGATTGCAACAATATTTATATAAATTTATATATATATATATATATATATATATGTATGTATGTATATATATATATATGTGTGTGTGTGTGTATGTGTATGTGTAAATGAACTTAGGAGTGAAAGTAAATGGAGACTTTATTTGTTGATCAATTAATTGACAAATCGATTAATCAATATGCTATACATGTTTCGGGTAGAGTTCCCTTCTTCAGTGTCATGTGTGTAACTTTTGGTGGTTAAAAGGTTAGGTTTCCATAAAAAACAGCATTAGTCGTTTTGTTTTGAAAACAAAATGGAAATAAGAAATGAAAATCCATGGAGAGCCTCTCCGGTGATTCCAGATTGTTTTACGCACCTACTTTTTTAAAAATTCACTCTAGGCCATGCCACTTTTCAAATCAAGTGATCGGTAAGAAAGGAGTCATTTATGCTTCAAAATTAAGAAAAGTAAAAAAAAAATATGTAAAAATTGCTGTTAAAACTGAAGATTGTGAAGCTGGAAACACTAAAACATAGCATAGTCAAAATGAAGACTAAAAGAATCACATAAAGTGATGCCTTCGTTCATTTTGGATTTGAAAACGTCGTGAAACGATTTAGATGGGAGTTTATTTGAATGCAGGTGTTCTTGAGAAGAATCTGTATGGAACTTGCAGTAATTCTTGCCTACATCTAAAAAGCATTACAGACTGAGCTCGGGTCATGAAGGCTTGATATTGTTTTGCAACAATCCCCTTCACGTTGTCATGTTTCAGGTGAAAGTAAGCCCAGTAAATATCTTTTATATTCATTTAGCTTTGCTATGTACAAAACAAGAAGAAGATAAGGTTGGATAGTATTATGTTACGTCGAATTTCAAGTAGCTTGGACCTTCCGGACATGAATTGGAGACAATTGAAAATCAACCGTCGGTGCCGGTATAAAATAAGTATTTTCAAAAGCAGAACTTTCTGTGTGTATGCAGTGCAATTACTCGACAACTTGCCATTGCATAAATTCGACATTGGCCTAATACATTAGTTAGAACACAGGGCAGTGCGGTGTCGAGTTCCTTTATTTGCGGTCCTCGGGAAATCTAAAAGAAATAAAGATACATATATATGAATAAATGATTTTTTCTTCATTGTTCATATTAATGATTCCCATTGATTTCAACTCTTTGGAATCTATCAAATTTAGACAGAGTAGTAGAGCTGTAGTTTAATACGACCGACAAAAAATGATTCCACATGAGTATTGTGGAAGTCTGTTACATACATTATAAAGTCTAGACAAAAAATATGCAAACATCTCTCCTATTTCCTCTTCAAGCTGAGTATCCTGTATTTATGACTGCTTCTTTTGTATGGCTTCTGCTTGATCAAAAATTCAATATGGTTTCCTCAACAGAATTTTTCCAAAAAATCATTTGCATAATTTTCTTCTTTCTCTGCTACTTTTTTCATTCGCTCATTATCAAGATAACCAGTTTAATCAATCATGACTAATCAATCATGACGAACCAATCATGATGAATGAATCAAGCTGAATCACTTACCATATTCCTTAGCTGAGAATTTTCCTATGATCAGAATTAAAAATTAACATGCAGATCAGTTTGTTTCTTCAGGGTAACAAATATTTACAAATCAAAATGAAAGTGTGAGTAGATTTTAAAAGAATCAATTTAACCATTTGATTTTCAAATATCTCTCATCGTATTAATGATACAAATATAAGGGTTTTCAGATTTTTGAAAACGGATGCCATTTTACTCGATTCAACAGGAAAGTATTAATATTAATTGAAACAAGTTAGTTCAATTCAAACATTATCAAATATTGAATAAAAAGTTACAATGAGTGCAAAAAGTATTCGATATATTTCAAAACATTATTTTTTACATCCGTACACAGCTTAAAAATTGACAAAATTGGGACCGAAGATTAAAAAGTAAAAAAGATCAGAAGAATATAGAATCAAGATTGGACATTGAAAAGTTATTGATCAAGAATCAGAAATCTTTGGTTCATATACAATGTTGAAGCGATATAAGGATGTTAATTTCTTTCGAAATATATCAAGCGCTTTTTGCACTCACTGCATGTATGCATACATATATATATATATATATATCTATATATATATGTATATATATATATATATATGTATATATATATATATATATATATATATATATATATATATATATATATATATGTATAGAGAGAGAGAGAGAGAGATAGATAGATAGATAGATAGATACTTCTTAAATCTTGCTTAGCATATATACATATATATGCAGTATATATGTGTATATATATATATATATATATATATGCAGCATATATATATATATATATATGCAGTACACACACACACACACACATATATATATATATATATATATATGCAGTATATATATATATATATATATATATATATATATATATATATATATATATATATGCAGTATATATATACATATATATATATATTAGAAAATCAAATATATTTTTTAGAGGTGTACGCATTTTTGGACGTAACATGTTCATATTTTTGGTAAAAGAGTGTTAATGTTAGAGACTTTCTTCATAGATAATACCTGATGAAATCAGTTTTGATTATGCATTGTGTTTCTTTTAGATGAAAATTAACTTTTTCTTAAAAGTTGGTAGATGTGTACTCATTTATGAGCAACACACACACACACACACACACACACACACAGAGTCTCTCTCCGTCTCCGACCCTCCATCCACACATTTATGAATATCTTTTGTCAAGCGAAGCTAGAGTGAACATCTATCCTATCTGAGAGAGTATAAATCTTGGTGCATGTAGATGTAAAGACAAAACCTATTGCACACTCTAGACGATCTTTATCAGCACTTTCGCTCTTCATACGTAATATCTTTTTTTCAACTTGCAAATTGATTCCATTTTTCCCTCGACGGAAATATAGATTTCCCTCATGAAGAAAACAACAGCAGGAACATTGGTAATTTTGATTTTGTGGAAAGATTACGAAATAGGAGATTTCGCTTTATTCACTATTTGATAACCAATCACCACGTTAGCACAAGTATTTGGACTTGAGAACTCCTTTCTCAGCCTATGTGGTTACGGTCAAATCATGTTCTAGTAAGGTCACCGGAGTTGAGTCAAGTCGAGCCTAGTTGATAAACAATGGGTAATACCATTCGCCGTGAGCAGAACGAAGCATCGACAAACCTGGTACGACGGAAGTAGGTCTTACTAGCTATTGCTCATGTGTACCTTACCCTGCGAAATCCTTGATGAGGATATAAGCAGCAAGAAAAAACAAAACAAACGAATGATTCCCCAGTTACTTTACACCACTTTTACGAAAAAAGTAATTGTTTTCCAGAGCCAATCATGCAGTCCTCTCTCTTACACTTCGGTCTCCTTTACCACATTTCATTATTACATTAAGTATTTTGTAGATCTGGGAACCGACAAAAATTCCAACGGAAATTATTGACTATTATTTCTTCGCTTTTATACAATGTCTTGGTCGTTATATAAGTCTGCTTCCCAAATGTTTTCTAAAGTTCTGATATTAAAACAGATTTTCTCTGATATAACACACTTCGTTATAGCGCAGCTCTTCACAGTGTGGTTTGCAATATAAGGCTGGTTGGTGAACCCCAATATTTTAACCTATACTATTGCCCACATGCGTAGGAAACGGAAATTAAAACCAGATTTCCCTTTGAACCCGTGTCTGATATTTCAGGCTGACCTTAATTTCACTATACCGTGAGCCTATTCGAGGTCATGGGTGATTCAACTTCCCACAAGATATATATTTGACTTACGCCAACTGACCAGCTATGAACTAAATACAAAAAAACGTTTCAGTAGTAAATGAACGAATGAGTTTTCATTAATTTTCCCTCCGTTTTCATGCAGGATATAATAGGAAAAAAAAGATCTCTCAGATACACAGATACTAAGAGGGAACGCGGGAAATAAGTGCAGTAGATTACGGATCAAAAAAAGGTCAAGTCATCAATGTAAGTATGATGATGTTTTGTTTATTTAAATATTTAAACTAGAATTTGGTATACTTTGTAATATATTGTAATTATTTTGGTAGTATCTTTTAATAAGAGAATATCTATCAAGATCAGAGAATTGCCAAGATGTGCACTTGAAAACCGTAGATCACATACGATTCAAAATTGTGAAACAAAACAGCGATTTGCTTGGAACCAAGGGGCAAAATTACTTATCATCAATGAATGGCTGAAAACCTGCCCTGAAAGGGCTTTTTCAGTCCAGTTCCCGCATTCAAATAGTCGAAATCAGACTTTCACAATTAGAAAGAAAGAAAAGGAAAGAAATAAAGAGGGAAAGAAAGAAAGGAGCTCATTATCAGGATGTGCACGAATGCTGACTTCACACTATTATTATTAAAGAATAATTCTTTTCAATTTATAGAGATTCTTTCTTATTTTTGTTTATTTTAATATTTGGATCCATTTCTGTCATTTTCAAAACTGTGTATAGATGTTAAAATGAACGTTTTCGGATACTTTTTGCGCTCACTGTATATAAGAAAATATTTGAAGCATCTGGATGAAACTCTATTTGTTATGCCAACATTCACAGCTAGCACAGACTTGGTCTCTCTCTAAGATCCCTCAAGGTACGACGAAACCTTATTGGAGAATTTCAAGCAAAGATTTCCCAAAGCTTAAGCTGATCTTCGAACCACGTAGATAAGTTTATTGGATTTAGATGAGACTAGAAAGATACCTTTATTACTTGGGTTGAAAACAGTGGAAGTAATATTTTGCTTTACTCTTGAGTGACGTTTGCTTTTCAAAGTGAAAACTTGCTTAAACTTGTAGGAAGGTCCAAACTTGAAGGAAAAAAATTGCAGTTACATTTTGTAGATATAACAATGCATTTGAAGACGTTTTTGGGACCTCCATATTTCTATCATTATAGGTCTCCATATTCCTATCCAAGGGATTGTCCCTAACAGTTATATCAATGGTCATTTTGTCTACTATAAACCGATCCAAATGTACAAAATGTTTCGTCAGATTTATTTTCCCTAAACTGTGTCAGTTTGGAAGAATTTTTCTTTAAATTTCAAGAAAACCACAAATAATCTCTGAATTGGAAAGAAAATGAAGAAAACTAGCATGAATGCTGCCGAATAAAAATTAAGGGACTAATTTTGCACAAACTTACTTTGCGAATTGATCCCTCCACTAAATAGGGTGGGTTATCCAAAATCAAAATCAAACTTTTTTCTCTTGATTTGATAAGGAGTAAATGTTCAATTTTTAGACTTCTAGCTCCATTAGTGAGGATTGTGTGGTTGATACATACTTAGCCGACCAGAATGAACAGAAAAGTGAAGAAACCTGTTGGCTGTTTTGGTTTCAGTTTTGGATGAAGGTTTTTAAAAGGAGAAAAGCAAAAAAAAAAAAACAAAATAACAGAACAAAGACAAATGACGTGCGGTAAAGACTCTTATGGATGTACCAAACTAGCATGTCATTGTTTGACAGTATAAGAGGAAAAAGCCGGAAGAAAATCCTTGCCAAATGCAATTCATGGATGAATATTTTCGTTTGATGCTCAAAATGTTGGGACACGAGAATTTACACCTAACATCTTATTTTTGTACTGATAAAACTTTTGACGAGAACTTTCGGCATAATCCCCTTGTGCTTCGAATAATATGACGAAAATAATCAGTATGATCCAATAAAGAGTTTAGCCATTGGTTCCTAACCTTTTTATTATCACACCCACTTTAGTAGAAGGGCTTGACCCCAAATCCCTGCTTACATCTTCAACTGAATGTTCAATTTGAAATGGATAGTGCAAACATGTGAATAAAAAATGAATTTCAATATATAATATTCACCACGATATTGTGCTCAAACTTGTTAAGATAATTCCTCAAATAATTCCTCACTTTTTCCCAGTAGGGTCGGGTCCCTTCTTGAAATTTCTCCTACTCTAGCCGGCCATTGTCCCCCAGTTAGCGACCACTGAGTTCAGCAACAGTTCTCATGCCATGCTTCCTTCCTTTTATCCTGAGGTAAATCCTGATTCCACTTTCCTCGTCTTTGCTTAACACCAACAGGAAAAGTTTTGCACTTTCAAAATGTCAAGAGCGACATCTTTCCGGTCATTCTTGACAGTTGTTGGTTCTTTAACCTCTTTTACGAATCTTTCTCATTGACCTGTGAATGTATTTCGTCAGTTCTTTTTTGGGACTACTTCATCGATTGCAGAGGTTTGCTTCATGAAAGGTCAAAATGCTTTGCTTTTCTTCAAGCTCAATGAAACAACATAGTGATTGCCAAAGTCGGCATTACTGCACCTGTGGGGACACTGGTTGACTTGATAGGCGGTGAGGGCATTGAATGTTAACTAAGTAGGAAATGGTGGTTTGGAAGGTGAGGCAGTGTAGAGCATATTAGAAGACAGGGAGTAGTTTTGGGGTAAAAGACATAGAATACTCATTCTATGGAGTGGCTAGGTGTTGACATCATCACTTGGTTATCGATTCCCAACCTCAAAAATTCTACTGCGAAAGAAAACAATAGGACATTTTCTGCTTGTTTCTTTTTAGTCTTTTTGCGTTATTTCGACTGTTATTTTGCACAGTTTTTCATAATAACAACGTTTCCCCCATTGTTTTTCAGTCGTGGAGTTTTTAAGGTTGGGAAGAAAGCAGAAAGCCAGGTGCTGACATCAGACTTTGACTATTATTAATGAAAGATCTTTACCGACTTCACATGGCACACTTATGAATCATATGATCTAAAAGTGGGGGCAGTACATTTTGAGGAAATACTGTAGACAACACTTCTTGAGATATAGAGAGCATTGTGGAAATCAGGATTTAACTTTTTCTGCGTTATGAAAAGCAGTAAAAAATTAAACTTTTCAACTAATATTAAAAAAGGAAATTATTTCTGCAAAGTGTATTATGTATACGATATATTAACGAGAGTGATTAGACTCTTAATAGTAAAATGTCACTTGACCAACGTTTCTGGTATAATTCTGCGTTTGGGTTCATTAATTAAGAGGTTGGGAAATGGGATGATCAATAAATAAGTTACTTCTCTCGCCTTTTGTTTTACATTGATCACTGAGAGAGTCTGAATTTAAAAAATGAGCAAAAACAAGAGTAAACACTGTCAAACACAAAGTAAGGAGTTAATCCAGTCTAAACTCACATTGTAAGCTGAATCTTTCATTAAATCCAATTGGTGGGAATACTCAAAAAACAGGAAGATGTTTTGTAGACATAATAAGCAGTAAATATTTAAATTTCCAGCCTTCTAGCTCCGCTGATGCTGCCTGTACCTTAAAAACGGACGAAACCAATGTTGACAGTTTAGTCTGACGGATTTTAATTTCAAATTTGTGAACCAATCATTAGGTTGATGGAACTATTCCAAATTCATATTCTACATATTGTTTGAGAAATCCAAGAAGTGTCTAAATGTCTTTAAATAATTATCCAATACTTGAACTTTAAGTAAGTACTCTTTCGCTGGCCCCAGCGTCAGTCACCCCTACAAATGCTCTACATATCACAAGTTTCTCGTCGAGTTCTTGGAAATTTTTTTGCGACAGAATGGCGAAAAGCGTTCAAACTGATGTAACTCACCTCAGTATAAACTATTTTACCCATAGCTGGAGTTGGAGTCCGATTCGTACCCTTTCCAAGGGCAATACTGACAGTCACTGTCAGCGTTCGTCTAATTTCCGCACTGCCAACCGATCAGCCACAAGCACCCCTCTAGATCAGCTGTACTTCATCGTTTGCAAGCCAGAAAAAAGTCCATATGAATTCATGGAGATGAAGATCAGTCAGCGTCTTCCTTCTTATTTGATACAAGAATTAATCATCTTTAAAAACGATTCTTTCATTTCTCGTCGCTCGTAACAAGGCTAGTCAGGGGGTTAGCAGGATAGTGTGCCTTTCGATTTCATTACTTAGTTTTGTGTGCAAATCAGCCTCCGTGTAGAAGCATTAACGGGATCGCCACCAGAGGTTCTCTACATGATCATATAAACACACAAATACACACACACGTATATATATATATATATATATATATATATATATATATATATATATATATATATATATATACGTATATATGTATATATATATATATATATATATATATATATACGTATATATGTATATATATATATATATATATATATATATATGTATATATATATATATATATATATATATATATATATATATATATATATATATATATAACAGTTACCAATCTAGGTACTGAACTGGCTGAACATTGAACTTATGTATGCAACGCAATTTGTCCGTGACTTTAGAAAAATAGTCTCTCATGTATTCCGTCATCAAAACGAAGAAATCGGAAGCCGAATTTAGAATAACTTTCAGCATCTTACCCTCCATGGAATTTTCTGAGGGAAAAGTGTTTGTTTCGTGAGTCCAAAGGGATTCTTAGCCTTATAATTGAGGAATAATCATGTATACAACGATCAAAATCAAAACAAGTTGAAGAAAGTACACCACTACATCCATCCAAGACGATCTTTATGATATCTTCATGAAATTCTCAAAAGAAAACGACATCCAGCAAAAGATCATGATAAGTCGGAGAGCTTCCGGTAGAGCAAGTTAAGTCTCCAAAAACGAGAAAAGAAAGGTCTATACCGAGTGCAGACTTCCTGTATGAGGCTGAAACGGAACCCAACCAAAAGATTGACTCTCAAATCGGAAGACATGCTACGTACTCGTGATGGAAGACTTCACTTGGAGTGATCACAAGCACAGGATTTATCAGAGAAAAAGCATAGTCAGAGATATATAATCCACTAGAGAAAAATAACTATGGACTGGTCAAGTTGCAAACACTGGACATAATAAAGTGGATCCTCAGAGATCATATGCAAACACTGTGGCGGGCAAAAAATAAGATAGCACGACAAATTCAGAAAGTATAATGATGAAAGTTTGTTTTTGGACTGCTTGCTTCCATTTCTTGAATTCAGCGTTCAAGTTGGTCGCTGCAATCGCTACGGTGACCTCGTAGACTTTGGAAGAATAATATTTATCACCTGAAGACTGTCGGAGGGTGCAACAGCCGAGACGATGTGTTTTAAAATTGTACCAAGATGAGTAGTAGAACTTTGACAACAATCAATATACTGTTCTACGGAAGATTGAAATCACTACGCAGTAGTGATAGTCAGCTAGCAGAGCTCGTTAAACATTATATATATATATATATATATATATATATATATATATATATATATATATATATATATATATACTAATTTAGCATCAGTAAAAAATGGCTAGGATTATTTTTGGGGTTTCTTTTACAGATAGGTTTCCATTTCAATACTGGTTGTTGTTACGTTTATTGTCATCAGCGGTATTTTATCGACGTTTTCTTGGCTGAATTGAAAAATAAAGTATAGCATTTTTTCCTGTTCTTTAAGTCACAAAATATAATACAATGAAAAGTAAACAATGAATTTTTCTGTTCTATCACTATAAA
The DNA here is from genome assembly GCA_963457665.1 of Thysanoteuthis rhombus. NCBI lineage: Eukaryota > Metazoa > Mollusca > Cephalopoda > Oegopsida > Thysanoteuthidae > Thysanoteuthis > Thysanoteuthis major. The sequence continues at coordinate 59,259,885 of OY735211.1, forward strand.
GTGATTCGATTTTCAGCTGCAAAGATGTACAGCATACAGAAAAATGAAATTTTTTCTCTTTTGTCGCAATGGACTTATCTATTTAAAAGAAACAAAAATCTTAAACTTCTCACGATTCTAGAATTATGGCGAAGTAGAATATGAAACTGAGGTTTTTTCTGTCCTCTCGCCCAAGAATAATGTTTTCTCAGTGCAGCCTCTAACGTGCAAACACCAAGAGAATACGCGCCGTTTAGTAGAGTGTATTTGTTGGCAACTTCTGATGACATGTACATTGAGATCACCGATATATACATGTATAAATATTTTTTCCTTTGTATGTAAGCATCAAATAATTGAAGATTTATTTATTCACATATCAGAATCAAATTGACTGGGAGCTAGAATCAACCTAATCCTTATACTGGCCACTTAAAGTTTCTGGCGTTATTTGTTTGATATTCATTCTTGAAAGCTTTTGCTCAAATTCATAAAAATCGCCTTTAAATATGTATGTTACGCTGATTGCATAATTGACGAAATTCCCTAATGAAAAATGATTTGGGAATAATTTATTTGTTCAAAACAATGAAGATTTTTTTTTTACATATTAAAGTTTCTATAACGAAACTTCTTTACGAAAGATAAATACGTAATTCAAATTTGATCTAAAGTTTATTTGATCAAAACAAAGATATAAATCTACTATTAAGATGAAAAGTCAATGCAATCAAATTTGATGTTGCAAAAAATGGGCACATTTTGCCAGTTAGGCAATTTCACCGATTTAGCGTAAAATATATATTGGGTAATCTTGATATCGGTATAAGTTAGTTGAGGTGATATCGGCACCCTCGTTATTCTTCAAAAAGCGATTTTATGAATTTGGGTAAAAGCTCTCGAGAAAAAAATGTCTAAATAAATATGGTATATTAGTACTGGTTTGAGTGAACGGATTCAATTTTTGCAGACACGCATTGTAATACTGGAACACTTATCTTGAAAAAGGGATACTGTTACTGTGAACCGGTTAGAGTGGAGGTTACACCAAAGACGCCATCATTGTAAATCATTACGAAAATAAACATTGCAATACTCCCGTTAAATAAGACACTTCGACTGGTAGTTAGGATGAATGTATCCTAACAAAAGTTTTCCTTTCAGTGGCACTTTTGTTTCTGTTATCAAAGGACAACCTCTCATTCTTTTCTTAAAATCAATTCTTGTGATCGGTGTAAAATCACGTCATCAGCGTTCACAAGAATTGGATTAGAGATTAAAATTGTTTTTTTTTTGGGGGGGGGAATATAATTTGTATGATTTGAAATTTCTCTTTTAGTGGCCCCTCTCATTTTCGGATTCTCTTCCAGTGGATCATTTATTAGCGGCTTTCATTTAAGAGGTACCCCCTTCCGTGCGGTTTCACTTTCAATGCCCCCTATCTGAGATTTCTTTTTCAGAGGTCCCCTCACCTTATCTATGGCTTACCTTTCAGAGGTCCCCACTTATCCGCAGTGTGCCTTTCACTAGTCCCCACTATTCATTGTTTCTCTTTCTATGGTACGTGGACACATCAGTAGAATTTCATTGTCGTTTAAATTATTTTATTTGAGAATGAAGCAAATAATAGAGATCAAAAATCATTTAAAGAAATACTTTTGGCTCTAATTCTTGACAGCGAAGTTTTGAAAATGTGATAACATATTCTATACAAGAGAAAAAATTGATTTATCATTGTTTCTTTTCCGTTGACTCCTTCAATTCATTGGACGTAGAAAACAAAACTTTCTCGTCCCTCGACTCATATCTTTGGTTGTGGTTAATGTAAACCCTCACTCGGTCGTGGTTATGTAATATCAACTTACTATTAACCCTTGTCCTCAAACCTTTACCAAAACAATTTCGTGAGATAAAGTATCTCCCTTAAACCATCACCAGATTAATCTTAAGAAATAAATGATTTTCCTTAACCCTTTACCAAATCTATTTCAAGAATAAAATTATCTCCCTTAACCCCTCAGCAACATTTTTGAGCACATCATCTGTTGTATACGTTGAGAGTTTGTAATATAACAATCATGAAGATATGTTTTTTTTCTTCTACTCTTTTTTCACTACTTTTGTTAAAAGAAATACACTCTGGATTAAAAGGAGATACTTCATGCACCAAGATTATATACAGTATACAACCAATCAAAATCTCTAAATATACCATGAAATCGTTCATAATTTATCCCCTAAAGCAAAAAATGGTGTTTCACACACACACACACACACACACACACACACACACACACATATATATATATATGTATATATATATATATATATATATATATATATATATATATATATATATATATATATATATATATGTATATATATATATATATATATATATATATATATATATATATATACAATAAATATTTATTCATGTACCTGAAATCTTGGCAAGTAACACACATAAAACTTCAAATTCAGCTCGTAAATAGCTAAAAGTGTGATTGTTGCCACTTATCTTGCAAAATTGTTGCTACTGGGCGTGAAAAGTGCAGAATACATTCGTTCTTTCTCCCAAATGTAGAAAGACACATATTTTAGGTTTATTGAAAAATCTAAATAATCTATTTCATAAATATATTAAATCATGATGTTCTGGAAATAATAAGATTAAGAAAAACCTTCGGTTCTTGATCTAATCCATTTAGGGGTCTATCCAAGGTCTGCTTCTAGCGGGAAGTTTTCTATAGCGCACCTGCAGAAATGAAACAGCTGCTTGATGTGAAGAGCCTCCCACATTTTTTGGTACCCACCCACTCCGTATAGATTCCTTTCTTTCCATAAAGCACACCCATCTCGTTGAATATAGACAAAATCAGACAAAAGTAGTAAAAATGAATCTTCTTTTAAGGCATATGTGTCCTCGTGCTTTGAGTGGACCGAGGAAAAGTATTTTTCCATCGGTGACTCGACTCTTCATCGAATGGAGTTTCATCGAAAATCCAAAACACCCACACACACACCCACACACGCACAAACATACACGACAGAGACACAGACACAGACACACACACACACTCACACAAACATACACGACACACGTATGTATTTGGTATGCATGCATGTATGTATATATGTGCATAAGTGTATGTATGTGCATATATGGCTTGTGTGTACATCAGTACATGTGTGTATATTGTATATTGTGTATGGCATGTGTATATGTGGTATGTGTGTACGTAGTATGTGAGTATGCTCGTATGTTGTATGTAATACTTATATATGCGATATATGTGAATGTGCGTATCTCATATGTGTGTATGCAGTACGAGTGTATGCCTGTGTATGTTGCATGTGTTTATATGGTATAAGTATGCATTTGTGTGCCTGGGCATGTATGTGTGTGTTAATTATGTGTATATACGCATGTATGTGTTTTGAATTTTTGATTTCTTTTATGCAGCAGATTTATTTTTGGTAGATTTTTTCTAATATTCTGCAGATGTATTCGATTTTGAAAAAGTTTTTAGCCTTTCAACAAATGATGCTAAAACTTGTTAAATTTATCATCTGCGAAAATCTTTTGGTGTGATAAATCATATTTCCTACTCGGTGAGTTACCATCTTAAATGCATGGCGTAATTTTCGCTGGGGATCAAGTGACAGCACACTCCCCAGTATTCTTGTTGTTTTTCTGAAATACTGTCCTATGAATGGTTTCAATTCTTCTTTAGATCTCTGTTTCCGCTGATCTTTTTGCAAGATTCTTCACGACCGTTCCAAGTGCTCCAATAATGATAGGCACAACTGACATGTCTTATCTGAAATATTTTCTCCTGTTTGTCTGCGATAACTTCATCTGATTTCTTGACACTGTAATCAGTTGTTTTCCCAGATTGTGATTCGTGCTACAAAATACCAGCCATTTGCACAAGTTAATGTTGATCATTACTCCCACACAGGCATCTATTTTTTAACTCCTTCTGAACTGATTTACCACATTCTCTTCTGGCTTTTTCTTCTCACTGTCTTTGTTATCATAGTTTTTTTTCTTCTTCTTTATTTTTGGGTACGCAAGTCATGTGATCAAAGTAAAAAAACAGACGCCTATAAATTCTAGGGGTAACTGATATAGGACAGCCACTCTGCGCAGACGGATTTCTCCCGAAGTGGGTTTTCAAGATTTGTTTAGGCGTCCCCTCGACATGGATCGAATGTGCAAATTTATTTTCTTTTGTTCAGTGTGCGACTCAGTGTGGTAGTTGGTTTAAAAAAATGCCCAGTTTCATTCAGATATTGCTGCAGGCGTCAGGGAGAAAAATTGATCCTACCCTGCTAGTGCACTGGAGAGTCGCTGTTCGGGATACAGATCTCCAGGAACCAGGCTCAGTCCTTTCTTACCACGTCTAGCCCAAAGACGAGACGCGACCAATCCAAGCTCATCATCAGTCTTTTAACGTCCGTCGTTGGGTGTAGACTTTCCCCAGGATCCACCACATTCCTCTATCGTGGGCTTCGCGGAGCCAGTATTTTCTGAATTTGTCTAGTTATCTCTTCATCTTGTATTTAGTCGGCCTCGGTTTCGCATGTGATCTCTGGGGATCCTTGTTGCGAGTCATGATGTCCATCGGTTGTCTTTCATTCTCGCATCATGACCAGCCATTTGCCATTTGAGTTTTCTGATGGATTCTATGATGTCTCTGACCCCCGCTTTCTTTCTGATATATTGTGCTGTCTTGTGATCTCTCTATGTGAGGTCGAGCATAATTCTCTCATGCGCACGTTGAATGCTTCTCAGTTTGCGGGTTTGTCTCTTGGTTAAGTTCCGTGTTTCAGCTCCATAAGTGACTATTGTAAGGATACATTGGTTGCATACTCTTCTTGAAGGTTGAGCTGGCTTTTCTGAAAGCATGCCATCGTAGGGTGATTCTCTGCTTAATTTCTTCTTTTTTTTGTGGATTTCATAGAGATCCGCTATCTTGAGTAAATGTAGTGCTGGACTTTCTGCAGTTTTGCATCTCCAATTTTGATAGTTATGTTCTTATTCTCGATATGATTGTTGCCCAGGATTTTTGCTTTCCTGAAGTTCGAGGGTAAGCCAACTCTTTTGCTTTCTTTATTTAGTTCATCTAGCATTAGTTGACGGTCGTATAGGTTCTTTGCAAAAAGTACTATGTCGTCTGCAAATCTGAGGATGCTCAGATATTCGCCGTCTATTCCTCTATTTTCCCAGTCCAGGTTACGGAAGAGCGAGGCAGGCTGAGAAGAGTTCGGGTAAGCTCGTATCGCCTTCTACGAGTCTCAAAAGTGCATGTGTCTCCAGATCCTCTTCCAATTATTCAACTTCTACTGCCAATACCGCCTCGTAGGATACAGTTCCTTGGTTCTCTTACCTCGTACATTTACTCAGCGAAAAGACGGACTTTTATGTTTTGGTTTATGTCCAAAACCCGGCATATCGTGCTTTAATGAGTTTGTTAGATCGGAAGAACACAGGGCTGCTACGAATCGAACGAGATTTTCATAATGGAATCCTTAACACTTCAATTATCATAATGCACTTGATTGATATTCGGTCAATGATATTTTGTTGTCGCTATAATTGCTTTATGTATGGAATAGAGCCAATTGAGAATACAAGCATTTGTCCATTTATTCTTGTCGACGATTCTGTTTTCGATATTGATAACTGTTATACCTCTCGACATTCTCGCTAGGTAGTTGGATAGATGAATAAATAGATAGATGGACTCAACATCACAGTCAATAGCTGAAAAACTGTATAGTCAAAGTTTGAAGTTATGTAAAAAAACAACCTCCATCGATGAATGGATATGGTCAGAATAAATTTTATTTACGATATAACTTGCGTTTTCCACTTGAAAACATCTAAAATACAGCGAAAAAAGAAATATCTAGATTTAGGAAAATAGCCCGTCATAATCTCTATAATTGTTCGGACTATCCTCATCTTGGTTGTTTTCCATACGACGTTCCGGCCGTTGTACTCTACAGCCTTTATCAGGTATCATCTGGTAGGTGTGGGGGAAGTAACGAACCGAACCCTTTATTTAACCAACGGGGGTATATAGACCGCACTCCCCTCTTAGCAGTAGTAGTATTTTCGAATTATTATTATCTCACGCTGGGATTGAACCTTGTAATTCTGTCCGATTCTCTACCCACCACGCCACGTGTTCATGTGGACAACTGGTGCTAATATTTAGGAGCCTTAAACCTCAGGTGGCAGTTTTTGGTAGTTGATGTTACTGTATATCTAATAGTTTTTGAAGAAATTTCACTTGAAAAAAAAAATTATTTTTTTAAACAGACTTGTTTTCTGAGAGTGCGAATGCAGACCCCATAGAAATCGACCAACTTGTTTTTGTGAAATTCAACCGTAAAATGTGTACTTTAAGCAAATTGAGAGCTGCTGATTTCGGCTATGCTTAAAGTGTGGGTCTTGTTTTGCTCTATAAATATATGGTAAAGTGAAAATCTGAGATAAATTATTTCATTAAAAGTGACAAATTTCCCTGAGTTTCAGAGGTCAAATAGTTTGAAGAAATAAGAAATTGACAAGATTTTTTTGACAAGGAGTTTGAACAATCCTATTTTCCGTGTCTGGTACCATCGGCAATTGGACCGTTGTGCCTTTGAAACTAAGAATTACAACTCAAAAAATATAATTGGACACCCCTTGCATGTGAGTAGGTTCAACTAAATAATGAAAAAAAAAAAACCCTCAAAACCCTCGATGAAAAACGCCAAGAGGAATATTTTCCAATGGACATTTCGATTTTCAAGTATTCTGTCTTATTTCAGGCGCTACCTCGTGATAGACGTTAACTCAGAGTCCATCTAACGTATACTTATAGTTATACATTGTTTTGCTGCGGTCAAGTTTTTTGATCAGTTGCCGTTGTCAACACAGTTGATAAGCTGCAGGGTAGACACGTTCACAACATGCCTGAAAGGATCAGTCTGCCCAAGATCTTATCAATCTAAAACTGGGGTTACAAAACTTTTCAATCAGAGGACCATTTTTATTCAGATCAATTTTCCCCAGTGCCCTAGGTTTGCGAGAGAACTGCATATTTAACGAGCTTACCCCCAACCCCACAATGGAATTGCCACTGATATAACGGTTACCAGTACGAAAAATGGACTGGGTGAGATGAATTCGAACTTCGACTGAGACTGAAACTGGTATCAATGCCTTTGAGAAAGGCATGAATCCGACTATCGTATGGTAAAGTGAATGACGCCAATCTATCGCTTGACAAATGCATATCGTAACAGCTGTAGTAGTCGTGGTGTAACAGTTGATTCCTATTATACTTGCTACATTTTGACACGAAAATGTATCGTTCATATGAAAGATTTAATGCCTACGCCATCTTAGTAGGAAAACCCATAAAAGTGTCTGTTTCATTTTACCGGGGAAACATTCAAACTTCATCTTAAAAATGTCAGCTTGATTCCAAATGTGCACTTAAGTTGTAAAAATATTTCTTACAACAAAATCTCACATTTTCTTGGAGCCTAAACAAGAGTCGATATTTATCTAGAATAACTTGTTCTACGCCTTCTTTCAAGTTTGACGATAGAATTTTAAATTTTGACAACGAAATTTTAAGATTGACTTCAGAAATGTTTTGAAAAGTTGTATAGGGTTCTATTCCGACTGACAGGTCGCATCTTGGAATGCTTCCAAGTCGGAAGAATATCATTTTCATTATTACTCATTACCTATCACCCATTTTGAAAATACTTGGTAAATTGCTTTTTACATGTGCATATCTATGAACACTCCTTTATTATCTCTGATATATATATATATATATATATATATATATATATATATATATATATATATATATATATATATATATATATATATATATATAAAATCTTATTCACAGAAACAGCTAAAAGTAATATTTATGATACGTAGTACGCATGTTTATTTCGAAGTATCCGTGTCATGTTGTATACATTCATACTCATATAGCTTTTATACACAAACACAACCAAGGATATGTTTATATCTACTAATATTTTTTCAAGTTCTATATTTACATGCAAATAGTAAACCTCTGTATTGCAGTCGTATGTACAGATAGCTGCAAGTCGAGTAGTTCGTAAGTCAGGGAGCAGGTGTACATCGTTATAACTAAAATATGTGTTCAAATCTGAAGTAAATTTTTTCTCTGTGTTTGGTAGAAAATTGTTTACAATTATATAATAAACAGTGAATCAACGTATTTAGACCCGTGTTTTTTTTGCAAAGGTTCCATGAAATGAGAAGATTTAAATGAAGATTTAGTGGAAATGGAAAATTATTTCATAAAATATTGATATCCATCATTTATGCGACGTGAAGTGTGAATTGGACTTTTCTTGATCTGTCGGCACAAAACTTAATATCGCAACAGATTGGGATCGGCACGAAATATGCAAATTACAAAATTAAACCAAATTTTTAGTGGATAGGATTTGAACAAAAAAAAGGAAAGTCTGCACGTAGGAGTGATAAAAGATTTGTTGCATAATACTTAGTTGAATCATTGGATCCTTGACGAAATACCTTTAGAAATTTGAGAACTGAAAACGCCCGTTAAGGTGAATTTATCAAGATACGTAGTTGTGCTGCCTTCAAGTATTTTGATCAGTTGCCGTTGATCAAGAAGGTTGATAAGCTGCAGGGTTTGCAGATAAGTCGAACCAGTGCTCAAGATAGAGAATGGATTGTAAGATGAGCAGAAGAAAGAAGAGACTAGAAGGCGTCTCAGCCAACGGGCAACAAATATAAAACTGCATACGGGTGGGTGCAGAGTGGCAAAACAACAGGAAGGCCCCAGGAGGGGAGGAGAAGACCAATGTTATGAGAAGAACAACAAGTGCAAAAATTGTGTGCATGGATTGAAGAAGATTCACAGTTAACACTGAATCAACTTGCAAATAAGACTAGGGACTTCTTTCAGGCAAGAAGTAAGAGTCTTAACAATTATCTACGAATGCAATGCATTAAATAAAAGACCAATGTTCAGATTTCTACAATGGATTCTAATAGGAACAAACAACTGTGACGTCAATATATAGAACAAGTTTCCCTATGCATACAATAACGAAAGCTTGTAATTTAGATGGACGAAACAAAAACTTTTTTCTTCGAAGAACTCAAAGTCATGCGTTGATGTCATCTAGGCAAGCCGTCGAAGATGTGCCCTCAAATGAGAAATCGCAAAAGAATGGGCGCATCAAACGTTTTTTCCTCTTCCGAGAGATATGCAGAGTAAGTTCCCCAGAGTTCTATACTGTTCCACAATGAGTTGCATGAATGTGTTATACAGTATCCTCAGTTTACAATCCTTCGGTCAGGGCCCTTATTCACCTCAGCTTGATACTGTTGTAAAAAAGAAACTTTCAAGTATTGGCAGTCAACCCAGCTACCGTTGACGAGATTGACTCCTCTGGGGTTGAATATTGAACAGGCTCTTGTCGATCAGATTTCAGGATTGTGTCAACGCTTATCAACATTTTACTTCATTCTTCCTAGCAGTTCTGAATGGTGAAAACTTCAGCCCTGGAACCCGATTTAATTGTACGGTTACATTCTTAAGATCCTCATGCATATCCGGGGTTTTGATAGAATCTATCGCACTGTTTATTGAGTTTACAAGTATACATAGACAAGAGATATACATAGATATATTCGTTTTTTGATCATGATTTTCTTTTCATTTTGATATATCCAAATGATCCGATTTCTTCTATCTTTATTTGAATGACTGTTATGTGTTAGAGTACTAATGCCATGGTAAATAAAGAAAGCTAAAAATAGTGCATAAATAGTTAAGACGAATAAATTAGAAACTCAAGATTTATTCAGTTATTCCCATCGTAAATGTTTCATCCATTCCAGTAATCAAATATTTGGAAGGAAACCTGTCATGGAAAAAAGTACACGATCATGAAAAATGTCTTTTTGTAAAAATGTCCGAAGCCAAAATTAAAAGGGTGTGGTATCCTGGTCAAATTAAAGGAGTGGTTACCAAAGAAGAAGCTGAAGTGAAATAAAAAAAATTAAAAAAACATCTGATGATAATCGAAAAAAGGCTAAAAGCTTATGTTGTATAAAAACAGGAGATAATAGATGTCAGTACCGCTGACTCTAAGAAAATTGATTCTTTATTAAGATTTAAGACCAAATTCATTTTTTATTTGTGTTCTCTTTCATTTCGGTTTTAGTTGAATTTCAAAGCAATTACTCAGACTGACTTCTACGCCATTGAATAGAGAGCATGGATCTAGAATAAAGGATAATCTCTTGGTGAGACTCTTACTCACACGCCTCTTGCCTTGGGGAAACATAATTCAGTTACAAGATCTTTTATAGCCGACAGAAGAACAAATATAATCCTTAGAACTACCCTTTTCTTTTTCCCGACGGCTCGACGCCATATCTGTTATTGTTTTCACCTGCACTAGTTCTATAAGTAATAATAATGGTTATCCTTGATAAAAGGAATTTTTTTGTTTAATTTATTTCTTCATGTCTGCAATATGCGTGCTAATATTACTGTATGTATATATGTTATTGTGCAATCTTTTATTCATTTGAGGAATTCTAAAAAAGGTACTTTTTATTTGTCTACAGTGAGTGCAAAAAGTATCCCATACATTTGGAAAACTTGATGTGTCATATGTATTATCTTAATTGTATGTTAACGGATTCATGTTGAACAATCTGATAAGATATGCATTTAATTTCATAATTGTGGAAATCTCTGATAAATATGTTCTTTTAATCATATTTTTTTTTAGTAAGTAATACTTTTTGAGTCTCTTTATGTTTATGTGCGTCAAGGCAGAGAATACCATACTATCAATAGTAATATTGTTTTCAAAAACATAAACAATTCTTCAGTTTTCAAGCTAGTGTGGTTTCCTTGCTGACTTTGTGTGTGCCATGCGTATAGGCAGCACTTATGGTGCTAGAGAACTGGAAAATTAAATATTTTCTCCGTACTATGGAGATGAAAGATGTTACATAACCAAGAGACAGACCTGCAAATTGAGAACCATGCAAATGAAAGAATTATGCTCAACCTCACATGGAGAGACCACAAGACAGCATAATATACCTGGGAGAAGACAAGAATCAGGGACGTCATAGAATCCATTAAAAAACTCAAATGGCAACGGGCTGGTCATGTTGCAAGAATGGCAGTTAACCAGTGGACATTGCAACTCACGAATGGATCCACAGAGATCACATGCGCAACCGAGGCCGGCAGAGTATCAGATGGAGACATGAGCAAGACGAATTCAGAAAGTACTGGCTCCGCAGTGCCTATGATAGAGAAGTGTGGCGAATCCTTGGGAAAGTCTATGTCCAACGACAGACGCGAAGAGACTAATGATGATGTTGATGATGTCTAGAAACTTTCTTTCAATTCATCCCTTCATGATAGGTTTTTGTAAGGGGCAGCGGCGATTTCCAGGGTAGTTTTTTTACTGAATAATCCCTTCAGACTTAACGCTTGTTTTTTTTTTCAATTATTTTAATTAATTGCGTGATAAAAGGCGAGAGGTGTAACTTATTTATCGATGACCCCTTCTTCCAAAATGTCCAATTGACCACCCCCAAGATGTCATGCAACCTAAAGACGTTGGTCACGTGACAGTTGCTATAGAGTGACTAACCAGACCTGTTTTGTTAATACTCTCCTCCTTTTGAAAGATCTGCGCAACACAATCTCCATGACACTATCAATCCCCGTTTGTAACGCATTCAACCAAACTAACAAATATCAATAACTAAATAAAAGCATTTTCAATTCCTTAAAAGTGCCATATCTTGTTCAACAAGACTAAAATATACTTTATTTTACGAATAGAAAAATATCCTGAACACGAATCAATTTTAATGAAAGATATTGAATCAGTGTATCAACTTGGATTCAAATGCCTTCGATCTTTCTCTTCAAAGGTGGCGATAAGGCATCCTAAAGGCATCCTGAAATATCTACTCGATGCAGTACATGAAATATTTAGACGAGTTGTTCTCTATCTTTCTCAATCAAACCTTACTCTATTATTATAATTTTCTGCGGCATCCCTTTCTATATCGAAGATCCATACTGACAACATTACACAAAAAAAAAAAATATAAAAGTCAATTGCAACAGGAAAATCCCATTTCTTTTATTACTCCTCTCTCAGTTTCTCCTTGATTATTATCGATGTCTTCCACCCGGCCGATTCCATACTGAAAAATAGGGCAGGTGGGGGACGTGACAATTTGAACAAACACCCTAAGATCATTTATACACTCTTTGAAATGGAATTTAGTAATAAACCCTTCCCGAAGAGTTTAAGATTCGTCCCCATATCTCTCCGTTTCTTGTAATTTGAATCGTTCCAAACTAACAAGTTCAGTCTAGAGGTTTTCAAAGTTCTAGGTCACATTGATCCCCTTACGATCTCAAGTTCCACCATTTTATAATTTCTTCTCAGTTATACTTTTCATTATATGTTCTACTTCTGGTTGAAATTCCTCCCAAATTCCACCCACCGGAACCTGCTTGAGAACCCCTAACTGCGTTAATATCTACTCTCGGCTCGAAAAGAATCTTTAGAGATTATATCAAAAGTGAAATTCCCTGAAAGTCGATTCTTCATTTCAATCTAATTTCTAAAAACGTCATAGTAGTCTGTTTTACATTTCTACAGGAATGTTCAGTGGCTGAGATAGTTGCTTACTTTTGATGCCACTGAAGCTAGGTTGGCAAGAACCTGAATTTCAGATGCTGATTTTCAAGGTTCGAACCTTTTAACGTCTGTCATTGGACATAAACCTTCCCTAAGATTCGCCAAATTTCTTGATCATAGTAGTCGGGGGGGGGGGGCATTTTTTTCTGAACTTATCTTCTTTGTCACACCATCTTAATTTTTGCCGGACAATGTTTCGCATATGATCTCTCGGAATCAACGTTGTCAGTAGTGATATCAAACGGCTTTCTAATATTCTTGCAACATGTCCAGCCCATTGCCATATAAGGTTTCCTGCTCAATCTTCCAACTGTGACATTTCTTATTTGACCCAGTGCAAACCAAACACGCACTCAGGTCCAATTTAGTAGATTTTCCACTCAATGCATTAGAATCTTAATTCAATTTCTGAACTCAGCTGAGATGTATGGAACAAGCCTTCCCGAATTACACTGCAGGGACTGCTTTTATCCATTGTTGCCAAGTTGGATTTATCACTTATTGCTAGAACTCTTTAAAATGGTTAAAATAGGCGGGATTGTTTCTATTCCTTGGTAACTTTATTACTATAAAGTTATGAACACATTTAAAGCCCAGTTAGCAAATAAAATCATTTAATATTAATATTATCTAAGGAATTATTTGTAAAAAAAATGTATTTAGCCAATTGAATTTGAAAGTCTGATATCGTACATGGTTATCAGCTGAATTGAAAAAAATATCATCCAAATGTTACAGAAAAATGGCTAATTTGGCAACCCTGCTGTTATTTCAGAATCAATTTTGCTGCCAGTTTGATGTATAAAAAATTAAAACAGGAGGCATAACAATTACCAGCTCGGTAAATGGAATAGGCGAACCGAGTTCAAGTTTTGACCAAGGCTATTTACAATAACTAACACCTCTGGGAAAAGGCATGAATCCAATTTCCCCAGGTCATGGTAAATAGCATGGCAGTTAGAGCTGTTTTGCTTAGTAAATCATTTCGTCTGAGGAAAGGTTACTTAGACAGTGGATTAAACTGCAGCTTAGACAGGTGACTAGCAACTCCATCCCGTAAAACTTACCTGTTACTGAATCCGAACAAAAAACAACTCTATGCCCCCGCCCCAATATTAAAATCAACGAAATGCTGGGAACATCGTCTGTGATGACATACTTCTGCAAGCTTTCTGGAGAGACGAATTTGCTACTATCGTGAGTTCGATCTTCGATTCGGTAATGCATTGCTGTGAAGGTGTGCTAAATTGAATTAAGCTATCTAAATATTCATAATAATTCCTTCTATCAATGAAGTTGGAAAGAAATAGGTATTATCCTGTCTATCTTTCCGACTCTTCTACCGTCTTTACATTTTTCAGTCTGTCCACACTACATTGAAGAGTTCTGAATGAATTTCAATTGAATTTTGTGGGCAATGGGTTGAAAAAAGGTAATTAAATATTCGAGGCGAAGACAGGAAATTATTTTCGTTCGATAGATATGTTTATCGTTCTGCATGATAAGAGGTTACAAACGGTTTACTAAATCTAAATTCAAAGGAAAGTAACTTACTATTTGTAAATATTGTGAGAATCGCTCTCTCTTCCCTGGTCTTTTATTCTATTTTCATCCATTTTTATCTTTTCATCTATTGTTATTCCATTTTTATAGCCAGTGTACGGTGTTATCTGAGGTATACACTCTCTGGGTGCTTCCTAGTTTAATATATGTAGCTTGGTTTTGGCAAAAGGCCTGAAGTATAAACCATCCAGTGATAATCGGATACACCAATCAGTATTGATGGAGCGTTAGATTACCTCCTCGCTAACCATTACAGCACAAATAAATGTTCCTTACAGTACGCGACTAACGTAAAAGTTAAGAGACCCGTCTTGCAGATCAATTCATTAACTTAGTGTATAATCGTCACTATTATGACCTTGTATCAGACCAAGATAGACTACCAAGATACCATGAAGCCCCTATCATTGCACATCAGTGAACGAACTCGAGTTGTGAGTCGAGTGTCATTACGCATCATTTTATCATACTTAGGCTACCTAAAAAAAATAAGCTGTAATTAGCATGATCCGAATTATAACCGTAATTTTTTTTCAATTTCATATTCTTTCACATTAAAATTATTGGACCGTTGAACCTCATGAAAAATTTTCAGTTTTGATTAATAAAATTCTTAAACGTTTTAGGGGTTTTTTTTATCCACAATGTAGTTATAATGATAGATTGGACCCTCACTTTAGTCATATCCGAAAATCAGCAGTTCCCAATTTACCAACAGCACACATTTTAAGGTTGAATTTCAAAAAAGCAAGTTCGGCGATTTCTATGAAGTCTCTCAGAAAACAATTCTGCCCCAATTTTTTTCATGCCAAATTTCCTCAAAATATCAGAGTTAGAACTTTGGAATCAAAATATACATTCATCTTGAATCGGCATCATCTGGAGAGTCTTTTACATTATTTATTTCATCATCAATCTAGTATCATCCGTCTTTGGACAAAGATTTTCCCAAGGATTCGCCACACCGCTCTATCGTAGACGTTGCGGAGCCAATACTTTCTAAATTTGCCTGGTTTGTTTCTCTATCTGCTGGATTCAGTTGCACATGCAATTGCAAGAGATTCATGTTGTGATTAGTGATGTGTATTAGTTGTCTGTTATTCTTGCAATATTGCCAGCCCATTGCCATTTGAATTTTCTAATGGATCCTATGATGTCTTGGACTCCTGATATATTGTGTTGTCTTGTGATCTCTCCATATGAGGTTGAGCATGATTCCTTTACGAGCACGTTGCATGCATCTCAGTCTCTTAGGTTCCATTTATCAGCCCCCAAGGTGACAATTAGGAAGATGCATTGGTTGTATTTTCTTCTTTTTAGGACTGATCAGATCTTCTTGTTTTTAAAGGTTGAGCTTGCTCTGCCGAATGCTTGTCAACCTGGAGTGATTTTTCGCTTGATTTTTTATTCTTTTGAGGGTCTCACGGAGGTTTGTTGTCTCAGGTAGATGTAGTTGTCTACTTTTTCCAGTTTTGCGTCTTCGATTTTGATCATTTTGTTACTCTTTCCAAAGTGATTGTAACTCATGATCATTTTTTGCTGAATTTTATGTGTATGCCTACTTTTTCGTTTTTTTCACTTCATCCATCTAGAATTTGCCGGGAGTCATGTAGGTTATCTGTAAAATGGGCGATGTCGTCTGCAAGTCCGAGGTTACTCTAATATTCACCGTCTATTTTAAGTCCTTTATTTCCCCAGGAACGTACTCAAATGGTATTTTAAGGTTAAATTTTATGAACAAATGAAGCGTTTGCGCTTTCAGAAAATGAGTGAGTACTGAAGTCTTTGAAAAAAACTCTCTTTTGGGGCAGTAATTTACAATTCAAAGCCATAACCGTTCAATAGTCGAATGAGAAATGGAAGATGGAGTTCAAATCCAGAAAAAGAAAGGTTGTTTTGTTTCACCTCATTGCTAACAGAATTTTTGGGGGAGGGGGGGGGAGTCTGTTTAAATGTAAAGTATAAACTTTAATTTTTTTTCAAATTCAATGTGCTTCCAATTTATTAGACCTTAAAAGCTGAAATTGGGTAGCTTTGTGAAATATTTCAGGTATCTAAAAGAAGGGATTCTATCAACATTATGGCTATAACGCTAATCTTTATAAATGACCATGGACGTAAACGTCTCTTTCTCTTAATCCTCGTGCTAGTTTAACCAAGGTTGTGCGCTGGTCTGTCCGTGTCTGTCTTGGAATATATACTGGCCTAACCGGTGAGTTATCAAAGAAGAAAAGCATATCCAAAATCAGAAGATGACAACTTATCTACAAGACATATATTTAGGCTGAATTTCATCAGAAATAAACTGTCAATGATTTTCTCTGGAGGTGGGGGTCTGCGTTCACGCTCACATAATGAAATATAATTTCAGCGCTAGAAAAAAATCAGACAGTGCAGCAATATACCAGTGTTTGGAAACCCGGTAAATACAATCGGCTGATTGTGTCGGATCCTTTGATTCGTTTCTTCAAGTTTTATGTTCTTTCAGTCTATTTGACGATCAAATCTCCCGAAAATCTATCAGTTTTGAGAAAACATATATTTGAAGAGGTATATTTGCAATGCAGCTATGATACTAGAATTCTCGTGCTCGTATGTTTTTAAGATAATTATTGATCATTTTTTTGATAATTACATCTGGTACTCGTCCAGGTGACAGGGGTCCATTTATGCAAGGTACAGATATTAAATTAAAAATATATCGTTGTCTATTGGCTGAGATAAACTATCAAAAAACTGTCAACCGCTAATCAAAAGTGATTATGCATCGCTTGATATCGATGGATGTATACGTCACGTGTAAGGACCACACCGATGGAGCTAAGAGGCTGAAAATCTCAACACTTACTCCATAACATGCCTTTAAACATTTTTCCATTTTCGAAAATGCTGATCTTTTCCAATTTTGTGATTGATCATCACCAACACGTTATTCTGCAAGAAGATGTTGGTCACATGATGGCTTTTCAGTGAGTGACTAGCCAGCACTGTTAACCGTTAACCTAAACTGTCAGTATAAATTTCTCTTGTTTTCGAGTTGACCGGCTTTTTATGTATGTATCACATGCACTAAGGGAGCTAGAGGGCTGAAAATATCAACTTCTTTCTTTCCAATGTATAGAAAAACAGTTTACTTTATCTAACAAGCCTTCAACGTGTATTAGTATGCAAGTTTATGCTAAAACGATATCCCCAGATTGTGTCCAGCAGCAATCATGCTTTTTTTTAAAGAAAATGCAGACTTTTAGTGATCAGTGCCGAATTAAGGAGAGTAAAGTAACTAAAATCATTGATCACCCATTTTTCCAACTTTTTAATTGATCATCCTCAACACGGCATGTTATCAGAAGATGTCGGCCACATGACAGTCTCTGTCTCCATAATTCTTTGAATCCTTTGTATTCGTGCGTATGTTCCAGTTGCACAGAAGGTTTTGTGGAGGTCAACAATGTCAAAGATTATGAACATTGCAGAGGCCATATTCGGCAAGAACCATCTTCTTATCTATGGGAACCCATTTCAGAAATAATTCTGATGCTGATTCATTGATCATTTTTGTTTGATTTCTTGAATATTATCGTAGGTTCACGGAGTAGCGGCGTCCATAACATTGATCATCTCATAACAACCTCTCGACCTTCACAAAATCTCTTCTGTTGCTCAAACACACGTGCATTGGGCATTTATCTATTGAGCTGGCACAAGACTGCACCTACAGTGTACGTTGTGAAATCAGATGTCTTACGGGTCTCTGCGACAACTGTGGTTTTGTGTCAAACTGAGATGTACATACACTATAGATACTGAAGCAGATAATACTCGATTCATTGAGTTTAGCTCAGATTAACACAAGACCACGGTGGTGGGGCACCCAGTGTGGATTGAAATCATTACAGTTGCAATGGTCTGCATCACAAGCTTATTAACCATTACTACGTTGATTGTGAAACTAGGGATTTCATGAAATTAGTGGAATGTTTTACAAAATCCCTAGAGGTTTTTGAAGTCATTAGTTTCACAGCCTCAATATGACAATAGGTGTTGGAAAATATGCAGGATATTTCAAAAAGCAGGTTTTAATATCCTTATACAGCTTGAAGATTTTGATTTTTGAATTTCCCCTTTGGGGTCAAATTTTTGTCAATTCTGAAGCTGTATAAAACTTTTTAATTAACTTTTACACAAATATCGGATACTTCTTGGTTTATTTTATATTTACAATAGGAATGGTATGTGAGACAAGCTTGCCTACTTTTGCTCCACAGCGGGCCGTCCGAGAAATCCAGGAGATGAACGCATTTACCATACATGCTAGACTACACGACACATGGTTCATAATGGTATTTGGAACACTACCACTCATCATTACCCATTCAAGTCCCATAACTGTCCATATCTAACTTCGGTTGTCATAATACCAGTGCAACGGATGCTCTCTAATATTTGCATAGTTTAAATATAAAAATTAAACGTATGTATGAATGGTATAAATTGTACTTGGAAGAAAGAGCAATATTCAGTTTGACTATACCAATGTATGGTTGTACCCCGCCTCCAATGCTTCGCCCTCATCCTCGTGTGAATTCCTCTCCTAGTTGAGAACCTTTGCGCTAAAACTTTGTCTTCTGCAACAGGCTCCAAGAGGTTCTGTTTTTTGGAAAGTTTTCGAAGTTTACGTCTCGTTCTATTTCTATTCCCTTGTTTAGATGTGTCCAAACGTTTCAAGGTGTGGGGTCGTTCTTTCGGTCGGTCCCTGTTACGATAAAGAGCGAGAAGAGGAAGGAAGATGTGTGATGTCATTGAAGGCGTGACTCCATTGGAAGAACATCTATTCCGTTTGTTTTTTATCCTGTGCTTCCGGTGTCATATGTATAATGTTGTCCTTTTGTTGACAGTCTTAGGGCTGTGTTTAAATAATCGCTATTGGACCAATGACTCAGTA
The DNA here is from genome assembly GCA_963457665.1 of Thysanoteuthis rhombus. Classification (NCBI taxonomy): domain Eukaryota; kingdom Metazoa; phylum Mollusca; class Cephalopoda; order Oegopsida; family Thysanoteuthidae; genus Thysanoteuthis; species Thysanoteuthis major. Next base: position 59,279,152 of record OY735211.1, read on the forward strand.
GGAACAGATCTTTCCTTGGTGAAGGATTTGAGTAGTCGCTTTTGGAGCCCAATAGTCACTTATGGAGCTGAAACATGGAACCTAACCAAGAGACAGATCCGCAAATTGAGAACCATGCAACGTGCTCATGAAAGAATTATACTGGGCCTCACTTGGAGAGACCACAAGACAGCACAGTACATCCAGGAAAAGACAAGAGTCAGGGACATCATAGAATCCATTAAAAATCTCAAATGGCGGTGGGCTGGCCATGTTGCAAGAATGGTAGACAACCAATGGACATCCCGACTCACTACATGGACCCCCCGAGATCACATGCGCAACCGAGGCCGGCAGAATATTAGATAGAGAGACGAGCTAGACAAGTTCAGGAAGTACTGGCTCCGCAACGCCTGAGGAAGGTCTACGTCCAACGACGGATGTTGAAAGATTGATGATGATGATGATTGTGTCAATATAGAATTTCAGCGTATTCTTATTCCAGAGGAGCTAAAAAAATGGCCATCCATGATTTTTGTTGAAATTACAACTAGCAGAATATTTTCCATACTGCAATATTTTACATGTATGAGAATCGATTGATCCCCCCCCCAAATACTAATTGCTCTTCTTTCTCCTCCTCCTCCCTTTGCTACCGCTATAACGAATGGTGAACATATCGTTGTTTTTATGAATGTTTTGATTCGTTCATTCACATATTTCAACAATTACGATTTTTTTGTCAAAAAAAAAAAAGGAATTCGAGCAAGTCAACTACAGAGTTACTTTTAAAGAGTTATTTCTCTTCTAAATGTTATGGATTTTGTAAACACCGTACATATTAGCAATAATATATCTCTGTCAATGATGTTGCAATGGTTAAAGAGCGTGCAAAAGAAATATCCGATAATTTATACAAAATCTATTTCAAGATATACTTATATATGTTCTGAGATCGGGGCCAAATATCTCCGATTTCTGTGCCTAACTTTTCATTGTTAATCTTTTTCTCGTGTTTTTAGGATTTTTTAAATCTCCAGTCCAAATCCTGTCAATTTTGAAGCTGTACAAGAAAGATGTAAAAATGAATTTCTCCATACATTTGAGTGTTCATTCATGAGTCGATACAATATCTCCAAAGGTTCTCAAAGAATTTCAATGACATTTCAATGTCATCACATAAGTTATGTCTAAGTCTCATATCGATAGATTAAACAATATTTTGACTATTCTAAAATGCCTAAATGATATCAGTACATGCCATTAGATCATCAAATACATTATGATTTGCGGATATTAGTTTAGAATGCATGAAAACTAAGTCGATATTCAAATATGTTACAGTGCTCCACATAGATATCGCTTTTTACAGAGAACATGAAATACAGTATCGTAAATAAAAGTATCTTGAACTACCGTAGCTATCAAAGATGGGCACTTGTTCTATCACTTTAAATAAGTGCACATATTTGTGTGCTTATGACTTTGTGGCTTTGAGCGCTCCTAACCGAACAGTTTTTTCAAAAGACTTTGAAATTGGCATCAGCACTCCACTAAATTTCTTCTAAAATCCAGTACTTATTTTTTGACAAAAAGGTCTTTTGCCTATTCTGGGTCTAATTTTGACGGGTATAGTTTACTGATAACATCCAGATTCTCCAGAATCTAGAGGTTTCCATTTATTCCTTTTTGTCTATTTTAGATTTTTTCCAGTGGAAGACGCCAATTTTATTCTGGGCATTTTTATTTTCCGAAGGATTTTCTTGCCTGACCTCAAATTTTGACATAATGATCGTTCATTTTTTACTGTGATGGGGTGTTTTTACATCGTCTATTTTTCTTAATGAAAAAATAACGGGAAGTCAAGAAAAATTTCCTGAACGGAATGTTATTCCCTGAGTATTTAGTGATGAGTACAACGCGAAACACTGCAGTTTCTGATCTTCTCTCAAATTACTAGAAGTCTATTATTATAATATTCTTCTTCATTGTCTTGAGATCCTTAGCAGTGATGATTGTCATATCATCTAATGAAAGAAAATAACAATTCTATTTCAATTCCAGTATTGCCTTGTTTGATTTTTTTACCATTTCCTTGCTTGAATCAACAAAATTTACTGAATAGAAATGATCAATGGTTAAGTAGCTTCTTCTAGATCCGGTCTGTTCCCCTGGTTGGTTTTCATTTAGCGTTGTGGTGATTCAATTGATGATCGCCTAGGTAAAATGTTTGCTGATGCAGTTGAGTAGTCTTAATTAGAGACCAGTAGTGGTTCATGAGGCACAAAGTCAGTAATTTGGAGTCGATAATGTGAATCGAGAATATTGTGTGTGCATCTACGAGGAAATGACTGTGTATGTGTTGGTCTGTTATCACAACTCTTTTCCATGAGAAGATGAAGGGTGCCTGGGGTCAAGAGAGAAATATGAACACGGGCTTTGGATAAACAAAGAGTAGCCAGTAGGAGATAAATGGTTGGAGCCCGGTTGTCGACCTCTGCAGAGGTCAGAAGTCAGTTTCTCCGACTGTAAGATTTTCGACAATGGAATAATGCTGTTTGCTTTATTCAAAATGAAACTGCATCTGACTTCGAGAGTCAACAACAGCGACCGGTCTTTGAAGTGTTACACTATAGAGAAGAGAAAAGCAGAAATAAAAACAAACTTTGCTTTTTTATGAACAGATTTCGAGTTTTTAATATCGAACCAGTTGAGTCTTTCCACAGATGCAGCGTTTTCTTTTTGCAGATTCGTCATCATGTCACCTGGGAATTCGATCTGAAATCACAACAGTCATTCCGTTTGACAGAATGCATCAACACACCCGCCTATGATGCTGGGCTGCATACATCAAGAAAAACACATAACTGACATATGGGGACATGGTCGTGCTATTTTTCTTCATTAGGATTGAACTGTTCCAATCTTCGGGGAATTTACTCTGATTGATGCAGTAGTTGAAGTTCTATATGGAGCTGAAACATGCAATTTGACCAAAAGATTGGTCTTTCAAACTGATATTTATGCATAATGCACAAGAAAAATCATGCTTGAAATCACTTAAAAGATATCAAGACAGCATATGATAAAACAAACACGAATCATACATATCATAAAACCGATTAAGAAACTCAATGGCAATTGGCCGGACATGTTGCTAGAATGTAAGAATAACATAATATCCTCTCCAATTTTCAAAATGGCCAGCAAAGTCCTCTTCTGGGATATTTTCACCGTAATCTCTTGTTTTTTCGTCAACAACGTCTCTTCTACACATCGTAGGAAGCCAACAATAAACTATGGTGAGAGCTGACCGGCCTTAGTGATGCAATGATTTAGCAAAACCCCTGAACAGATCATAGGAATGGAGATGCTCGTCCATTATGAATGCAACGGTTATAAAGCACACGATTTCACTCAATGGCGTTTCACTTACGAATTGAGTAACCCCACGAGAGAGTGTCTGTTAATGTATACACAGTAAGGTGCCTTCAGGTTGAAGGCCTAATAATATCGGAGCCGTGCATTTGGTTTTTGGGATAATCGAAATTGCTCAACATTTCCAGATGGACCTTATTCATTCGAAAGCCAAATGATAGTCAAATTAGTCAGAAACCATGAAACTAAACATAGATTTCTCCAATTTCCAAATTATTCGGGCTGACTGGCTATGTATGTATATATCACGCGTACAAATTGCACCAGTGAAGCTAGGGGCTTTACACATTATTATGTCTTGAAAGAAAACTTTTGTTTTTTCTTCAAATCCCCCCCCCCCACCAGAAAGGTTTCCGTTGGGGATTTAATTTAGAATTTTTTTGTCCACACTAAATTGGTCAAACAGCCTTCATGCTTGTTTTTTTCTATTTAGTCATTTTTAGTGATCACCATCCAACAAATGGCACGAGAAACAAATGATTCATTGATCACCCAATTTTTTAATTATCCCCCGCCCCAGCGCCACGACATACTGCTAAAAAAAGGGAGGTCAAGTGAGGAAATAATTAGTCCTGTTTCATTTCTCCTTTGTTTAACAATCAGAAAATCAAATGTTTTTAAATTCATTTTTTTCTGCTAATTTTATTTCAGTCCTCAGATTAATTTGTTCATTTTCGTTTTTTTCATATTGACTTTCGGGTTTTTGAAAAAAAATCCCCTGGTTACCTCCTCAATAGAAACTGTCTCGTGACCAACATCTTTCAACAATGTACCTTGTTGGGGGTGATCAATTAGAAAAATCAGAAGAAGGGAATATCATAAAATAACGTACATTCCCAGCTTTTTGTCAGGAACTGATCTTTAAAGTTGGAATTAAAAAAAAAAAGACAAAGCAAGCATAAATGCTGCTAGACACGAATCAACTTCCATTCAAAACTGATCACCCCCAATTAAAAACCCACTTAGGGACGGAAATATTTTCTCTAAACATTATAAGGAGTAAATGTTTAACTTTTCAGCTCTCTTCATTGCTGCGTCCTGTACGAGTGATATATACATACATAGGCAGCCAGACCAACTTGAAAACTGAAAAAAAACCTATGTAAAGGGTTTTGGAGACAGTTTAGGAGGACGATTTCTAAAATGAGGGATCCATATTATTCATATATAAAATGTTTTTAAAAAAAATACATTAGAATATTATTAATTCAAAAGAAAATCCAACATTGAAGAGGTTTAATGGCTAATGAGACAACCAGTAAAACCTGACAAGATTAAAAATGCCTCATTCTTGATTCGCTTTCAATTTAAACAGAAATGATTCCAATCATTGAAATTCAAAACAAGTGGACACAGGTTTAAAATAATCCTCTTGATGATGCAAAATCGTTAAAAATGAATTTCAATTCTTGCTATAATAAAAGATTGAGCGTAAGAACTGGCAAAACAAAGGTCCCATAGAAATTAGTTCGACATAAAAGAAACCAACTGCTCGTAATTCTGGGACTATATTAATGTCAAAGCCGAAATATGTCCTAAAAGACCGGATATACAGGAACAAACTGCTTTCGGGAGAGAGATTTATAGATTCAAGTTCAATGAGTGCAAAAAGTATCTAACATAGCTTCATAATTGACAGAATTTTGTTTTCCTATTTTTGTACATTACTTTTCAAACTTCAATCTTTTTATATTTTTAATCCTCGTCCAAATTCTGGTAATTTGGACGCTATTGAGCGGAATACGCAACTATGTCAGTCATCAATTGTACTTCCACATAGAGAGATAACTATTTGACTGAGATAAATAGATATTGATAGACTGAGATAAATAGATATTAATAGACTGAGATAGATCATAACTCAAATAGATAGATAGCAGACTGGAATAGATAGATGGATCCACCCTCCATCGTCGCACATCTATTTTGATATGACTCTCGGTTTTGTTTTTGATAGTTGACCAAGGCAGGAAACATCGAGAAAAAAGTTCAAAGAGTAAAAACAAAAGTTGTGAGAAAAGAAACTAAAGTATGGGAAGGTGCAGGTGGCCTAACGGTTGGTGACACAGAGGATGCAATAGGCAAGCCGAAATCACAATCTAGTTAAGACAGTTGCCGTTCAGTTTGCACTGATAACCTTAGGGAAAGTCATGAATCCATCTTTTCTCTTCCCAGTTACGGCCAAATAGCAATGCAGACTAAGCCCTTTAACAATTGATAGGAGACGGGCAAATCTGATTCCAAATAAGAGAGTGGGCTTACTTGAGACTGTTATGCATTGTGAGGCGCGAGGAGGAACGTAGTATGACATGCAGATCCCTTGTAGTAATTCACTGCATCCTGATCTGTCTCCAGTCGTTCTGAATTTGTTTTGCCAGTGGACCCAGGCAGGCAGGGACGAGAGATCGGTGCTGGTGACGTGCACAAATCTCCTTCATTATAATCCTTCACAAGCGCACTACAGCTGCCACCTTGCCTACAACTGGAATCAGACATATCATCGATCACAAACGACAAAAATGATGATGATGATGATGATGATGATGATGATGATGATGATGATGATGATGATGATGATGATGTGAGCAAAATCAGGTTTCTGTTCGATTACTTGCAATTTCATGGGGAGCATGGCGAAATAGTAATTCACCAAACAGAGGTTCCCCGTGTCTCTCTTCCAGTTAAGGCGGATGTAATTATTACGGAAATCAAACATTCTACTCAAGGTGAGGAAGAGGAAGACAGACGATTGGTTGAGGAGTCCCTATTGGACTGATTGGAGAAAACTGGAAAGTGCGATTCTTAGGGCAAGCAGGAAGTGAAATGTTCCGAAGAGGTTTCATCAAAGTCCTCGGATGATTGAAGACTGAGATGAGATTTTACGTTCCATTTGCTCCCTTCTCGCCAGATTTGCCGCTGACCCCACATATTTCTTGCCTATTCTTACCACTCAAATGGCAGATCGGATGTCGTCAGATATTATGGACCAATGATTCCCAAATCAAGCAGTACGGCCCCTTAGGCAAAGTTAAAGATCGGAAGACTGGAAGGCCAGGTGTATGGTTAGAGAAGTAGGTAAGGGGCATTGAAGGCGAAAGCTTTTTAGGGGTGCTGGGAGGCAAAAGGTTGGGAGGGGACGTTGGAATACAAGCATTGGTGTGTGTGTGTGGATGAGATGCAGAACAGGTGGTACTTGGGAAAGACTGTTATAGATAGATACGGTATGTAATACAAAGATGGAAGTAGAATGAATCGTTTTAAAACTGCGATATGGTCAGCCTCAACTCCTTCATTGATTCCAATTTAAGATGATTGAAGATTACTGGAACTTTTGTGTTGTATAAATCACAAATAAAAAAAATCATAAAAATATGTTTTTGTAAATATGTATTTGTTCACAAAGAAATAAGACCGTGCGTATCTGTACAATAAGCTTTCGCTAATATTGAAAACTGGTCAATTTTTCAAATATATTCAAAATTTGTCAGTTTGGCCTGGTCAGTACGAGAGCAGGGTACCGAACAAGTGGTCATGATTTCGAATTGCAATAGGGAAATGATAAATTCAGAAATGTGTTTCATGTATTAGAATGAAATAAGTCAGGGCTCTCATTGAATTTATTATATATGCAAGATTTGTCAGTTTAACTCAGTTGGTAAGTGACCAGCCTACCAATCAGTCGGTCATAATTTCAAACCATGGAATATCTTTTTTACTACCCTAAATTTAGTAAGGATTGGTCGTATTATGGTGAAAAAACAAATAATAAAAAAATACAACTCTATAACAACTGATCGGTAGGTGGCTCTCTTGCCAACTGACCTAATTTGACAAGTCTTGCAAGTATAAGAAGGTTTACCTCAGCAAAGGCTTATTTCTTCATATACAGAGATAGCTTTCTAAACTTGACATTACAGTGATTTGAAATCACGACTAAATGGTTGGTAGCTTGTTCTCTTGCCGACCGAGCAAAAACAAGTGTTGCTTTTATACGAATTTATCTATTATATGTACCATACAAAAGCTGTATTAATCATTTTTAGTCGAAGTAGATGTTGGAGTGGAGTTTGACCCTGCTGCAACCGGGTGTGTTTATGGTAAAATTATTATCAATTCGTTTACGTTGTACATATGATAACCTTAGTTTTTCAATAGTTCTTGCCCTAATTCGTGAGCACTGACAATGTCTTTCTACTTGATTTTCGATATATTCCTATATCAAAATTATTAGCGAAGTATTTATACTATTCATCTCATTATTTTGTCAGTAATGCTTGCATTTGTTCCTGGCCAATAGCAATCGTTTTCTTTTTAATTTCCAATGTGCTTTGATTATAATATTATGTCATTAATTTCTGACCACTAACAATACCTTTCTTATAGCTTTAAATGCATTACTATGATAAAAAAGCAACGCATTTACATTATGAAAACAAAAGCCTCATTTTGTCAGTAACATTTGCAATAGTGCCTAAACAATGACTATCCCTTTTTTCTCTTTTCAAGGCAATTCTATTGTAATGTACGATGATGAGTCAATAATTATCTGCATTTTTGGTAGAACAGTTTATGAGAACAACAATCTTACAAATACTTTGTATTTCAAATATAGTCCTATAGCTCTGCACGAGGATGCTCTTGGAACAAATGATTTTCATTGACGCCTCAGCCACGTATACACTGCATCTTTCACATCTTGATCCGTGACAAATTGATGTCCTCTTAAGGCGTCTTTGGCAGAACCAGAGGGTTATCTAAGGGAGACGGGCCGGGAATACGAAGAGGATGCTTAAATAGCTCAAATCCAAGTTCCTAAAGCATTGAACAGTGTAGGCAGCATTATGTGGGCAGAAGCAAAACGCTTTTCTACAGTAGACCTGTATTTGCTTTGTATTATGGAATTCAGCTTGTTTCGAAGCAGCACACCGTGATGTACACTATTTACAGATGAACCCCTATCTAGATTATGTTCCAGCTCTAGCTCCTATGTGAACTCAAAACAGCAAGCATTCAGATAAACTGTCACACTTTCGGACTATTGTCTTAATTTTACAGCAAGACGGTAATGGCATCCAATTCTATAACAAACAGAGCAGACGACAGTAAAGGATTTAATGCAGATCCTCAGTTGAAATATTCTAGATTTACTTGCTTTGAGTTGCATCTAGTTGTCAGAAATTGCTAATTAGATGATTTTAAATGAAATAACATTGTTTATTTGAGTTTCCCAACTCTTTTTAAGTGGAGTTAAAAATCTTCAGCGAAATAATTAGAAGCTTTCCAAAATAAAATTCTTTACGAAACTACTTTATCAAATGTCAAAGTTCTTTTATAAAAATTGTGAGAAAAAATGTGAAATGATACCTATCAAAAATTATTCAGAGCAAAAATTATACGTGAGTTAACAAACGCTACTAGCGAAGCGTTTCAGCGCGTGGCCACTCCCCCAACGTTCAAAATCTGAACGTTTCACACTTCTTGATATATATACACGAAGTATTTATCAGTAGGGAAAAAAAGTTCCTAAACCCAACCCAAATTTGAATCAATTCACCCACATCTTGGCCCACTCTTCTACAAAATCTAATTGAAATACATTGAGAGACAAATAGCGACATTGCTCAGACAAACATGAGTGAACACATAAATACATGAGAAAAAGAGGAAAAATATTTTCTCGTCGAAGTATTCCTGGATTTATCCTAAAATTTGACCAGTACGGCGTTCCAGAACATCTAAAAATTTGGAATTCATTTAGAACTTCATGAGGTAATTTGTGGACGAACAGACGGACCGACATTAGTGATATATATATATATACGTCTTTGAAATTAATGATAAAAATATCTGTATCATAAATAAAAATCCTAGATCCGATCAAAATCTTATCAATCCTCCCCCAACCAAGGAAGTTTCATTCAAATTGGGAATTTTTAGAGATATTGTATGAATACTCAGACTAGTCCACATTATACATCTTTAAGATTAAATCATACGTTCTCTCAATCAAAAGAGAATTTATGGACCGATTCCTAAATGTAACCAATATTTCCTGCCGGAAAATGTGATTCTTATTCATTCAGAACTCTTGGAGACAGTGTGTTGACGGACAGACAGACAAACAGACACAAGTGAGTACATATATCTCTTCCAACTTTGTTATCAGGGACAAAAAATGATCGTAAATTTTTCAAGACTGGTTGCTGTAGGGTCAAACTCCACTTCTACTTCAATTTTGACGGATGATTACGGCAATGTTTGTACTATATATATATATATATATATATATATATATATATATATATATACACACATATATATATATATATATATATATATATATATATATATATATATATATATATATATATATATATATAAGATAAAATACATAGATATATAAATGTAAAGTTATTGTAAAGATATATCCATAAGAATGAAATAAGCCCTTGCGTATCTGACTCATAAATCTTCCTCAGTATCTATGACATATCAATTTTGCTCAGTCAGTGAGACAGCCTCTTAGGAATCAGTTGATCGTTAATTCTAATCACGGTAGGGGAATGTCGGTTTTACATATTCGTGAACACGCCCCCCCCCGATCTTGATCGTTGTTTCGTTTGAAAAACAAAGTCAACTCCAGACTTTGTACTGGAGTTTGATAAAATTAAATCAATTCGTAGACGGTCCTCGCGAATGAGAATCCAAAGAAACGTGATGGTGTAATTACAGGTTTTGGACTCTTTTGTTGGACGAGAGCGAGAGTCAACGAGATTTCTCTCACGCTTTCGATGTTGAGAAAAATACAGTTGAATAAGATAAACGTTTTTTTTTAATAATCTGCTTTTGTTTTTTCATAAAATTTCATTAAAATAAAAAGAAAAAAGAAATAGGGATGTTATGATGGCGTATCAAATACTCTCTTCACGCCCAGATTGACTACAAAATCCCCCGGGGTCTTATATCCAAAGCTGGAATATAGCAATATAATTTTGTTTTCTCTGGTAAATTACAGTGGTATTGTTATTTAAAACCGTAAACCAGAATTGTCATTAAAACTGTCAGCATAGATTTTCAAGTTTTTAAGTTTTAAGCTATCAGTCTTAGAAACACGCGTTCAAGTCACATCGATGGAGATGGATAGCTTAAAATTCAAACTTTCTTCTTTGTTTTTCGAAAATCCAACAAAAAGATTTTTAGTGGGGGTTCAAATTACATTGTAATTGTATGACAAATTGATCCCTCAGTTTGTGTCCGATCGATTTGAAAAATTAAGACTTTTTAGTGATCACTGACAAAGCAAAAGGGGAGAGAAGTAATTCATTAATTATTGATCACCCATTTTCCGAATTTTTTCAATTGATTACCCCCAACAAAGCATGCTGCCAATATTTTTATCAACACTGTAAGCTGTTTGCTTCTGCGCCAATGACATCTAGATGATCTTTCAAGGAAAACGTTCGGAGAGGAAATATTACAAAATCAATAAAACCGTCTTATTTTCTTCCTTGAATAAATGAAGTTTAAAAAAAGGGAAACAAATATTGTATTTGATAGTTAAAATCAGTCAAAATAAATACGCATAAATCTAAATAAAATAAAATTCTATACAAAGTTCCCAAGAGCTAATTTGATGACGTTATAAATAACACTTTGGGGGGGGGGGTAACTTTAATTGCGTTTTAGCTGAAGGATGATTTAAATTGGTAATGTTCGGTTGAGAAAACTAACAATAATCGCCCAGAAAGACATCACATCTTCCAACATGATATTAATGTGAATAATAAAGAAAAGAACCAGTGGTAGTAGTAGTAGTATTGGGAGTAGGAAGAGGAGGAAGAGGAGGAGAAGGGAAGTGAATGATGGAAAAGAGCAAGTAGTCTTTCTTTGAGACAATTAATTTTCGTTTTTATATAAAATATTGGCTGATGGAAATATTCTGCTTGTATTATTTGACAGCATAGTAGCTGGTAAAAAGATTTTTGGGGGAAGATATTCTTTGAATTACGTCACATGTTTAATTGACGTCAAACATCTCTCTCCTCCCTTTTGGTGTTGTTTCACGTAAGTGGGACCGACCAACCGGAAAGGTTCCAATAGAGATGAGTAGAAACATCTTAGATAGGAAAAAAAGAAGAAACGAGAAGGTTCTTGGGGGTCATCAAATAGGCAGGAAGAAGAAAAGAGAAAATAATGTATACTTGCGTATGTGGACTTTATATCAACCATTTTTTTCAGTATCTAGATTAAGATCTTTTTAAATGAACATATTCGAATAAGAATGAAATAACTTAAAAAAACATTGATGTTTAAAATCTATTTTTTCTCGCGTATTTATTTGTGAAAAACATTTTCTTTCTATTTTGGACTTCCAGCCAAAACGTTTTCCCCATTTAGGCACTCCCCTCCCCGCCTCATAATCCTGGATCCGGCCCGGCAGCAGAGACGATGACAGCCACAAAACAGATGCAATTGAAACGCAATATCTGAGTTGCAAAAACAGGAAACAGCTAGCAGGCATTTAATGAACGAAGAGAAAAACAAGAAAAGTCATTCCTACAAAAACAATGATCGCCCTTAGGAAGATTTCACTTCTTTCGGGACAATATTTACAAGAACTAAAGAAGAAAAACAGGTATGCCTAATCATTCAATAGAAAACGTCCTGCAACCAACGCATTTTGGTAGCATGCTGTGTTGGGGATGATCAATTAAAAAAAAACCCAAAAAGGTATTATCAATGAACGAGTCTATTCTTTCACCTTTTGTTGGACAGTTATCACTAAAGAAAGGGCAGATGTTCGAAAAAATGGATTGGTAAATGCAAAAGAACGAATCCTTGCATATCAGAAAATAAAGCAACTGACTCTGTTGTCAGCCCCTCAAACATTGGTGCAGCTCAACCAGATTTTGTATAAATGTGGTATTCTCAATGGACCTACAATGTTCTATGATAAAAAGGTTTTGAGAGAAACAAAACTTCTTAAGGGTTCTAGAGGGAGGTCATATTCCTAATGTATCTATAATGCTAAACTGACCCTTTACTTTCCGTTCAATGATGTATTTACATACTAGCTAGAAACTGCCCGACAGCAACAGAAGCGTAATATCCGACTTGCAACAACAGGAAATGGCAAACATGGAATTTATGAATAAAATGAAGACAACGAGCAAGTCACCCCCCCCATCCACAAAGAAAATAATTGTCGAGAAAGGCTTCACTTCTTTAGAGACAATGTTTACTAGGACAGAAAAGGAAGGAAAGGAATAAAAAAGGAGAAGGAAAAAAGACGTAAAGACGGTGACTACAAAGATCGACAAATAAGTGGAGAGACAGAAAGGGAGAGAGAGAGGGAGAGAGAGAGAGAGAGAGAGAATAAAGCATAAATATTCGTGTATAAGTCGACTTTAAGTATACCCCGACTTCACATTTTTGGCTAACAAATTTATGATTTTTACAGGGTTTAGGGTCAAGTTTAATGGTTATGGTTAGTTAGTCAGACAGGGCAAACACTACTTAATGTTTGGCTTTAAGTTTTTTCAAATAAAGTGTGCTGTATTAGATGGAATCATAAAATGTGGTAGGGAGTAATGAAAAAAATTTACCTCGTGTAAATGTAACGATATGGGATGTGTTAGGAACCGAGGTCTATTAAATATTTCATTTTGTTTTTAGATAATACTTTTAAAGATACTTTCAAAAGGATATGACAAGAGCATGTGTATATGTACTCATACATGTCTGTGTAATCATTTTGATACAATAAGGGATATTGAAGACAATTTATAGGGGTAAGGTGATTATTTGACAATTGTTGGCACCCAACTTACAGGATACATCATACTATGGACAGAAAATGGTTGGCGATGAGGACCTCCCTGCGATCTTTTAGGGATGGTGGACACACGATTAAAAAGTTATTGAGGCTTTGAGGCGTTTTCTAAGAAAAAACAAACGAAAAGGAACCGGAGAGAAAGGAGTGAAAAAAAAAAAAAATAGAAGTGGAGTCAGGGAGGAACGAAAGAGATAGGGACAGGAATTAATTGTAAATAACAGAGGAGTAAAGATAGATGAGAATTCCAATGCGAAGTAAGAGAGGCAGACATTGAGTATTCTGGGGTGCGAAACCAAAGAAAGACAGAAAGGGAATAGAAAGAGAAAGGCTAGTTGAGCATAAAAAGCAGATTTGAAACGGGGATCGGAGACAGTTGACAGACGGACAAGAGGCAGTAAAAACGGCGTCGATCTGTCTTCTTTGTGCCAGACGGTGGCACACAGTGACACTCGTGTCGTAGCCTTAGTTAATCGAAGCATCTCGAAACGAATATGAAGAAAGACATTCAGTAACTTGACACATAATCAAACATCTTCTCATTGTCCCATTCTCTCATCGATCTACTAGATGTTGATATTTGACGATGCTGTGTTGATACGCCATGTTTGTTTTACCTGCATTTGGCATTTTCGTAAGGAATAAAAGCAAAGCATTTTTTTACCAAGGCGAACGATGACTTCATTTCGTTTTTCAATCAATGTAACAGAGATGCACCTGCTCACATGCATGTAGGCAAGAGTCTGGAAAGCTGTTTTTCATCCAAATCCAACAACCTTACGTCCAATAAACGGAGTCTTAGTGAGTCCGAAGCAATGAGCGCTAAAGTCATTTAACACTGAAATATCACGTAGTCGAGCAAAAACAACTTTATACATGAGCATAAGTCAAAAACATATTCAAGGTACGTCATAAAGGACGCAACCATAAGGATAAAAGGGTAGAATGCATACACATGTAGGTTTATGGCTACAATATTTGTCATATTGTAACACTCTATTCAGTATTTAGCACTTGAAATGATTGCCACAAGCGCTAGACCCATGCGAGCATCTATTCATTTAAGGGATGTCAGTTATGTCGTTTTCTAATGTAATTGGACCTTTATGTAATGGAACAGATACGAAACTGAATACAAATCAAAGGGATTACTTTTAATATCAATTGCTAAGTTCATATGAACGTATAGTTAGCACTTTTTTGTAATGACTTTGAAAAACGGATATTAGATTTGAATAATCAATGCACAAGTTTAAAAAAGATTGGATCGTCTTTCTAAGTCAGGAGATGAAGACTTTTGACTTTTCATCGAGAAATTAGTTCTAAATATCCAAAATCTTTATCATTTCAATCTAAAAACAACTCTATCAGACAATGCATCATTTTTATATTTTATGACAACATGGCACATGCAGCTTTTTGACTTTTAATATGCAGCTCAAAGAAATATGTTGACTGAATTTATTTTCCCATGAATTTACATAAAAATGGCAATTGTATAAAATAAAAAATGTTTTATAATTATTTATTTAGTATGAACTACGGTCCCAATGGATTAAAACCTAAGTTTAATGTTCATGATTAGTGCAAATATTTGACTAAATTAAATCTTATTGTAGATTAGAAATAGTTGAAACGATCATCAGTTAAGGTTTTTGAAACATTTGGTAGAGATGTATACTTAGTAGACATAGAAAGTAACGCATATTAACAGCTCAAAACATTCATCCACGAATAAATATTGCGTACATGTACAATGAGTGCGCAAAGTATTCGATTCAATTAGAAAAAATCACTTCAAGTCATGTATAAAATCGACTGAATTTAGACCAAAGATTTTTAACTCAAGTCCAAACTGGTAATTTCCTTCCGTAACAAGAACAATATTCACCAAATTTAGGGAAGGGATTAACATTCCTCTATCATGATTTGTAATCAAAACCAGCTTATTGTTTCTCACCGACTCAGCCAAACTGACAAATCTTAAATATCTAGCAAAATCTATGTTATAAATATGCAAGGGCTTATCATTTTCTAATAAATAACTACATCCATATAGTCAACATGTCTCTACTGCAATTTGAAATCACGTCCAAGTAGCCAGCTCTCTTACCACCTGAGCCCAACTGAAAAGTCTCTCATAACAACAAAATGAATCTGACAATTATGTGCGGGCTCATTTCAATTTCATAAACTAATTCATGCAAAAATATATATTTTCTATAACTCTTTACGATAGAAAAACCTGTTTAAATCATGTTCAGTCGGAATAGAAGTCTGAGTGAAGTTTAACGCTTAGGCAGTCACGCTTTTTATATCATTTTGATTTTTATATTGTTCAATATTTAGCCCAAAGTCTGTCAAATTTGAAGCTCTATGAGGATGTTAAAATGGATTTTATGAAATGTATCGGATAATTTCTGCACTCACTGTGTATAAAAGTTTAGAAATAAAATGTGTATGTAACAACAGAAACGAGTGAGTAAATTTTGTTCATGTTTTGCAGTTTTTCAAACTTCTGAAGTTTATCTCAGGTGACTATTACATTGAGTTCTGCCACCCGTGTTTCATGACATATAAACCATAAAACTGTCACTGAAAGGTTACACATCCTACAGTAAAACTGACGGTCGGCGAGCATGAATCATTGGGCCCCTAAGGCAAATGCCTATAATTCATCATTACGACATAAGTTTTTAAACTAAAATGCAGAAACTTTTCGCGGAAGATTTTTACATATTTTGCCCCAAGCATTTATTCAAATCTTTTAGGAAAGGATATTCTTGCAATGCATCAGATATTAGAAAGTAATAAAGTTTTTATGCCGAAAGCTGAGAGGTGTGTTTGTATTGACGCATATACAATCTCCAATACATCTCAAGAAGCTCATTTGAACATACATATTCAGCTTCAAGAATGACAGAATTTGAACCAAAGATTAAAATAAACAGAAGAAACATACTGAAAAAAGATTGAACCTTGAAGAGTTATGTACAAAAATCAGGAAATTTTTGATCCGAATTCTGTCAATTCTGAAGTCGTATAAGGATGTTGAACTGGACCTTTTTAAATCTGATACTTTTTGCATCCACTGTACCGTTTAGGAAGAATCAGGCCATTTTGAGTTTCTCGAGAACTAGTCACACAGCGTCTCTTGGAGAGGTCGAAAGACAGCACATCATATAACAGAAAAGCAGAAGTAAATTTTATATCATATAATCCATTAGAAAACTCAAATGGCAATGGGCAGATCATGTTAGAAGATCGTCAGACTCATATCTCACAACGTTGATCACCAGAGATAACTTGCAAAACTCTGGCCCATAACAATTAACCTGGTCTGATGATTTAGACATGTTCAGGAGGTGTCGGTGCCACGACGCCCGCGAGTGTGATATTGGTTGAATTCCGTGATGGTCTATGCCAAAATGACGAACCTAAAGTAGCAGCTACTGACGGTGATTGATTTCCCCAAAGATTAGTTTTGGATCAGTTACAGTTCTTTGTGGGGACACTCTATAGATTTGTGAAGGGTCATTAACATTCAAAGAATTTTTCGGACGATTGAAATCCTCGTTGTTTATCGGCCAAAACGTTGTGTTATCTACACATACAGCAAAAAGGAGTTCAATTGTCCAAGATGATTCTTTGAAAGGCTTTGCTGATCCAGTCAAGAAACTAACAGTAAATATCTTGTCACAGCGTTAATAAAACGCGAAACATAAATAACAGAAAACCTTTAGGAAATTTTATCTCCAGTTTCACAACCATTTGTGTGATTATTTCCTGGGAAGTGCACGGAACGTAATGATTAATGGATGGAACCGGCAGAATGAGCTCAAACTCCGATTCGGACGGTGTAGGTTCACTTTACAGTGGGAAAGGCATGAATCCATTTTTAACCCCAATCATAACTAAATAACAGCAGGTCAGTCGGGGCTCTTTAGCAATCGATTATGGACATGGGACTTGCATCCCAGTTCTGTAAAAGCCGACGATTGCTGCAAACAAAATTTGAATGTCCATGGATCATTCGCGAAGTGAAGACAAATTGCCTCTTAATTTTCACGATGTGGAAACAAGTGAGTCTCATTCTAATCCTGATTTGTCTGAATTTCTTTTATGGACGAGTTTGCCTTTCAATCCATTAGTGTTGTTTTCGTCGCAACGCACAGATCATTTCAAATGCTATGAACATTGAATAAGCAGTATGTTTCTAAAGATGTAGAAGTCACCTTTGATGAGATATGAACTTGCATCGTTTATCTCTGTAAGGTGTCGTCCATGTGAAATGGACGATACCTTACACATTGTATCAATCAACTTGGTTTATGCCAAGCCAGAATCAACTGCTTCAAATCATTGAACTTAGCAAAAATGGAGACAGATTCTTTTTTGTGAACCCTTTCATTTATTTTTATTAAACCAATGGTCGTCTTCTTAATTTACAATAAAAAAACATTGAGATATACATTAATTAAAGTGATTGAAATGTATGAAACTTGATGAACAAATACAATGTTACCAGTACAGAAAAATATATATCAGACTCATTTTATTTAAATTTTCTAAATTCTTCAATATATTTCAGCTGATAAGTCCCAACATTTCCTAATCAATTTATTGTCTATCCCATATGATGAAGATTCATTTAAGATGTTCTTTAAATCATATCTACTTTAACTATTCATTTTATATAAGATGGAGAACTATTTAAGTATTTAAATATTTGGAAAGAAAAATAGGATTTTTGCGACTTTTTTAAATCGACTAACTCCCGTCCAACTTACTAAACACTAAATTCCGTATTTCATAAAACCATTGATTATTCTGAAATTTTCGATTAAGTCTGTCTTGTCCTTCTCTGGAACGAAATAATTTTTGAAATTAAAATTCTCACATAGTCAAATCAAGGCAAAGAGAGAGGAAGATCTATGAATATTCAAGTGGAAACACTAAAGAAGAATTTCATTTTAAAGATAGTTAACACATTAGGATTTTATTAAAGGTGACACTACACGTGATGGCACAGGGTGTTGTGCAGAGAAAGATCAAATATTAGTGATATATCGAGGGTTGTTGATTTAATCATCTGTTTATCCTTTTCCATTTTATAACAGATGAAGAATTTAAGCAAACGAACTTATGTGAAAGAAGATACTAAATGTACCTATAAAAAAAAGGGAACCTGCGTAAAATGAATTTAATGTCAAAAGCTGAAAACATCTAAGTGGCTCATCATCAGAAGGCATTCATTCTTCTGCATCTGAAGAAGCCGTTAATAAAATCGATAATATTAGTTCAAAATGATATTGCAGCCTAATTTGGAAACCATTTCAAAAATTGGAACCAAGCCATTTCAAAGATATTTTTAAGACAAAATATGATTTGCTATGAAACGTCCAGTTAGTCGCTCAATAAAAATTGTCACGTCTACGTTGGCAGTTATCAACCAAAAATTGGAAAAAAAGTGGTGATCAATGAATAGATTACTCTTCTCGTCATTCGTTAGACAGTGCTCACTAAAATAATCCAATTACAAAAACAAAAACTAGCATGAATACTGCCGGATACAAACTCATGGATCAATTTGGTATAAACTTAAATTGTAAATTTAAACCCCACTAAAAATTCATTTGAGGAGGGGATTAAAAAAACGAGAAAAAAGCTATCTTTTTGGTATGACAAAAAATAAATGATTTTTCAGTCATCTTGAACGAGTTCCAGTGATGTGGCCACACCAACTTAACAACTGAGGGAAGCTATTTTGACAAATTTGGTGACAGTTCTGTTTGAGGGTTTCATATTTATTAAAGGTAACCATATTAGTGGGATATTTTGTAGACATAAATCGAATTCTTCTAAGAGGATATATCATCATTATCATCATCATAATCATCATCATCTTTTTAGCGTCCGTCGTTGGACATAGACCTTCTCCAAAATTCGTTAGACATCTCCATCATTGGCGTTGCAGATCCTGGGCTTTCTGGACTTGTCTAGTTCTTCACGCCATCTCATATTTTGCTGGCTTCAAAAAATGCTTCATATAAGAAATCCAGACAAATTAGGACTCAACCTCACGTTGAGATATCAATAGAGAGCGCAGTATATTAAAGAGAAGACAGGGTTGAGGTATCATAGAAATCATTCTCCGCCCGTTTATTTGATGATTCGATTTACAGTTCCAACTTCACAATGAATAAGGAGAGGATGAAACAAAAAATGGTTACGGACAGGCTTTGTTATTTATGGCTAAAACTGTCCCCCCAAATGGCAAAAATTGCTTATTTTTCGCATTTTCAAGTTTGTGGAAACTGTTTTTTCAAAATATAAGTAAAAACGTGGTGTTTATTTGATCAAGAGTTAATTTTAAAAATAGAATTACTAGTTTTTTTTTTTTACAATGAGAAGTTTGTGAAATAAAAACATTTTCACAAAATATAAGTATACGCATACTTTAAACTTTTTGTAACCAGTCTGAGTATAGTTGCAATAAAAAGCAATGGCAATTAAAATCATTATCTTTTTATCAATAACAATGATTCATGATACTTCATACACGAAAATGAATAAAAATGAAATAAAATTGAAAAGTTCAATTAACCAAAATAAAGATATGAAGCAATTATTTTTTTACGGTCTGACTTTATATAATCAAACGTTATTTACATAAAAGAAGAGTAAATTTTGCCAATTAAGCCGTTCCACAAAATCGGCGTTGTATATATATATATATATATATATATATATATATATATATATATATATATATATATATATATATATGACCCACCTATCAAATAGAATGAGACTTCAGGAGTAATTATCGATAAAAACTTAATATTCACTTTCATTAAACTTGTCATATCTAATTGACTATCGTAGATTTTTATAAACTGAATTGGAAAAAATAAGCTAGACCAAACCGAAAAAAGGCTGATTTTCCTAACTATTTTCCCAAACTTATTTAAAGGAATACCTGACATGTTGCCAATTCAGATATTTTTTGTTTGCTGGCAATGTTTCAGTGTAATTTATTTTAATTTTTCAATTGGGGAATGACTTCTAGAATGGAAAAATTGAAAAAATAACGCTGACACTTGGTGTACGTATGAAGAGAAGAAATCCGATATGACATAAGGGCGTAAAAGCCAAAAGGAAAACATCGAAGTGCCAATACTCGCCATCTCTGTGGCCACTATGCATTGCTTCTTAGACATCCAAAAGAGCCAATGACATCTAATGCGATTTTCTTGTAAACCTCTCCCCCCCACATAACAACAAAAAGATATTTTAGTGAATAGTATTGCTTTCAATGGGATGGAGATATAAGATTATTGTGCGCGTTGGAATTGGCCAATATCGATAAATGAAACATAAAAATATGAGGGAGAAGGTGAAGAATTTTCTTAATGCAATCTGCATGGCCTTTCATTGGTGAAGATCTTTTTCTGTTCGAGGAAATGTTTTTCTATGAAAATATTGATTTTTGTTTACTAAAGTCAATCTCGCATCCACATTACCAGATATAGAGACATATATTTTACGTATACTTTGTTAAGGTACTATGCGTAAATTTTCTTTTGTCAGGATATATATATATATATATATATATATATATATATATATATATATATATATCCTGAAATGTATGTGTTCATAAATATAGATATATTTGTGTTTAATATCTATATCTATGTATATATTGATTAAAATGACAATGGAAGATGAAGAGAATATTCATACCTATATATGTATGTATAGATGTATCTCTCCTCTCTCTATATAGTTATGTATTCATGTGTATATCTATCTACCTGAATATATATCTGTGTATGTATATATATATGGGTGTATAACTTTCACATTGATTTGGATCAAGTCAAAGCCTACCATGTTGCATATATTTCCTTTACTTACACACACACACACACATATATATACATATACATACATATATATATATATATATATATATACATATATATATATGCATATATATATGTATATATATATATATATGTACATATATATATATATATATATATATATATATATGTATATATATATATATATATATATATATATATATGTATATATATATATATATATATATATAAACTTCTGCTAACAAAGGATAGAAACTTTATAAACGATACACTATCAGAAGGTATCCTAGTTTCGGCTGAAAAAACAAAAAACATAAACAACCAAACTGGAAAGATAAGTAAAACTATGCAAAATATTACGAATGTATACAAAAAAAATCATTAATGTAGAATTCGAAATGAATGAAGAAGCTAAACAAATCAACTTATTAGAAAGATCTTAGGCTTAGATTTCATTCAGAAACCATTAAAAAGGTTCCATCAAGAAAAATCTGGAATGCCGACTTCATTATGATCATCAACCTTTCACTCCCCTCGTTGTTGGAAATAGACCTTCCCCAAGATAAGACAGAAATCTCAAGCAAAATTAATCTCAAGCGTAATTACAAAAAAATTCCCCAACGACCATATTTAATAATAATACCATGGAAGTTATTCATGTACCAATGATAGATTTAAAACTAATTAATCACACAACAATAAAATGTTTTCGAAGAGACAACAAAGAAAATGAAAACGTTCTTGATTGCAATTGTCCAAACACGGATAATTAGACAGAAAGGTAATCCAAGTAATGTGTTTTATAAAGCCACAGTAAATACCATAAAAAAAACAGAATGAGCCAAAGTTCTACGTAGGAGCAGTATTCATCAGTACAAAAAATCCTTCCAGAACGCAGAACACAAAAAAACACCCCGTGAACGAAAAGTCTGGGAGTTGAAAGAATAAGACCAAAAGCCTTTAGTTAAATGGTAACTCATAACAAATATTTCAAAATTCAGGCAGAAATTGCAATCTATATCTCGAGGAGAAACTACCATAATTAATTTTTCCTAAAAGCTGCTTCTAAATAGAGAATCAATGCGGGCACAAAAGGACATTCTTAAAACTACGTATGTATTAATTCTTTAAACATCAACAACTAAAAAATGATCAAGACTTCTTATTAATTTCATATTCACAAAAATATTACGTGTTATATCCCTTACTTTATAAATATTC
>OY735211.1:59304013-59321513 GCA_963457665.1 Thysanoteuthis rhombus
AAGTATCTGATACATGTCAAAAAGATTATATTAAAACCTTTATCCAACTATCAGTTTCTGATATCATTATACTGAGAGTATTTTCATCATTTTCAGATAGAAAATGGATCAAAGGTTGAACAAAACTCTTTAATTCAAACTCTGTCAATTCCAAAGGTTTATATTTCAAATGAACCTTTTGCACTCATTGCATACATCTCTCAACTTTGTTACCAGAGGTGAAAGAATGGTAACAACAAGATTCATTTAAACATTTTTGTCCAAACCTTGACTTGTGTTTTTTTCTTTACCGTAACAACAAGATGACATGAACAACCCTTACAAAAATGACCAGTAGTTGTGTCGCTTACTGACTAAGCTACGAGTCATTTGAATTATGAAATAAAAGTATATATGTGTGCATTATTTTCTTTCTCTCTATGTATATATATATATTCACAGGTGTGTTTGTGCATAATATTCGTTCTACCGTCCTTCCCGCTTCAAAATGGGTAATGAAAGTAACAAGATACTTAATGTAAAGAAAGGGAATCTGCAAAAAGTGACATTGAAGTGGTTAAACTCATCGTCACTGAGGCTGATATCATCTAATGTATTTTCCTTGTACCCCCTCCATCAAATGACAAATATTGGTTTCTTTAGTATATCATAGCGAGCATTATGGCTTCCAATGGATAAAGAAATAAAATGAAAAAAATAAGAAATACTATGACTGCTTTCTTTGTTGTCCTTCGTTGCTGAAGAGTTTCCACTAGGAGATGGTTTCATTGTATAAGGCTCCATTACGAATGAGAAAAATCCCAGTATGTTTGATTTAAGAAGGAAAACTTTTCAGAAAATAATTGGAATCGGTGTACTTATTTATGGGCGATACTGTATGATGGAATACACAATTTAGATGAAATGTAATAAAAAGTCAGAAATATTTTGATAACTCAATAATGATGCAATAAATAATGGATGATATGAAAAATCTATCCATCTATCTATCTGTTTATCTGTCCATTCATCTGTCTGCTTATCTATCTATCTATCTATCTATGTGTCTATCCGTCCATCTATCTCGGTAATGATCTATCTAGCTAGCTAGCTATCTAGCACAGCTGGGAAAATATTTGGAATTCGGTTGTGATAATAATCTTGAGTCAATCATCCAAGTCTAAGTTCTTGCAAAGTTCTTAGGACGAGTCGTATATAAAACTCTAACTCACCAAACCAAGAACCGCATCAATTTTTGATAGACATGTTCGTGTTCACACATATATTTTTACACAAACGTCAGTTTATACATGAATAATTTCTCTTTCTCACTTGCTCTCTCTCGCTCTCTGCTATTCTCTCTGAGTCTAAAGATATTTATTTATAGATACATACGTACACACTCACACAAACCCGAACACAATTACACACACACACATCGCTCAGATGTATGCACTGAAAAAGTTGAATGTCGTAAAATTAAAAAAAAAGTACTTCAATTTGTTGAACATTAACTTATTAGTTCATCCCAAAGTGATAATCATCATAATTAATCAGAAATTAAATTCCAGGCAGACTAATAGAATAGGTCAACAAATCCTTTTTCAACATAGTATTTTTTAAGTTGGTCAAAGAAACAAATTTTTCAACATATATACATGTATATATATATATATATATATATATATATATGTCTATATATATATATACATAAAGAGAGAGAGAGAGAGAGAGAGAGGAGGCATAAGGAAAGAATCATACACCTTACATTTTAGGTGTGAAAGAATTTTACTTGCGAAATTTCGTAATTTTAATCCAAAGAGTCTTCCAAATCACTCTACGATGTCTCGTCTTACAAATCAGTCAGTTTCTGATATCATTATACTGAGAATATTTTCATCATTGTTGCTTATATTTGCATTCTAATGTTGTATGCTGAATATCATCGTGGGAATCACCAGCTGTTCATCAGAAGACCTTTATATATATATATATATATATATATATATATATATATATATATATATATATATATATATATATATATATATATATCCATCTATCTATATATATATATATATATCTATATATCTATATATCTATATATATATATATATATATATATATATATATATATATATATATATAGATATATAGATATATATATATATATATATATATATATGTACGTACGGGGGGTGTATATATCCTAAAAAACTTTACGCGTTTGAAAACAAAATATTTTTTCAAAGATTTACGTCATTCCAAACAATTACTTCCCTATATTTGTTCATGAAATTTCCTTCACTGTTTTTTACATTTTACCTAGAACCTGATATTAAGGTCTGATTTGTGAATATTTCTTCTCAGGTCCATGAGTTTATCATGTAACTGTTATACACATTGATACACACACACACATGCACATACATACACGTACCTATGCGCATACACATATATATATATATATATATATATATATATATATATATATATATATATATATATATATATATATATATATATATATATATATATATACATGTATGTGTGTGTGTGTGTGTGTGTATGTATGTATGTATATTTGTAATTTTTTTAAAAACGTCTTGCAAAGCGAGAAAATGGAATAATCTATTTAAAAAGAGTAAAAATCAAAAAGCAATATTTAGTTGTAAATATTGAGAGCTGACTAAATTCTTCACTTGACATTTTTTCGAATTTTTTCAAATCTTTTTGGAAGTTTTTTCTTCTTTGAATGAAATCCAATCCTACTTCTGCCATTCTCCTTTGAGGCTTTTGGTCAGAATCAAATCTGTAACGACCTTCCATTTGATCAATATCAGTTTCGTCACGTGGCAAATGGTCGAAAATGCTGCTTAATACGGGACTAATCCTTTTCCCGAAACTCGATAATATCTTTCTACGGATGACAGGTAAAAACTCGTCCAGCATTTTGAAATATTGGAATTGTATATCATCTCATAAGAATTAGTACAGGTGCAGATAATTTTACGGATAACTTAATATTAATCTAGATCAACTTGAATAGGAAATAACTTAATTTTTGGATTTATTGGAGGAGTTCCAGAGAAATAAACAAATAGAATGTCCCAGCAAATGTTGCAGTGTAGTGGCATGTTTGTAATTCCTTCATTAAGTTTCATACATTTTTATTATTTGAATAAACGTGTATTTTTATGCTGGACACATATTTTGAGTAAATCTTTCAATGGATAAATAAATTTTGCTTTTTGGTTATTTATCACTACCTACAAGTGTGACTCATGAGGTGAAATAAATCTGATCGAATTTTTGTTAGAATCCAGGGACTTTTTACAATTTCAATCCCAGCTGTGTGGCTATATTTTTACGCAATGTATCCTAACGGTCTCGATTAATTTTGATTGTGTTTTCTGGAAAAGTTTACGAAGAATTGGTTGAATTGGGGGGGTGGGGGGGCAGATCAAAGAATTCTCTCTTTCGAAAAAATTAGAAACCGTCAACCAAAACTGTCCCCCAAACTATGGACGTAGGTTTCTTCAGTTTTTGAAATTATCTGGCTGGTTGGCTCTGTAAATGTACATGTATCACACGAACAGGTTGCACCACAGACGCTGAAAGAGCGACCTGAGAATAATAACATTCAATCATTATGTCTAGAGACAACGTTTTTTTCGTTTTTTGCAATCTAAGTTCAAGCTAAATTGATCTGACATCACCCATGCTTGTTTTTTGTAATCACTGCTCATCAACAGGCCATAGAAGTAACTAATTCATTCATCATGTTTTCCAATTTTTTAATTGATCACTTCGACACTGTATTCTGCCCAAAACGTTAGTCACCTGACAGTTTCTATTAAGTGACCAACCAGACCTGATACTTTTTCCCTTTTTCATTCATTGACTCATATTCATCTAGGCATTGTCCTCAAAAGTCCCACGGAATAATTACAGAAAGTCTTTGAAAATGGTATTCAATGCCTCTCCGCCGAGCATACAGCACAAATACCCGATAGTCTTAGCAAGCTGGATGTACATCTTACTAAAAACACCCTATCAAGGTACAAGCGGATAATGACACATGCATAAAACACACAACCGTTGTAATCAAACCTCCCACGCCATGATAGAGAAAACCCACTTTTCTCTTTTCAATTATCCACAAATAAACACGTAGAAATTTTAAATGATCAGTCTATTAATAAGTTGACATCGAATATTAAGGAAGGAAAAATGTTATTAGTTTGCCCGTAGGACAAAAGCAACAGTATTATAGCAATCAAACTCCCACGCGGGCGAAGTTTGAATCTAGAATGTTGGAAAACAATGATTATTCCTAAATGTCAAGGTTTTTTTTTTCTAAATTCTTCTCTGGAATTTTCAATTCTTCTTCACTTTAGATATTTCCCGAGAGCAATAGTGTGGCAAGCCAAAGCATCTCAAAAACTTTTCAATAGGTTTGTTTAGTTTTCAAGTCAGCTCGGCTGACCGGCTGGCTGATTATATATGTCTGTATGTATGCAAGTATGAAGTGATGGGCACAACTAACGAAAACTCTAAACTAATAAACCGCTAAATATTTAGCAGAAGCAAAGATAACCGCTGACTTTTATGATATGAATTCAGACTTTTTTGCTTTTTATTTTTTGTTCTAAAACCCTTAAAGACCGACCTAGAGATCTGATATTCAATATGTAGTAGCTTAGACATATTATTGTAGCTTTGCCAAAATCAGATGAGGGTCAAGGTGTACATAAATGATAAGATGAACAAACAAAATTAAACAAGACTTTACATTCAGTTTATAGTTCCTTTAAAGCTCTACGTCTTTAAAGCTACAACGTATAGAAATTTCAACCCTTCACGGTTGTTTTAAAGGTTTTAGAGCAAAGAAAAATAAAACAGAGCTAAATTCATAAAACTTAGCGGTTAGTGGCTGTATATGTCTCTGGTGAGCTTTTAGTGGCTGATCAGTTTGGTCTTTTTCGTTGGCTGTGCCCTCTGCTGTTTTTTATCACGTTCATAGGTCACACCAATGGAAAAAGAGGGCTGACATTTTCGATATTTAATCCTTGTTAAGCGAAGAATAACTTCTTTATTTCCGAATAAGTTTTCTGTGTGTGCGTTGGAAGGGGGGTCAATTTGCAACGTAAGTTCATGCCTTATTGATCCTTTTTATGATATGACGTAAACATACAGTTACAATGCAGGGTGTAACTGAAAATGGATACACCTAAAAATGGAATCATTTCTTCCTTTTCTCATAACTCACCGTCAACATATTTCATTCGAATTCATTGAAAACTTTTGGAGGTATTGGGTGGTGTTGACATATAGCTATTTATCTAACAAAAAAGTAAATGACTCTATTGTTTGCGTCAACGGAAATATCAATCTTATATGTCCTTAAATATATAATGTGAAGCAGGAAATTTGAAACTGATGAACGAAGGAGTCAGTGAGGTCTGACTCCAGAATGGCTATCAGCGAAAAAAAAACAACAAAAAAACTTGGGAAGCTTGAATATTCTTAAAAGTCGCAAAGAATAATAAGACGAAGGAATGATAATGAGATGCGATCAGGATTCAGTAATAATACTAGATCTCATAAAAAAAAGATTACTGAAGTGATGAAACATTTTTAGAAGAATAAAAGATTTATAAATGTGAAAGAACATACAAAACAAATACAAAGAGCCACACCCATCGATATGTGTACTACCATAAAGAGGAAGAGGGTTTGTTTGCTTGTTTCCTTCTTCATGTTTCATAGATTCTCAAACAGCTACATCCAAGTGGTTAAAATTTGTGCGCAAGGATAAATCACCCCAGGATCAAAATATGATAAGCAGCGTTGACCCCTGACGATGTCATTTCTAGCCAATATCTTCAGTCCTAAGCATTGGGGACAATTTTTATATGTATCTAAAATCATTTTTTCCAAGAATAATTCAAAAGAATGGCACAAAAACTTTTGCAAAAAGTTAATTTATATGTAACCTTTCTCCCTTAAATATTGACGAGATAGCGTTCGGAAAGTAACCAGTCATTTGTAGTAGTTTCAAAGCAAAACAAGCAGCAGGCAAAAATAGGTGGTATATATGCATAGGTGTAGATGTATTTGTGAATATATGCATGTATACGTGTGTGCATTTATGTATATGTGGCGGTAATTGATGGAGTAAAAGGCGACCCAACTGGTTCCCGTGGGACTGATCGCTGAAGGAAAATACCAGGCCCAAGATGGAGAGATGTGACGGAAAGGTTTACCGGCAAGGTATGGCAAAGATTGGTGCAATCACGCTCGTCATGGAAAGATATGGGGCAAACTTTTGTCCAGCAGTGAACTTCTGACGGCTGATAATGTTGACATATAATCAGCCTAATCTTTAATAGAAGAGACCAGGGTTAGTTGGACACTGAGGCAGGTTGAATGACTTCCTTTAGTTTTTGTTCCCACTACTCAATGGCGCCAGTGTTAGTCTCATTTTGTGGTTATTCTATTTCCATCTTTTACTTTATTATCATGCATCATGGAGCTCCATTCTCTTATGCTTCCATAATCCGACACCGAGGTCATTTTATTCCCAAGATCTTATTTTTTTCATGACTTACATTCTTCTGTCTGGTGTCTATCGATGCTTTTATCACATATGTTTCTACTGGCAAGAGAACTAACTTGCCCAATCAGATAGTAACAAATATTTCCACAGGAGAGGTAGGTTTGTACATTTTTTCCGAATGTTAAATAATGATGTAATGAACTTGACAAATGTTTCAGATTCAAACGATTCATCGAGAGGAAATTTGTTTTTATCCTAACTTTTAGTCATATTTGCGTTTTAAAGAATTAATATCACGAACATTTACAGCCATCTAAGAAAAAAATCTACCCTGGCCTCTACTACCATCCAAAAATAAAATTAAAAATCAAGAAGTATTCTGATGCTTTTTAATTCTGAATTAATTTGGTGTGAAAATGTTATTCTTTTGAAAGTTGACCGAATTGGTAATGTGCGTCCAAAACATTTGTATTGAATTTACTGCATCTAATCAAATTGCAAAAAAAAATTAAGGACATTTTGAAAGATTTCTTGGATTTTGGTATTAAAAACGTGACATTTTAGAGCATTCATGAAATTCAACACGGCAAGCATTTTAAAAACATGAATAAATCTACAATGTAATGACATGAATTCCAGTTCACTAAAACTTTAACCATTTTTTTCGTCTTTTTTTAATATGAATTTTAGTATTTTTTCTTGTGTTTTTTCTACCCAAATCGATTTGTGATAGAATTAGTCTTTTTTCAAGACGACATACAAAGGCATACAAAGAAGTATGAAGATAAACAAGTTTATTACATTAGTCTTTTCTCAAGGACATCTTCAGGAAGTTCTAGCTAACATCATATATATATATATATATAGAGAGAGAGAGAGAGAGAGAGACAGACAGATAGAGAGACAGAGACAGAGAGAGAGAGAGAGAGAGACAGAGAGACAGAGACAGATAGACAGACAGATAGTCAGACAGACTGACAAACGGAGGGAGACAGAAAGAAGGGGAGATGGATACAGAAGAAAGTGATAGTGATAAACTTATGTATATAAATATATTTATATAATTCATATGTGTATAATGTACATATATATATAATGTACATATATATATATGTATGTATGACATGTAAACTCTGAAAACACTGATGATTCAACAGAATATATCATCATCATCATCACCATCATCATCATCAGTCTTTTATCATCCGTTGTTGGATATAGACATACCCCAGGATTCGCCATATCTTTATTGTACATGTTGCAGAGCCAATATTTCCTAAACCTTTCCAGTTTCATCTCACAATCTCATATCCAGCCTGTCTCGGTTGCACTTTTGATCCTTCGTTGTGAATCGCTATGTCCATCAGTTGTCTGCCATCACTGCAAAATGTCCTGCTCATTACCATTTGGATTTCCAAATATTTTTTAATGATGTTTTGGATTCCTATTTCTGTTGATATACTGTATTGTCCTGTGGCCTCTCTATGTAAGGTTGAGCATGATTCTGTCATGTGTACGTTTTATGGTTCCCGGTTTGCGGGTAGGTCCCTTGAGTAGCCCCATGTTTCAGCTCCATAAGTGAGTACCAAGAGGATGCATTGGTTGAATACGCTTATTTTTACGACATGGGATTTTTTCATTCTTGAAAGTCGGGCTTACTCTACCAAACGGTTGCCATCTTTGAGTGATTTGTCGTTGATTTCTTCTTCTTTTGAAAATTACAGAGAGACTCGTTGTCGTTCGTAGACGTAGTGGTCTGCTCTGTCCAGTTTAGTATTTTTGATTTTGATTATTGTGCGTTTATTTCCAACACGTTTGTTGTGAATGGTCTTTATTTTGCTGAAGTTCATGTGAAGGCCAACTTTCTTGCTTTCTCTGTTCAGTTCATCTAGCATTAGTTGGAGGTCATAGAGGTTCTCTGTAGGAAAAAGGATGTTGACGGCATATCTCAGGTATTCGCTGTCTATTTTGATTTCTTTGTTTTCCCAGTCTAGGTTTCTGAAGATCATCTCGAGGCTGGCTGTGAAGACTTTCGATGAACTGGTAGCACCTTGTCTCACCCTTCTTTGGAACTGGGATGTCTCTAAGTTTTTTTATGTTTTATAACCTGATAAAGGTTACTTTGATATATACGGTGCTTACACCTTGTACAGTGATAGAATCCATGATATTGGGAATTTCTCGAAGTCGAAGGCTTTTTTGGAGTCTATGAGTGCTACTGCGAGTGGCATTTTATATTTTGTTGCTTTCTCTTCATGGCCGAATGGTCGAATGGAGATGGTTCATGGCTGAGTAGCATTTTCTAAAGTCAAATTGTTCCCGTGGTTGGTTTTTGTCTCACGTTTTTGTGATTTGGTTGGTGATAACTTTGGTAAAAAGTTTGTAGATGTAATTGAGTCGACTCATTGATCAGTCATTGTTGGGGTTTTTCTGGTTTCCTTCTTTATTTAACACCATTAAAATTACAGTGTTTCAATTTTCTGGGATTTTACTTCTATTTAGGCATAAGTTGAATAAAATGGCTAATTTCTCAGTGATGACTTTACCAGCTCTTTTGAGTTGGTCGATGGTGATGTTTTCTGGTCTTGGGCGTTTCCTTTTTAATCACTTTGATGGCTTGTTCCACTTCACATCGCATAACCTCTTTGTTATTTGTTTCCGTCCTTTAATAAGAATTTTTTCGATAATTGCAGCCGTGTATTTCCAATTGTAGTTTCTTGGTTTCTTTTGAATGGTTTTCTTTTGTATGGTTGCTTCAGATTTCTCTCTTGTCGGTGGATTAAGATTCTCACGTTTTCCTTTAAGGTTCTTGGTTTCATTGCAGATTTTACCAATGGTTTATGTATTCTTTGGTTTAAACAAAGTAGCGACTCCGATTAGAGAGGTTTTCAATTTTTTGTTGAATTCCTTGATGTTGTTGGTGTTTTTCTCTTCTAGCTCGGTGAGAAGTTTGTATCTGTTTTGCAATTCAACTTTGAAGGATCGAGTGAAATCTCCTGATGCATTTAGTAGTTACAGTGTGGTGTGGAACATTTTCCTGCATTCTTTGTTAGTGTTAATTTGATTTTTACATCTTATCATTCTGTAGTCGCTTCCTATGTTGACTTGATTTAGGACCTGGATGTCTTAAACGGTTTTGTGTTTGTCCACAAGGATATAGTCTGTTCTGTTCTTGGTTTCATTGTTGAGTCTCTTCCATTTTTTTTTCTGAAAAAGTGTTCATGATTTTGAACCTGTTGCTCTTGCAAGGTCTTCACTTGTTCCGCACTTTGCATTCGAACTCGCTGACGCAGCGTTCATTTCCTTGTCCTGTCTTGCGTTGAAGTCTCCCATAATGACATTGAAGTATTTTCTGATAATTTGGAGTTCAAGGTATAGGGAGAAGGGAGTTCAAGTCATCGTAGTGGTTATCTATTTCCTTTCTGGTTGAGTGCAAAATGGGAACATAGACTTGCATTTTTTAGTTTGTAGGTCTTTGAGAATTGAAAGGTGACGCTGGCATTGGGTCATGAAACAACTTAGAGCTTAGATACGATGTCTCTGAGTTCCCTGTTGATGAGGAAACCCACTTCACTTTGTTTTGCTTTCTCTTTTCTGTTGCTGTAAAAAAAGATGTTCTTTTTAGTTTGATTATTTTTTCTCTGAGTGTTCTAATTTCGCTAATCCAGATTCATGGCAGTCTCCAACTGAATGTGAGAAGCGAAGCATTTGGATAAGATATTTACCGCATGGTCCTTTACAACTGCATTGAATGTCTTTCTATAGATATTCTGTGCCATTCAACTCCTTTCTCGCTCTGATCTAATGATGTATGAGTCAATGATAAAATCCAGCTTCCGGCGATGAGGAAAATAGGGCAGGATCGATTCTAGAACGATCAGAAAAAGCCATTCTACCGTATTTCTGCTTTCTGATTCGTTGCAAAGAGCACGAAGGAGAATGTAGTAATCCGGAAGGGTGAAAAGCTGCATTTCCAATATCCTCCACTGCTCGGCAATTTCTCTCAAGTCATTTGAGTTTTTTCCGCTTTGTTAAGATATGTAGCTTTCAGGAATTGTCAGTTGCAGAGATTGTGTCAACCCGGTAAATGCATGAGTGAATAGTACAAACTCCAAACGTTGTTCTGTTATATCAATGATGTCAAGAACTACACATCATACCCATTGATCGGTGTTCTACTTACAAGTCATTTGAATTTTTCCACTTTGTTAATATGGGTTGCTCCAGAAATATATTGCTTCGTGTATTTGCAATGTAAACATTATGTTGAAGGAAATATAGACTATCCGTATAACCATAGAGAAAATTGTCACAGATTTGTTGTCGATCTTGTGTGCTGTTTTTTCTACGGTAGTGTCCGCATTACTATGTATTTTGCAAAATAGAACTTTGAAGCAATACTTCTCTAACTTTTCTGATAAAGTAGCAGCAAATTTCCCTTTGCTGATGTGGTCGGCAGAAATATAATGCGTTCAACAGGTAAAGGATCATAATTCTCAACCTGTGACATTTTGCTTGCTCTTTTCATGTGCATCGTATCTTTTATTGTTTGCCTTACTTCAAGTGCTGCCATCAAAAACATATACATCCATTTTAACTGGAAGCAAAAATCGACACACTTCTGGGAAATATTGCTGAAAATCCCATTCCTATTCCAGTTACAGCACCGTAGCAAAGCAGCATCTGCAGAAATCCTTGTAAATTTGATGATCTCAGAGGCTATGATTTCTTCTACAAAGAAAGTCTTTATCTTCAACTTCATGGTTGGTCTCATTACACCTCCTTTGAAGAGGTAGGGTGATTCATGGTAGAAGTCATTTTCAACCTCACCTCGGGCTTTCTTTCAACTGCAACAATCAAGCAAAAATGAAGGTTAACAGATCAATATCAACCTTTTCTTTGTCCATAGTTATTGATAAGTAAACACTCTGCAGGGCAGTGATTTAATCATTTCTCTTAAATGAGCAGTTTACGAAAGCATCTAATGTCTTCTGTAGAGAAGCTCTGAATTTTCCAGATTGATCACAGTCAACTGAATTATTTCCATCCACCAGCCTTGAATCAAAGCATATATCGTTGAAAGGGGTTTTGAGCACGATACCAGGACTGGAATCTGACCAAGTCATAATTCTCACGTTTGATTCAAACTCTTTGTGTTTAATGCTAGAATTGGGAGTTGGGCTGAGTTCGTTCATGCGTCACTCACTTCAGCACATCGATGCATGGCCTTGGTTCAGACTCGGTGAACGTTGCCAGTCATTTCCTTGCCAATCATACCACAATCATTATCCCTTAAGAGACTTCATTGAGATTTGTTCAATGAGCGTGTGTATCAAGTGGTGATAATGTTTCCGCGTGATGATGTTTGTTTCGTAAATAATTGCGACATGTCAAGTAAATGTGCAGAGCGGTTTGGGTTGCCTTCTTAGACCAGATTCTATGAGTGTATCGAGTGGATGTTGATATCGTCCATTTTTAAATGGATTTCCAACCTCACTCAAAATTCCTTATCGTGCATTTTGGTCGTTGTACCGTGCTTGTTGTTAGCAAACTGGATTACAAAAACTAGCGGCTAACAAGACATTCAGTTCGCGTATAATTTCAAATTTCTCAAACCTCTGTGTGTATGTTTACAGGGAGAGAGAGGGGAAGAGAGAGAGGGAGTGAGAGAGAGAGAGAGACTGGAGGGGAGGGTGCGTGCTCAACCTAAGATATAGGCCAAAATTCGATAATTAATTTCCACGATAGACAGGATGTCTGCTCTTAAGAGACTTATTCAATTAAATTTTGCCTATCTACCTACACCGGACTGAGTTTGATTTCGCAAATATCATTTTTTATAACCCAACATGTATTGGTATTAAAATATCTTGAATGTTTGAGAAAAAACGGGAAATATTTTTCAATCGGAAAATACTCCAGGATAAAACCCAACTCTTCCTTGTATTTTTAATTTTTTCATCGTATCCCCAAGTCCGAATCCCCTATCCTTTTTTCCTTTCATCCTTTCTTTACTTTTCTTCCTTTTGTTTCTCTTCCTTTCCCTTTCTTTTTATCCTTTTTTTTCCGGTGGACAAAACCTAGACAAGCTAGCAAACAATAAAAGTAAATAAGAAAGCTTATCCCAACGGCACTCTACTTGTCACCAAACCAAGATGTAGTAAACAATATAATAAATTATATATATATATATATATATATATATATATATATACATATATATATATATACATATATATATATATATATATATATATATATATATATTGAATATATAGATAACAAGTGTTTGTATGTTTGTTTGTTTGTCCACCACACTATAGAAAGTACTTGAACACGAACGAAATTTGGCATGGCGACTTAATAAGCTTGAGGAAGGTTTTGAGAAAATGTTTTTTGAGGGAACTATTTAAAATACAACAATAATGCCAAAGTGGAACCTGCTTTTCACTGATTTGCATATCTTCATATTTTACAAGTGTATAAATGTATCTTTGAGGGATCAAAGGTGACGGAAAGTTTTCTTAAATGAAGAGGTTTTCAGGGAAAAAACTTTTTGAAATGAATTGGACACTTTATGTCCAATAAAATGTGAAAATGGCCGAGACTATTTATGAAGAAACAACTTAATGAACCGAGTAACTAATCGAAGACTGGGCTGACAACGCCTTCAGTGAAAAAGAGTTCGAAATGGATGTTTCAGTTCCAGTTGTTTGTATATTTGTCATCTTATTTATGTTATTTATGTTGGAGAAGGCATACGTATGTAAGGGGGATAAAGTGTCTTCTTGCTACGTCTCTAAGTGAGGGATAAATGTGTCTTGGGTGTGTTTGTGTGAGTGAATGTGTATCTAGAGGGAGGGTGCGTATGTTTCTTGTACGTATGCGTATCCGTTTTGTGCTAATAGGATCTATGTGTTTCCATAGAAAGGCCCCAAGAGGCAGTAGGGACACTGTAACCCCCTTTACTTACCTATCCCCAATCCAACATAGCTGAGGAGAGATATACAAGCGCCTTCATCTCAAGCATCTTCTTGCACAATTCCGACCCGGGCATCTGCTGAAGACAACTAACATGGCCCAACTCCATCAATTCACTCCCAAATATGAAGTGTCAAACAACCAATGGGAGGCTCAGAAACAATTGTTTAAGACGCAGACTAGTATTTATTCATTTTCCATATATATATATATATATATATATATATATATATATATATATATATATATATATATATATATATATATGTATAGTATAAGAAAGCAGATATCCTTCATTCAAATATACTTTGTTAAAAATAACAAACAAACTCTAGATGATTATCTCTTTCTAATTTTTCGGTTCATTTTTATAGTGTGTTTATAAACCTTCTGTTACTATTTCATGAAATTAATAGAAGGTTTGTAGGCGAACTAGAAAAATTAACCAAAAGATTGAATGAACGGAGTTTTTCTGTTTTTTGTAAATAATATTTGTCTGTCCAAAGGTCTAAGGTGAAGGGAGACTTCTTTTTTGAGGGGTAAATGTAAAGGGAGGCAATTACCCCTTTCCCTTCCTTTAGAGATCAAAAGCTAACGATGGCTTATTTTATTTTCAAGTGGTCAAAAGTGATCAGAAACTTCTATTTCTCTACCAAGGGTTAGAAGGTGTAAAGGGACTTTCCTCTTACTAAATTGCTGATTTCAGACATGCCTTTGTTTCTGTTCTGTGTGCCTATCAACACATTGGAGTACAAACACACATACACACACGCACATACGTTACTAATTTATGATATATATATATATATATGTGTGTGTGTGTGTGTGTGTGTGTGTATAGAGAGAGAGACAGGAAGAGAGAGATGTATGCACATGTTCTATTCTTGTTGTTGTTTCAAATTCATCCATTGATTTTTAATTACAATATGTTTTTATGAAACAGCTAAATTGGTAATCATGAGAACGTCTGAAAACAAGATTTCTTCTGACAAAACATTACACCTGGATTGGAATTGTCGTTTAGAAATAAATGATAAATACAAATTGATACTAGTGCCCCTTTTATATGGAACAAACACACGCATAGTTGGGCACACACATGCACGCACACACACACACGCACACATACATACATTTATATACGTGAGTGAGTATATATATATATTTATATATATATATATATATATATATATATATATATATATGTATATATAAATACATATATATATATATATATATATATATATATGTGTGTGTGTGTTTGTGTGTGCGTGTGTGTGTGTGTGTCTGCATCTGTGTCTAAGTTGAGAAGCATTGACAATGTACCCAAACTATTCTAAGAACCAGGATAGATTTAAAATGTATTCGATCAGGTAGATTTGAATAGAAATGAAAAAGATAGATCTGATAACGATAGAATGAACAAACTTTTCTGAAGATAAAATTAATTTGATTCACGAGATAAAAAGCCGATACTAAGAGAACCCAACCCGAAAGAAAACACGAGATGATATTCATGTTATGCGATTTGTTTTCCTCCAAATTTTGCCGGATTTTTTGTGCGCAAATTTCATTCTTAAACCTTGGAAACTAGATGAATATTACATAAAACAGATTTAACCCCTTTGTTCTTCCATATTTAATGAAACTTGATTGATGGTTGTGAGTTCTCTTCCCGTCGAGACATTCATTGTTAAACTGAGAAGACAAGATAAATCTACAAATATATTGAACAGCGTTATTTTGTTGTTTTTCTGTGACTTTGGACTCTTCCACTCAAAATTTATGAGTTTGCTGATAAAAGTATCTCCTACTCACCATTTTGAACGATGGATTCTTCCAGTGAAACGATTTTTTTTTCTGTTCCCGGGCTAAAAAAAAGAATCATCTGATAGAATTCAATACAGGCATTCCCTGTTTGCTTTACGCCACTTTTACAGGTCTTTTTTTCTCGAAAAAAGGTGAAAAACGATAAAAGTCGTAGAGTATAGTATCCCATTACATACACATGCTTGAGGTATCACCTTCCCGCATTTACAGAAATTAGCGTCTAGATGCCAAACTGATATTTACATTACCGATACTTTCGTTACCACAACATAGACTGTGAAATATTGGCCCTCCTGTATACGTGGATAACGTCTTACAAGCACATATCAGCTAAATTTCGAACCGATTCTAACAGGGCTGCGATACAAAGTATGAAGTTACACGTTTCATATCGATGATGTCACGTATGTACAATTCATCAAATGTACGCTTTAATATATATTTAAAATTTGTTTGATAATCTTCATTGTATTTTTCTGCAAGGAAGACTCATTATACTTTCTTATACATGTATTAGTAATTCCATAATGCTGAACTTCCAAAAGACGTAGGAATGTTGTCCATCTATTTTAGAGCAATACGTTCCATTGATATGTAATGATATATTTATCAGCTGATAAGACTTTCCTCGTGAAATAACAACCGGGGTTAGTTTTTTGTTATCCAAAATTAGATATCGCATCATTCAGTGTCATCTGCAGGCTTCAAAATAATTTTAGTGGGTTATCAAGAACAAATTCTATGCTTTTGTCTTTTAGAATATTTTTGGCATCTTATCGACGATCAATTGCAATGTCATTCGGTATCTTTCATTTCCGGCTGAGAAGGACATAATAACCAAATGTACTTCATTGGCTTCATTTTGGAAAGCCCAATTTGCACTTTTGTGCAGCACAACGAAACATTTACCCCAAGTAACGTGAGTATCAGGAGGCACTGACCTCTACATTTATGATGTCAATATTTTTAGCAAACCTTGACGTATGTTCGTATTGTTATGAGTTTAGGCTTATTGAATCATCAGTAATGGTAAATTATCAACATGGATTGTATTTGAGAATTTCGATTATCTGTCTCTGGGTAATTCACATGTGTTTCTTATAAGTGAGAATGAAACCATAAGATATTCAAATGAACTTTTCGAATTATATCAAATACTTCTTGCACTCTCTGCATATCTTACCAATTTTTCTTGCTATCAAAATAAAGCCACTTTAAAACACATACACATGTGTATTTATCGAGTTTACCTTAGTCTGGCAGAAGGCTACGATAATTCGGGAACACAATGAATCGATATTTTTGAGAGTTTATCTTTGATGATCGCTGATACTTTTTTGACGTATATTATGCTTAGGTTAATACAGCAAATAATAATAGTAATAATGATAATAATGATAATAATGATAAGGAGGAGAAGAAGAAGAAGAAGAAGAAAAAGACAGAGAATACTTATATGATACGATCTACAGTGTCTTGCTTGTTAATATTTTGAAAGAAAGAATAAAATCAAGACAGCTTCTATTTTTTTTAAATTAAAAGAAAATCAAGACATGCTGTCTCGGTAATGACGTCAGGGTACATGTCTTAGACGGAGTAGAAGGAGGACTTATTGCTCTATCTCACCACGAGAGTAATTTTGGTGAACTGGTTCCTATTTACCATTGACTTTCTGTTAATTGTTCACCGAAGGTTAAAGAATGCATCATATTTTTCGTGATATTAACCTGTGTCTTTCAAGTTATATTTGGTTTTCTTTGACGGAACGCACATTTCACTGTTTTCTAGTTTGAAAAAAAAAATCATTTTAAAAAGCACCACGTTTTTGGAACTTCAGAAAGTTGTTTTCGGCACTTGAACTTTGATTAACGAAGATATACAATATATAAAAAAAATTCATTTTTATTTTAAACCATAATTAAAAAAAAATCCCAGACAGTACTGATTTTTTCTTCTTCGTGTTCTTTTTCTTGTTCTTCTTGGTCTTGTTCTTGTTCTTGTTCTTCTTCTTCTTCTTATAGTAATAATAATAATAATAATAATAATAATAATAATAATAATAATAATAATAATAATAATAATAATAATAATAATAATAATAATAATAATAATAATAATAATAATAATGGATATATACATAATTTTGAA
>OY735211.1:59326513-59336513 GCA_963457665.1 Thysanoteuthis rhombus
CAGTCCCTGTTGGATGACTAGGATACAGGGCGTAGTCAGGCCATTTGACACTGGTTGAAAAGGGGTAAGAATGTGATTGACCCTTGCCTTGCACGTGCTGTCGTCTCACTTCAAGTGTTTGGCTATGACAAGATCGGCCTCGATCCAATGAAGATGGCCTCTCACGTAAGCACTGTCAACATTAGGTTCTTTGATGTTTCGGAGATGTTCGGGAATGAATGGGTGACCGGAAGCCAGGGAAAACAAGTAAGTCAGTAGGCTAGGTCAGATACGGAAAGCAGGTCGAGTCAATCGTGCAGAGCGAGGGGAGACCCTTGTCAACAACTGGAATCGTCAATATTGATTCTACTCTATCTCGTATCTCTACCAGTGAACTACTCTCTAGGCAGCAAAGGGTACTACAAAGAGTGAACAAAACCTTTGGGAGGGCGAGTAAGAACAGATCTAGGTGGGCATCAAACAGACTCAGTTGCTCAATCATCACTTTCAGTGTCCCATGCTTTTCATCGAGGCTGGAACGCATAGCTTGTGAGGGGATACGGGAACCAGGTATCAGTATGTTCTCTTTTAGTTTCACTTTGACTTCTGGGTTTCATCTCGTGCATTGTGTCGAGAACAATTTCAAAGTCAGGCGCATCAAACTGATATTTGTCACTTCAGATTGAGATGAATTGATCTCCTGTCCGATTTCGGAAAGGGCTAGTAATACAGTGCGGTGTCTGTGGTCAGTGACGTGGGCCAGTCCTTTTAGGGTAGTGTCATCCAGATTCAAGATGTTCAGGGTAAACGCAGCGAACGGGTATTGTCGTGTATGCCTACGGCAAATGACACGGGACCCATTGGGTTGACCTGCTGAAAACTAGCGGATGATTAGAGGAGAAAAAATTTCTATTGTACAAAAATCAAGTATCTTT
Organism: Thysanoteuthis rhombus; assembly: GCA_963457665.1. NCBI lineage: Eukaryota > Metazoa > Mollusca > Cephalopoda > Oegopsida > Thysanoteuthidae > Thysanoteuthis > Thysanoteuthis major. Next base: position 59,327,428 of record OY735211.1, read on the forward strand.
GAGTACAGCGAGACTCTTATAGAAAGTTCTAACCAAAGAATTGCCAGTCGATTGCCAAGTCTCAAAAGTCTTCAAATGATCAGTGGCAGATTTTCTCTCTGAAAAAAACAATTTTTCAGTTGCTCTTTCTGTCATTGAAAAGAGTGAACAAAAACTATCAAAATCAATACAGGTTTGTGTAGTTTTTAAGTGGGTCCGTCTATCCATCTGCATAGCTGACTATATGTGTGCGTTGCGCAAAGAGATCACACCAATGGAGTAAGAGGGCTGAAAAGTCATACATATTACGTCTAAAAAGGTGTTCTTTCAAAGACCCCTCCTATCAAGTTATTTTTTGTCGGATGGGGTGATTTACAGTGTAAGTTTATGCTACATTGTTTGCTTAGTTTGTATCCGACTGCGTCAACGCTTACTTTTTGAAAATTTGATACTTTTTAGGTGACTACGGCCCAACAAAAGGTGAGAGGAGTAATTTATTCATAGATCGTCTCTTTTTTTCGATTTTTTAATTGCTCGCTCCCAACACGGCATACTACCAGGAGACTTACGCCACATGACATTTTCTATTGAGTGACTAACCATACATGTTCGTGATAATTTAGTAATGAGGTTATCGACCATTGGATCGATGGGGAATCTGGTGAATTCTGACCCGGACAAAAATGCCGAATTGTAGCGGAGATATCGATGGCCAACGTAGGGTATTTGATATTGGGTATTTTTGTGTAGGAGTTATATCGAATTTTTTTCATCTTATTTCATTTCTTTTCCGCTTTTGAGTTGAGATATTCTTCGGATTCGACTGCATGTCAATAAATTCGTCAGCTGCATGTTGTTCAAACATGTTTTCTGGCGACGAGACCCACTGATATCCCCGGATATAACCTCTTCATCACGGTGCCCAGCCTGAAGGCGAGGAAATAACCTCACTGGCTAAGAGCAGATTTGGTCGATTCTCCTTACCACATTTTCTAGATTATGATATCTTCTCAGATACATCATCATCAATTGTCCACTGTTTGACAAAGATTTTTCTCAGCTCCTTCCATGTTAACCGTGATTGCTTTAACCCCTGCCATGTTACACAGGTATACCTCCTACCTACGTCTTGGTTCTGTTTTTTCTGAGTTTTCAGTCCCTTTAGCGCCAGTCTATAATATATATATATATATATATATATATATATATATATATATATATATATATATATATAAAATAAATTGCATTATGTTATGTAGAAACACTCTTGAAATAGTGTCCCGTTGTTACACAAATTTCTAATAGGTTTCTATATATCATAACAAGAGTTATAATTCATTCTGAGGAAGAATTTTTCTTTCTTAGTTAGGTCATGTTTTACAGACTCTTAAACGGTTGCACCCGTACAAGAACATTTATGTATAAGAGTAACTTAGTGAGGGCGCCGGGATGAACATAGATTATGTAGTGATGTCCTGTTATGACCTGTGAATATTATTTTTGGTCAAGTCGATTTTGGCATTTTCAAAAAAGGTCAATTTTAACATTTTTGAATCCAACAGAGATAGCCGTATCATATCTTCTTTAATGTAAAAGGCCACAGTATGGAAAAAGGCCACACTGCACGGACATCTATTGATCCTTAAAGGTCAACTTATTGCAAAGTCGATTTAGGCATTTTCAAACCTAAGTAGAACGGCTGCAAAATATGGGCTGAAAATTGTTACTTGGACGATTTGACCAAATGATGAACTTACCGACCCTTGGTGACCTCTGAAAGTCAGATCAATTTTTGACATTTTCAAAAAAAGTCAATTTTTTCTTTTTTTGACCCGTGCAAAAGGTTGCAGTTCCTGCTTTAAAATTTACTACACGATTTTTCAGTACTGAATTCATTTTGCCCTGGGCAACGCTGGGTATCCAAGTTAGTATATAGAAGGGATCAGCCCATCTACTTATTACAACCAGCTAGAACGTTGCTTGATTTTTTCTCAACTGTATGTATATACAAGACTTATCTATTTGATAATTTAGAAGAAATTATAATATTACTGGGAGCAATATGGTATATGAGGTAAAAATTGACTTTAAAGAATTGTCAAATTTTTCGGTTGAATATGGTGGTGGAAAATCAACTCGAAGAAGTTTTTCTATGTCGATAGTATCCTTAAAGATGATATCATAAGTTGGTGAACACTGAAGAAATGACACAAAAAACGAGCCACGCCTGTTGTTGATCTCTCATCACCAAATTTGTTTTCGGGGTAACCTACGTAAGTATGCGTCGTATAAATAACGTCTATATACAATACACACCAACATACCCTATATAGAATACCAAATAACATGTCATAACAATGAGATAAGCAATGCATTAAACTCATTGCTGAAGGGGTACGTGGTGTTTGATCAACATAGCTGGAGAATCATGTTCATATAACTGTCTTGTTTTAAATCTCCGAAACGGTTACATGGTAAACAAGTGATGATCCCAACTAGTAAAATTTGCTCATAGTACCATAATATCAATTTCTCCGTAAAAAAAAAAAAAAAAATAAAACACTGAATATAATTTCATAAATTGCATTAACAGATATTGGGGAAAAGTTGATTGAAATGACATGAATGTTTGGAATTTTTTCTTTTTATATCAAGTATTTTACCTTGCATCATTTCCCCCTCCTCTCCAAACTGTGTTCTTTGCGAAGTTTTATAATTTTCCCATTTGATCTTCGAAAACAAGAGCAAACAGTCTCTCGAAACATGTAACGGTAATAAGTACAATCCATTTTTCAAACTGTTGTGTTTCTTTATTGTCTGTTATATTCAATACATACATACATAGTGGACCAAATATAATTTAGTAGAAATAATATGGGAACATTTACCTGTTCTATAATTTGTCAAGCCCTTGCCCAAAATTGGAGTTTGCCTTATTTTCATTTTACCGTCACAAGAATACCAAGAACAATTAATTGTAAGTTTAGCGGAGTAAAAATTGACATTCTCCTGCTGTTAATGAAACAACGACCAAAGGATTGGTAGTCGTGTTTCTTATCGATTGAACTGAATTGAAGAATCTTACATATGTTCCAAAGTTTGTTAGAAATACGCAAGGGCTTATTTCATTCTAATAGATGAATAGAATAATGCCTGAGGCTGAAAAAGTCATCACTAGGGAACTAGCCATTCTTTTCAACAAGCAAACTAAAGTCTCAGAAGATTGGAATCCTGCAATCATAATGCTATTATACAGAAAAAGATACCCAAATGACTCCAACAATAGCAGGCTAATATTCCTACTCAACAGTTTTCTAAAAAACTGCTCACTAACCGAATCACGCTGAATGAAAACCAAACATGGGAACGAGCTTGGAAAGTTTGCCTCCTCATAAACTCTTGCAAAATGACTGTCATGTAAAGGAAACATGTTGAGGACAAAAACATAACGATTAAAATCGAAAACGTAAAGCTGAAGAAAATAGACCACTTAATTCACCCGGAACAACAAATCTCCAAGAAATCCTCAAAAGAAATAAAGTGGAGAATCACATTGGGGTGTCAAGCTTTCGGTAGAGCAAGATTCACTTTCTAAGACTACAAAATTTCACCAGTACTAAAAAGAAGGGCATACATCCAATGTATTCTCCCGATGATAATAATGTATGGAGCTGAAAAATGGAACCTCGGAAGAAGATTGACCTTAAACTGAGAACCATGCGATGTGCACATGAGAGAATTATGCTCAACTCTACATGGAGAGATCATACCAAACTGTTACGAAACTCAAGTGGCAATGGGCTGGACATATTGCAAGAATGTCAGACTACCGCTGAACATCACGATACACGACGAAGATTCCCAGAGATCTAATGCAACATTGAGGCCGACAGGAAATAAGATGGTTTGACAAGCTAGTCAAATTTTTAAAAAAGTATTGGTTCCGCGTCGCCCATGACGGAGGGGAGTCTCTATCCAACAACGAGATCAATAATGATGATGATGATGATGATGATAAAATTGATCTATTATAAAATTAACAAATCACGACTAAGTGGGTGTTGGCCGACTCTCTCACTGACTGAGTCAAACTGGCAGTTATTATATATTTACAAAATCAATCTCATAGATGCGGTTATTTCATAATTCTATAATTGTTTTATTTATTATGTATGCAAAAAAAAGTTGCTGTAATCACCTTCAGTCGTAATAAAGGTAGGAGGGTTGTTTGACTGAACAGTAGCCAGACTTATCACTTTTTGTTTTAGTGTGCCAAGGCGAGGTCATTGGGACGAGTTGAATCCGACAACCGCAGTAGAGAATGTGAAAAAAAATCTGAGCCAGAGAAAAGCGGTTTCTGTTTACGATTTTTCTCAGGATACATAATAGGATTTTCCAAAAACTCATTTATATCATCAATTCTGATAAACTATTTTAGCATTCTATAATTTTAGTAATTATATATATTTTTAGTTATCTACAATATGCGTTTTGAATTTCAGTCAGATGTTTTCATTGGTGATAATTATCATAAAAGATCTCAGCCACAAACTACGCCTGCTTACGTCGTAACATCAGCATATGCCAATATTATGGAACTTTCAGAATTATTACCCGATTCAACCAGTTGCAATATCGGCCTTTTATTAATGAGGGATTTACAGAACTGGAATCAGTAATGCCACTTACATTAAATTATGTCAGTATTTTAATTCATAGAATAATGGGTTTTGGAGGACTCGAGATCATGATAGAACGCTTCCGGCACGGCAAAATCAAAAGTAAAAATGCATAGTTTTTCGAAAAAGAAATTAACATTAACTTACTATAATCAAACGTTATATCCAAGCATTTTACTTTCTATTAAATTCCTTCAATATTGTGTCGTGTAGTTTTTCAATATGACTTGCTTTTGAATCGAAATGCAAGCCAGTGAAGTTCCTTAACCACTGTGTATCGTGAGAATGATCGAATTCCGTCCAAGGTTGGAAATATTTCGTTTGCAACCATTTACATGGGTATTCAGACTTTTTGTAGCACGTATTACACTTATTAGATCCCGTTCATGTAACTTCATTCCGAACAGCAACTTGACTACAGTAAACATTTTTAGTTATGACGTTGGAAAAAAATTATATAAAGTTATAATCCTTGAAAAATAGTGAAGTGAAATCATTCCAATTTTCTATGATTATCCTTCGTAGTTCCGGCAGAAATTTCTCAGACTGAGCTATTCGGAGAATGGACGAAGAATTTGAAAACAACATTATTTTTGACACGACTTTGGCTCCAAGCAAATATTTAAAGTCAAGTTCAACAAACATACTGTACTGAGACATTTCTTGCTTGAGACGGTCAGGGTGCTCGGACTGAGACCGATTATTCCGAGTGCTCGAGATGCCACTGATATATATATATATATATATATATATATATATATATATATATATATTATGTATTGATGAAATTCAAAATCGAAGATTCGTGGCGGGCGATAGTGGTGCCTCTAGATCGTTTTATTTAAGTGAAGGAATCCATAGTTGTTTCTTTGGGCCTTTTGTCTGAAGGAATAGCAGCAGGTATGGGTATTTTATTGGTTGTAGTGGTCGAGGGATGTGAGAATTTTTATGAATAAGTTGTCATTGTTATTGAGAATCTAGGCCAGTGTCCTGTGTTAAACTATTTGGGTACTCAGTGGGGTGACGTAGAGTCTTTGCATATATATAATTATATGTCAAATTGCCCTTCGGTGCATAAATAATCTTACTTGTGGGATATCTGTGGTTGGGTAGAACTTGAGGTGTATTAATAGTATGTTTGTATGTATGGTGGGGGTTCGATTATAATGGGGATGAAGTATTGTCTGGTTTTTTTTTTTTATCTCCCTTCCTTTCTCTTGGCCTCATTTCTATTTTTCATTTTCTTCACGCCCCTCGTTTCTTTCTTTTCTTTTGCCATTCACGTTTCTTCCCATTCCTTCTTCTTTCTTTTTTCATTTCTTTCCCCCTTTATATTTCTTTGACGAACTCTTTCTATATGGTTCGGACTGAAAACATTTTTACATTTCCTTTTAAATCCTTTTTCTTTCTTCCTTTCTCTCGTCCTTTTTTTGTCTCTCTCTTTCTGTCTTCCTTTCTCTTTTCCTAATTCTGCTGTATTCTCATTTTTCCTTCTTTTTCCCTTCTTCTTCACTGCCGCTCATTTTCTTTTTGGTTTCTTTCTTAGTTTCACGTTTTCTAAACTAAGTGGCTATATTGAACAACCGTTGCTACCAGAGGTGGCGAAGGGTTCTTTTCTTTTTATATGTGCGTGTCTGCGTTGATGTGTCTCAGCTCTCCTTGCCACACTGTTTTGCTGACATCCTTGGAAATTGGCATCAGTACTCCACTAGACTCTTTCTATGTGTTTTTGAATTTGAGACCAAAAAAATTTTTTTAATTTTTTTTATTTTTACCTTCTGGGGGCCTTATCTTGACTGGTTTGGTTTTGTTTCTAGATATTTCCTCCGGGAAACGCCAGTGATGTCATAATTAGAATTCATTCTGACCATATTTGTTCTATGGAGAAATTCTTTTTACACGTCTTTATATTTTGACAGTGCGTCAAGTCCCTATTATTACTGCTCTTTTCTCTCCTACTTTCCCCCTAAGCTCCTTTTCTAATCTCTCTCCCCCTCTTTCTCTCTTATTAAGACTTCTCTTTTTTCCTGCCTTTCACATTTTTTGCTTTTTCTTCCTCTTCTTTCTTCTTAATATTTTGACATTTTTGTCAGACATATTGTCACCAGAACTGTTAACACAATTTTTTTCAATTTTAACATTGGTTTAGCTAACTGATTTTGTATATATTTATCATGCATACAGACTGAAACAATAGAGCTAGAGGACTGAAAAGCTAAACCTTTACCTCTTATCATGTTAAGAAAAAAGAAATGGGGCTGCAGCATCCCCATTTTTTCTTTGTTTATTTTATTTACACTGTCCACTCCAAATGATACATTTACTGTGTGATAACGGGAGACCATTTCAAATAGAGTTTCAAAGTATGATAATGCATTTACAATATATATATATATATATATATATATATATATATATATATATATATATATATATATATATATATATATATATACATATATATATATATATATATATATATATATATATATATATATATATATATTGTGTGTGTGTGTGAGTATATTACTGCTAGCCCGAAGTTACTTTGGATGAACATTCTTTTTGAATTAACTCCATTGTTATTGTTTATATTAGGTGACACTAGCATTGTTGCTGAATCACATGTTCCTTTTCCATTTTTCAAATTAGGAAGTCACTCTCGAATTGAAAAAAAGATTAAAAAACATCTGAATTTGCCACAGTGCATTCCCAAATTCGATAAATTGAATTTAGAAATCCAGCAAACATTCAAATTGGCAAAACTTGTCGTTATTAACCAGGACTCCATCTTCAAAGTCTGTGTATTTTTTGTATTATTTCCAATTTGATGAATGACTTCTGTCTGAAGACATGGATTTTGCGTCAGAATATTCAGCGATTCGGGCTTCTTTAAAATAAATCAATGATTTACAGCGAGATAAAATTTAACTAAATTGTGAAAAAAGAGGAATATTTCACTTATCTTGTTGTATTAGAAATTTTCCAGGTGAAATCTCCGATGACCTCTGACTAATGTTCTACTTAATCTAGCTTTGGGTTAATGCCCCCTTTAACTTTTAGTAGACAGTGTGTGCAAAAATCTTGTGGTGTGCATAGTTTCCTTTCAACTACGGTATCTGTGCATTGAATGCTTGTGAAAATGTAAACTTGAAATTGTATCAAGATAAATTTGGCACAGCCTCTATTTCATGGATAATAAAACTGTATTGGCATGGTTAAATATAATGCAAGTATGATTACATTCGTAAATATTCTATTCTATAGTTAGAGCTGATTTCTTCGTCTTTTCTCATTGAATAATCAATAAGTATTCCTCATATTTATGTGATTCAACGTGGGGATAAATGTGGTATTTGAAAGCGAACAGTTTTGTCAGAGATTATTTTCAAGAAAATATCATCATTGTACTTCAGTTAGTAAGATAAGGCTATTAGATTATTTTAGGAAATAGTTTTTGTGTGAAGAAAAGACAAGTTGACTCTCAGTTTCGATGTTTTGAAAAAATAACACCCTGAAGTAAAGAACTAAAATAACCCACGAATTGTTTGCTCAGAATAATGCACAGGTATTCAGTAGCCTAGTCAATCTCCTGCCCTAACGTGAAGAAATGGTTGGCAAGTTAGTCTTTCAGTCTAGTCCACAAGGTAATTACTACATTGGATACCCACGTCGGTGACCATGAGCCTGACAAATTGAGCTAAGTTCATACCTATGTCGGTTGTTCAAAGTGTACTTTCATAATGGACATAATCATAGTCGTAATTGAATAATGAAAATTTCCGTACAATTTGGTTGATCTTAATCCAAAAATGGCTAGCTAGTTCGAAATGGTTGTTAAAAATGAATTCACTGTGAGAAGAAAGACGTATTTGGACAATTATAAACTATGTAAATAATTCACTCCCGATGTTTACATTTACTTCAGAGTTACACAGGTAATGTATTTCAATATGAAATCAATAATTACCTAGAGAAATTACTGTGATAGTGTTTCAGTATGTATGTATCTATTTATGTGTGAGACCATAATCAAGCAAAAATGGCACATAGTACGAAAAAACATTTCAGTTCCATATTTTCGAGATGCTCTTAGAGATTAAAATTAATCAGGGTGATTTTAATCAGTTATATTATGTTTTAGTGGACTCGTTCAATTTACCACAAAATTACAATGCTGAACTGTAAGAATTTCAATTAAATTTTTTAGAAGGGTTCAAAAATTGGGTTTGGTCCAGGAATTTTTCACAATCATTTCTCAAGTATTATATCTATAGATACGGCACAATATCTCCAAAGGTTTTCGAATGAATTTCAGTGAGATTTTCTGGAAGTATGGGAAATGCACTAGAGTTTTCCCCAGTGTCACCTCCCTTACATTTGAGATATATGGACACGACGCAATGTCTCCAATTACAATGCTGGACC
>OY735211.1:59341513-59514013 GCA_963457665.1 Thysanoteuthis rhombus
AGCACTCTACGAAAAAGAATTGTGCCCTGACCCTGGGACTGATCGGGATACTAACCTGACAGAAATGTTTATGTATGTCACTCACATTTGTCACTCACACAGAGTGAAATACGTTTGCCATCTTCCCTTTCAAACCTGCGTATGAGTATGATATGAGAACAGGCAAATGAAGAATAAAAAAGAAAGGGGCGACAAAATGGAAGAAAAACACGATTTAGCGGACAATGAGAATAATAGTGAGAGAAAAGAATATCTATCTATCTATCTATCTATTTAAACACACGTACACCCATGTATATATAACCTATATATCCCTCTACATACACACACATATACATACACACGCACACACATACACACACACATATATTTATATATATATATATTTATATATATATATGTATATATATATATATATATATATATATTATTATTATTATTATTATTATTATTATTATTATTATTATTATTATTATCATTGTTATTGTTATAATTATTATTTTTCCAATGGTGATCAAAGTTTAACTATTTTTTTCATTCAGTGTTAGTTTAGTTTACTATAGCCCTTCAACTATAAACCAGAGAAATAAAATAACAAAATATTTCCGAAATCAAGAATGAAAAGAACCGTTTCCCCTGGATCGTAATACGGTTTTTGGGATACATTTGCTGTTATGAAGTGATCCGTCGTTGCGATTTAGAATTAATCAAACTGATTCAGGTATCTATTGTAGTCAGTAAAATACTGGGAATTTCAAACCGGACCCTCTATTTAATCCACGGCGGTATATTGTTCTTATTCCGTTGTCCATGCCAGAGGACATATTGTTTTGCTTATTTCTTACTTAGTTATTTCGTCCTTGCCACGTCGCTTGTCTATTCCTTCCACAGTTCCACAATATATAACCTTTTTGCACTACCCAAACCAGGGATTGAACTTGCCACCGCCATGCACGTTACTCAATAAACGTTTCCAGTTGAATATGTATCCTGTATATTGCGCCCAGGGTTCGGTGAGAAATTTCCGGACGGTTACCAATTACAAAAGATCGCCGAATGGAAACATTGTAACTCAAACAACCAAGATGAGGACACTAGTTCGAGTAAATCAGTGTATGATAATGATAATCTCAGATCTCACAAGTTTACACGAAAATAAAGAAGTGATGTTTGGTCGCCCACTGTTTCAACTCTGAGCTTTCTGTGTAGGGCAAACGTCTTTGTGGAGCGCAAAAATAAGCAGTTGATTTTCACGGACCGCTAATTTCTGCTTTTTGTTGGTGGTCCCGTGGAATTCAAAAGAAACATGCTTCAACTGATTGGCTGAATCTTCCTCTATGAATTTGTCAATGGAAATGGAACTCTTGGAGCAAGAGATCCCTCACCTTGTATTTGAAAAGGACCTCAGACGAAAACGGAAACTTGTACCAGTATCACCACAAAGGAACTATTCCGGACTCTTTCAATACTGAACCAGCTCTCTTTCAATACAGTTTACAGATGAATATATATACAGTGAGTGCGAAATATATCCGATACGTTTCAAAAAGCACCTTTGAACATCTTTATAGAGATTAAAGATTGACAGAATTTGGACTATCGAAGAATACAAAAATATTGAAACTAATCTGAACATTTTAAAAGTTATGGACAAAAATCTGAAAAATTCTAGGTCCAAAATAGTCAATTTTGAAGATGTATAAATATATTGATATAACTTTTTGAATGTATTTTTTAAAACTCTCTCTCTCTCTCTCTCTCTCTCTCTCTCTATATATATATATATATATATATATATATATATATATATATATTGGGAGAGAGATAAACTATATATATATATATATATATATATATATATATATATATACCTTAGGCATGTTTGGGTCGGCATGGAGGAGTCTAAAGCAGTATCATGAGCTGATTTTTTTTAGTAATTTAAGTGATCTAATTTTAAGTTTGAACTCATCCCAAGCTGTTTTTTTGTGCTGCGATCAGATATTACTCCTTAAGAGTTCTTATAAGGCCATTTTCATTATAATGTCATAATAGGAAGGTGAAACGACCAATGAGATCATCCCATCAGAGCGCAAACAAACAAACAAATGAATAGATAAATAGAAAAACCAGCATAGAAACTCATTATAGGCAAATTATGATTTAATGATGATCAATCGAACATTACTGCTTTGTAATGAGATTTTCAATGGGGACCTCATTGTTGTGGCATTGTGCCAAATTGAGCCAAGTTTAGAATCACAATAAAATCATTATTTGATGTAAAAACTACTAAATCAGGCCAACCGATGGAAGGTTTCCCTATTTTTCGTAAGTTCGTTTTATGCCATTTTTTTGTTGCTTTTACGAAAAAAAAGCAGGAAGCGAAAATAGCGTCGATCATTTGTTTTGCAGCAAACCACTATAGAGTACGTATGAACCCTCTGTTTTACAGACCTTGTATCTCCTATTACCCCAAGCTCTGAAAAATCAGCTTAGCATACAATCATCACCAATCGTTTGCGTATAGGAACGCCCAAATAGATTTTTCGTAATTGCTTTTCACTTTACACCATTTCAGCTCTCCAAAAATTTCTTCTAAGAACAATATACTATAGGATGACACGGAAACATATATATATACATATATATATATATATACATATATATATATACACACACACACACACACACACACACACACATATATATATATATATATATATATATATATATATATATATATAGAAATAACCTTTATCTTTCAAGCATAGCCTACAGAATCGGGGGCGAGGACTCTACCATTAAGCCACGATGATCGGCGGTCTTGAGAATATAAAGGAGAAAATAAACCCTCTTTAAGAATATAAGTACATAAGAAGGCCACTGCTTGATGAAAAACCTCTAAATCAGGCCTTCGGGTTGCTTTCATTCCAACTAAATTTTTTTGTCAAAAAAAACTTTTCCAATCGGGATTAATTTGAAGAAGCTTTCGCTGGATTTAATGGTTATTTGAATAAAAACTCCTTTAGACAGGGATTTGATGTTTGGTTTCCATGGTAGAATAAATGTATGAAAGCCGAGGGGATGGGTATTTGGCATATATGTTTCTTCAAAGAATTTTCTTCAATCCACTTTGTATAAGGAGATCGTAAATTTCTGGTTGAACAAGCTGATCCAATCATGCAAGCATACGCCTGGAGATTAGAATATCTATTAGAACGGATGACGATCAAGCCTAAAGATATCCATCCGATTTATCGATGACAAGGAGAAATCACAAGCTGTACATATGCAAAATATAAGGAAAAAAAGCTTCATTCCCGAAGACCCGATATAATTCCCAACTCTAACCTCTGGGAAAGAATTAAACAGAGCCCCATCGACTTGATCGTGGAGACGCAAAAGTGTGTGTGTGTGTGTGTGTGTGTATTGGACTCACCCTACATGAACCGGTTAATAATGTCACAAGGAGGTGAGCACTGGGCTGGAATCCTCAGCAACGAATTTGAAGACGTATTACCCTCCATCTTTTCATCCCTCCGTCTGTCTGTCAGCCCACATCAATCTTTGAGCACACAAGCAATCAATGAAATTTGGTAGACAATTTGCCCATGGACCAAGGAAGGAATGAGTATATTTTGGGACAGAATCAGCAGTTTGTTTTATTTCATATTCTTCTATTCCACCCTCCATATATATTCTTATTTTCACTCGTGTCTCCTAAATCTCAGAATGAATTTCAATAAAATTTAGTGGACGGCTAAGGAATAAGTATTTATAATTTAGAGCGTATCTATTTCGTGATTTAGCAGACAGTGTTGGCAGAGGTATGAGCTGTCTGAGTGCTTCCTATTTATGGCATATGTTGCTTGGATTGTGCATGAGATGACCCGAAACCTCAATATTTTTTTACCAAAGAGGCAAATTTGCATTGTAGGTTTATGCTAAATTGGTTTGAATCCGCTTTTGGAAATTCAAATGTTTTAGTGATCCAACAAAAGGTAAGAGAAATAAGTTCATTATCATATTTTCTTAATTGCTCACCCCTAACAAGACAACAATACCCTCACTGGCTATAAGTCAAGTCTACATCTGATAAATTGACTCTAACACATATCTGCCTCCAGCTATATTGTTGTCACACCTTTGTTACATCTTTTAGATTTTACCATAACACCTCCTTGTCATTGACTTGATTGGTTATAACAACTGTCTGAGATTTTCCAAATTTGCAAAAAACACCAGACTGGCATCTGCTCGATTGGTTATGTTGTAAATCATGTTCTGCATTTGTTAGATTGACTATATAATTATCTGACATTGCATCGGATACACTGGTTCTTATATGATCACTGAAGTTAAGAATCATTGGTAGGTGATCAGGTTCCATAAGCAGCTGAAGATCATGCAGGGACCTCTGTAATGATCTCGTTGATCATCTTAGGAGGATATCGATCTCTGTTCTATGCTTAATAATGCAAGGCAAAGACCCATACTACCCAACCACCATTAAAATCTCCGACTGGCCTAACTGCGAGCAACAAGAAATGAATGAATGAAGTCATCGGAGATCAGCCGCTTAGGCTTCATTGTAATACCTGTGAGTGTAGAACATCTTTTAAAATGGTCTATAATACATACACTTATACTGTTTGTGTTCTGATCATCTTTGATCAGTCAAAGGCAGATTTGGTCTCAAGTCAGGAGCTTTAATGTCTTTGCAACAATAGTTTCCCAAACGAAAGATAATTTTTCAGACTTGGTTTCACGTCCTGTTCCCGTAGGGGCACGGGTAAACAGGAACACATTCTAGACATTGCTAGACTGCAAAACCTTACATACGGCAAATATTTATGGGTTTGTTTGTTTTTTTAAATATCAAAATTCAATCAAAAGAATGGAAATCGACCAAAACGACACAGCTAGCTTTACAGAACGATTACATTGTCATCAATATAGAATATGATATGTATGCATTGTTGTGTGGATTTCAAATTGATCATATGTAGAATCTGGAGCCTGTAATTGATTCAAGTAAGAAGTGCAAATTTTCCAATCACACCATCGCAACATTTCATGTAGTTAAAAGAATATGAATTCCACATTCCATCCTTGTTTCGATTAAATCAAATGAAACTTTGGTGACGTTGGAATCTGAAAATTTGCACTTTTGATTTGAATCAACTTCGGAGTCCAGATTTGATACTTTTGATTTGGTGTTTTTAACATCCATTTTCATTTTGAAGTGAAACATGAAACAAAATACATCAACAGCATCCTGGGTTAGTCACTCAATAGAAACCGTCACATTAATTTTGGCAGCATGCTGTGTCGGGATTATCAATTAAAATATTTGGAGAAATAGTGATCAATGAATTATGTCATTTTCCTCGCGTTTTGTTCGGGTGTACACACTAAAAAAGCAGCGGGTACAAACTATGGACCATTTTAGCATAAACTTACATTGTGACCTCATCTGAAACCTATCTAGTAAGGATATAAAGGAAAAAAACACTTCAGTAAACTAATTGAGGATCAAATCTGCAAATTTTAATTTCCCTGCCTCCATTGATGTGGCCTGTACTCGTGATACATACAATGGTAGCCAGCTAGACTTACTTAAGAACGGAAAAAAACTATATTGACGGTTTGATGACAGTTTTGGTTGAAGGTTTTTAATAGGAATAGTTATTTCACTCATTTTTAGCAATTTAAATCAAACTTCAAGAGATTTTGTGACATTTTTTCTTTTTGATTGAGCAGGAAACCATAAGATATCTGCTGTAAATTTGGTCTCCTAATTTTATGATATTAAGCAAAATTTGCAAATACACACACATATACACGACCCCCCCACACACAATCATATATATATATATATATATATATATATATATATATATATATATATATATATAAGAGATATATATATATATATATTGCAAGAGAGAATATATATATATATATATATATATATATATATATATATATATATATATATATATATATATATATACTCTCTCTTGCAAACACACCCTTCAGCTTGGAAGACAAACACTCACACACAAACGCTCAAAAATACTTACACAAACGAACACTCTCTCACACGCAAGCACACAAACATACACATTCACTCTTAAACATAAAAACACTGGTACACACACACAAAACCCATACACACCCAAACATACAAACACTTACACACAAACATATAAATCAACGAATATTATCTCACACTAATATACACACTCGCGAACATCCTCGCAGAAATATAAAGCACACGCATATTTACACGCAAAGCCGTAGGGTTTTTCTCCATCTTAGATCTATCCTTCTATCATAGACATCTGTGTTCTTTTATTCTTCCAATGATTTCATATCAAATTCTATCAGGAACAACATGCATAACCGAAAAATTAAATTAAATTTGAACGAGTGTCAGGCTCTCACAGCTACGTGCATAATAGCCGTGGAGGACACCGAATATCAAGTGAGCATAATTACATACAGCGAGTGCAAGAAGTATCTGATACATTTCAAAGAGATCATCTCGACATCTTTATAATGATTCAAAATTGACAGAGTTTGGACCGAACATTTCAGATTTTTGTACATAACTTTTCAATGTTCAATATTACTTATATAATTTTCTGATTTTTATATTTTGTAATCTTTTGTCCAAATTCAATCAATTCTGAATCTGCATTGAAAATAGACAAAATGGAGATCTTATTTTTTCCAAAAAAGAAAGCATCATTTTATATTATGTAAAAAAAAAGGGAGGGCAATTCTTCATGATTCCAGTGACTTCTGATTAAAAGAACAGCAGTAACCCCTCCCATTTATGGTAGAAGATCAGAAAGCCTCCTGCAGAACACTCGATTAAAATCATACTGTACTGAATATCATTCCGCCTTGGCCGAGTTTTTTCCGCTTTATATGAGAAGGTTCACTTCCGTTCTTTCAACCGGAAGTCATCTGAAATATGTCTTTCCCCTTTTTTATGATCTATAATGATACATCCTTTGCTTTTTTAAGGAAAAATAAGATTTGTATTTGATCTATATTTAATACATATAACATTTTCATGCAGATTCAAAATTGTTAGAATTCGGACCAGAGATTACAAAATATAAGAATCAGAAAAATATTGAAATAATGTTGAACATTGAAAAGTCATGTACGAAAATCGTGAATACTTGTTCCATATTTTTCCAATTTTGTATCTTTGAATTTTTACTGCTTTTCTCTTAATCTGTGTAACTAATGCTCTCCATGTAAGGAGTGACCAAAACTATCGCTACTAATTTGATGCTGAAACGGTAGACAGCCTAAGGGCATTAATTCACTTTACTAAACAAAGCACTATCCGATTTTGAGCCTTATACCTCAAATAACAAATAATCGTGCATCTGTTTTAGAAAAGCTTCCACAACAATGGCCACGAGATTTCACGTGGTTTTAATGGAATACAGATGGATGTTTTTTGCTTATTCATCTTTGAAGATGCGTTTGCTCTCACACCGATAAATTATTTGCTGATTTCTGTGTCTCTGTCCATCTAAATAACACTAAAATTCTTATCCAATTATGTGTATATGGTATTTAAATAACCAGATTGATGCATTGTAGCCTGTGTTCCTCGATCAAAGTAAAATAGTTTTAATCTCTCATTTGAACTGAAGGTCTCATTTAGGACTTCTGCAGGAACTAGCAAGAAAATCCCGACTGTACGGAAGTCCAGTCTGTGTAATACTAAAAGTTCGAGACGGTGCAATATAGCCAGATGCATTGAATCAATACCTTGGTGAAACGTAAACAAAACTGATTGATATGAAACTCAATGATAATAGTGAATTAAATGCCTTCGTGCTCATCCCTATTTAAAATATCTCTGATGACTGATTTGTCAAATGAGATTACTATAAAATACTGATTGTAGTTTGAGAGTGATCTTCCTTATTCATTTATCTGTAATTCAAAAAAGAAGGTTAATTCAGGTCACATCAGACTGGTTTAAATCCCCCCCCAAAGATGACCCATTTGGTCACAGATGAGTTTTGGAAGGGAAGGACATAAGAAGCGCCTAAAATCAAAAAAACACCCGACCGGTCAATAACCGAATTTGATGGCATTCAAGATCCCATGAATACTTCGTCGTAAACGTAATTGTTAACAAGCAAGTTTTACAGATTATTTTTTGCTCTGTATTGTGTTAAATCCTCACCAAGTGCTACATATCCGTAGCTTTCCACCAAATCAAAACCACGTTTCGTGAATAGCTATACAACCCCTTCATTCAGCTGGTAATTTGAAGGGAAAACGAATTTCACTGAATTATGCATCTTTATTTCCTAGTTTTTGAAAATATCCGTATCAAGACATGACAAATGTTGGGCAGAACAGCGAAGGTTATGTTTACCGCCTGTGTCATTTTCAGGAAGAAAATGGAAGGTCTGATATGTTTCAAATACGATCTATCTATCCATCTATGTCAGGCCGGACACGACAATAAGTTGCGTTGACCAGTTTGGATTCAAAATACGGAACGAATTAGGTAAAGATCTTGTTAATTTTGCAAGAGTGAGCGGGTTCAACATCATGAACATCTTTTTCAAGGAGAAGCCTATCTGAAAATGGACTTGGAGGAACCAAAATCACGAAATCGACTACATCTTAGCAGACAACAGTGACGCCGTCAAAGACATTCAGGGTCGGAATCAACTCAACGTAAGAAGCGACCATTCTATTATGCGATGTAAAATTCGAATTAACACCAAGAACGCAGGAAAGTATTGGAAACCAAACTGCAACCACTTGACCCTTCAAGCTCGCACTGAAAATGCATCAGGTCGTTCTATTCTGTGGTGGATCTGCTTGTGTGCTGAAATACCTGCTGGAATACGAAACCCCTGCAAACTGCAGTCAGTTTCAAACGTAGAAAAAAACAAGATCTAATTTCTGATTTTGGTACATAACTTTTCAATGTTCCAAATTGTTTCACTATTTTTAATTTTTGCATTTTTAAATCTACGGTTAAAAATCCAAATTTAAGGCTATGTAACGATGTTGGAATTGACCTTTTGAAATGTATCATATATTTCTTGCATTCACTGTATACAATGAATGCATAATGTCATCTGAGGCATATGGATGTGAAACACGGAAATATGTCTTTTCGACTCCACATCAATGGTGTCGTTTGTTACCACAAAACACACAATCGTACAAATAGCAATCAAGGGAGATGAGAGATATTATGCCTCTTTTAGAATGTTGCAATTCTGGGTCCATCTTCTTTTATACTACTTGTAATTAGTCTTGGTATTCATTAAATCTATTATGGTGCAATTAGGTATTTAACTAATTCCTTAGAAACCTCAGATTTGCAAACAACGTCGTCTTTTTGCTAGGAAGTATTATGATCTCCAAACAATACTGGACGAACTGAATGAAGGAAGCAAGGGAGTCGACCCACACACAAACTTCGGCAAAACCAAGGTCATATGCCACAAACACATCAAACATAAACACTCTACGATAAAAATCGAAAATGCAAAACAAAAGAACGACCATTACATCTACCTGGGACAACAAATCTCCATTAAAGCCCCAGAAGAAGATAAATCATGCGAAGAATCAGACTACGATTGAAAGCCTTCGGCAGAACAAGCTCAGCCTCCCGAGGAAAAGAAAAAGATCCCATCAGTCCTTAACACAAAGGTTTACTACCAAGTGTCCTCCCTTTAGTCACCAATGGAGCTGGAACATGGAACCTGACCAAAAGATTGACCCACGAATTGAGAATCATGCATTGTGCATTTGAAAGAATCATGCATAATCTCACATAGGGAGATGGTAAGACTGTAGAACATAGAGAAAAGAAGTCCAAGACATGATAAAATTCATTAGAATTAGCAATGGGCTGGAAGAGTGGTAGACAACCGGTGGACATCACGACTCACAACATCGATACAGGGAAATCACATGCAAAACTGAGTCCTGCATTATTCAAGATGGAGAGATGAAGTAGACAATTTCAGAAAGTACAGGCTCTGAGAAGCCCATGATAGAGAGTCGTGGCAAATCGGAGGTAATGTCTATCTCCGATGACAGATGATGAAAGACTGCTGATGAAATCTCTACGTTCTAAAGAAACCTTACACTAGAAAGATTATTTCGCATACGTATCTGGAAATTATCATTGATTCGACTTCAATATCAATATTACTTTTATATAAATATATATCATATTATCAATACTAATCAACTGTACCTTTTGTTTCAGATGTTTTAATTGCGAATACAAGTATTGTGTTTCTGGCAATGTCGATGTATTATCTCAAACTGTGTCTCAAAGTTACTGAATTTGCTTGTAAAATGCAGGAAGTTGAGGAAATAGAACAATACTGTACTATCCAAAACTGGTATAAAGTTTTAAGGTTGGTAACTCATTCCTGGAGATTAAGCTCAGGAGTAGACGCCCATTATTTGTCAATCATGATAGTTTGAATGATGGTTTAAGGTAGATGTCGAGTAGATGAAGACCCGACCCCCCCCCCTGCACTCGAAAACTTTCAGAAAAGCTTAGGCCACGAAGGGATATCATATTTAGTGTATTACATGAGTTCCTAAAAAATCAGGAGATCACATGAGGTCAACAAAAATACCTTTGATATATTCAAATAGCTTACTCAAGCGCACTGTCAAGTAGGTTAAGGAAATTGTCATACGCTAATCTTTGAAGCGGGAAATGCTTGCCTCGAAGACAACGATTGAAATCCAGACTGTCAGCTCGACCCGATCATCGACATCTGCTGCAGGTAGGATATATGTAAATATTTCAAACACAAATGGCTTATGGTCTTGTAGTTTGTCGTATTAATTACTTTATCAAAGGTATAAAAACGTTTTTCTCTCTTTTTTCAAAATTCTAAATCAGTTTTAATAATTGAACCCTTGATCTCTGACCTTTCTTACTCTATGAAAACATAACGTGAGTACAAAAGATATTCAATATATTTCAAAATTTCATTCTAGCACCCACACATAGCTTCAAATTTGACTGAATTTGATCAAGTGTTGAAATTATAAAATTAAATTAATACTGAAACAAGATCGATCATCGAATAGTTATGTACAAAACCTAGAAATCTTTTGTCCAAACTTTTTTTTTTGTCAATATTGGAGATGCATAAGGATGCTAATATACTCTTTTAGAAATGTATCATATACTTCTTGCTCTAAATGTTACTTTCTCAAATGAATGAAGTTTAATTAAATGTGCTGTTGGGTATAATCATTAATAGTTTCTTTGCCGTAGCAAAGATCACGTCATACGAGAAACGATCCTTAAAATCCTGCTCTTTTCCTATCTCTACGCTTTCTAATGTAATCAACTCTTCTCTTCAATTGTCCCAAGATAACCAAATCACATGATTTCCATATCTACTTACATACCTCTGTTAGATGTTTGGCAAGATAGAATTAGCCTCACACTTACCTTCCAGCACGTAATTAGATCAAAGACCCATGTGAGTTCAATCTAAAAGGAAGAGGTTTCAATGTTAAGCCATTCTTAATTAACATATTAACTTACATATGAGATGTGAGTGTGTAAGCATTTCAATTCATTATAGATGCAGTGAGTAGATATAGTGTGTGCGAGAAGTATCTGACATATTTCAAAGATAATGTTAACATATCTATACACCTCCAGATTTGACAGAATTTGGACCAAAGAATAAGAAATACAAGAATGAAAAAGATATGGAAACAAAACCGGACAATTATTCAACAAAAAAACAGAAACATTTGGTTCAAGTTCTCTCAAATTCTTCAGTAGGAAGCCTCACCTTTCGAATATTCTATTAGGAATAAACTCACTATCAATGGCTTACGAGTCAAAGCCATGGATCATTAATAAAAATGTGATGTGAATTCATCTGTAAATTTCTGTCTATTACTATCGATTAAATACATAAGTTTCAAAGTTATAAACAATTATCGGCTGTCATAACTGATCATAGATGTAGTGGCCACTATTGTAGAGACAATGCTTTCGAGTTCTATCCGGTAATATATTGAATATCTTTGATGGGTGGATTTGATGTAACTCTTTAACCAATCAGAGTGCACCCCAGTGCGTATATGTGAATATGCACTCTCCCATGAGGTTACTCAGTAGGCAGTGAGATGCCATTGAGTAATCTTGCGTACTGTCTGATTGCCATATACCAAATGACCGGTCGCACCCATTCTCCACGTTCGTTGTCGAGAACTTCTGCATCATCCATGTCTGTCAGCCCGCTGTCAGTATAGATTTGTCTCCCCCTGACTCTTAGATTTTCCCATACAGTGTATATACCTTGGGCAAGATTGAGAACAACGCAACGAGGCTGCTTATTTGGAACCCCTTAAGTGTGTACTTAGAGGAGTACTTGGAAGGTGGCTGTCTATTTTCTTGTTGATATCAAATGGCCAGATACTTTCCGTACAAACCTCATAGACGGTGGATCATTGATTGCTAAATTCGATTAGTCACCCTTGGATGAAATTACCAAAACCAATCAAGAACTCTTTACTCATTGATTACATTACAGGGAAACGTTTTTTGGACTAATTGAAAATACATACAAGAACACTTCCATGGGGCCTACAGCAAGGAATACGCTTACAATGAATTGAGATAATAACGGGTTGACAATAGCTCGTAGACTGGAATACCTATTCCAACTAAGATATAGTTTTTAGAAGTTGGTCACTCAATAAAAAAATCACGTGATCAACGTCTTTTAGTAGCATGCTGTGTTTTGGAAAATCAATAAAGGGATTGGGAAAATGGGTATCCAATGATAAGTCACTTCTCTTGCATTTTATAGGGCAGTGATCCCTAGAGAGATCTGGATTTTCAAAAACAAGTATCGATGTTGCCTCGCATTATGTAAGACTATGTGCCTGGCTAAGTTATGCATCCAAGAGACGCCTGCCGGAAAGTAACGAGTAAGAAGCACATCTCACGGACATTTGTCGGTTCAAAACTCTAATCTACACTAGGTGTGACACTGTCTTTGACCCTGTTGAGTTAAACATAGTAATTGATTTAAGATCACCAGCCATGCAATTAATTAATAAGCACATCTTGCAGACCCTTGCTACTACTATATATAAAATCAGAGATTTTTCGTCCGAACTTTGTCAGTTCTGAAGCCACATGAAGATGTTGGAATAAACTTTTTGAAATGCATCAAGTATGACAACAGCCTGATTGCATTTCCTTTCAAGAATCTTTTTTTTATAATTGTTCGAATTTTGTCAATTTTGAAGTTGTATAAGTATATTAAAATAAACTTTCTTTGGTAATTATCGAAAGGACACCAGCTGTACAGCGATAATAAGCAAAAACGTTTCACAGAACATTCTTTTATAGAACCTCAAACGATACTGAGTGATCATTTGCTATTTTGTGATGGAAAAGAAACATTTAACACAAGATAAAAGAATCTGCTCAGACCATTTTGAATATTACCAGATGTGACAGACGCTTGAAGATGATCGAAAAACAAAATATTGTGTTAAAAACCAGAGGGTGGTGAGAATACTGAAGCAAATATGATTTGGACATTGGGAGAGTTTCCAGCTAGTTCCCATGGGAGGCCAGAATTGAATTTCAAGTCGGCGACAAGAGGGGAAACACATCGTAGCCAGAAGTAATCATATTTGCTTGATAACTTGTGAACAGACGATAAAAAAAGTTTTGATTATTCCCTGATCACTGCTTTTCTTCATGTTTTGACAAAGTCACAAGATTGCTTACATTTCCATAAATCATTTCCATTTTCATGCATATGTTTTCATTGTGATATATATATATATATATATATATATATATATATATATATATATATATATATATATATATGCATATATATATATCGTTAATTTCAATCTGATGGTTGCTATTTCGAAGGAACGGGCTAATGGAATTTAGATATCTTAGATTAATTATAAGTTTTCCAATTTGTCAATTCAAATAGTTCATCCTTTCTTTAGAGTTGAGTACTCTTAGGTCGGGCACTCGTCTACTATTGGTACTATGCAACGGCCTTTCAACTCTGTATCGGAAGTTGTGCACAAGTAAATTAATCGCTTAATTTGGTCCTACTGACCGTTCAGTTTTTCGTACGTTAAGAGAAGAATGTCGGCCTCTAGGTCTGAAGCGAAGGTTTCAATCCTACCTCGTGGTACCGGAAGCGATGTTGAATAGTTTATAGCCACACTGAAGAGTTGTAACTCAACGGAAAGGCTGTGTTTTAATGACTCAATCATTTTTTATTTTTATATTTTTATATATATATATATATATATATATATATATATATATCCGTAACAAATGAGTTATTAGTGTGAAACAAATGATATATATTAGGTTTCAGCTGGACTTAACAAATCTGTTTGTTTTCCTACAAGGGTCATGGAATATTTTGAAAATACAGTTTGAAACCCATCCAAAGGAATTATCTTTCACATAGAGCCGTTTTCTATGGGCAAGATGTAATTTTGCTTCAATTATTTAAAGCAATTTCCCATTATTAGAAAATTTGGCAACTCTCAATTACGCCAGCATTAGCACATTTTTCATTTTCTATGTGTGCTTTTTCTTTCATGTTGTCAGTGACGTTTTAGATTATTCTGCAACGAGAAATTAATTTATTCTAATTGGATGCATGTCTTTTTTTACACATCACTTATTGTTTGTTTGTCGAAAACGATCCTTTTTCATTTTCAATTTGTAAATGTTTTTTTGGTTAGGCGCTCACGAGATATTCTCTTAACTTTCAGTTATTTAACCCCAACTCATTCTTTCTTGTACACGTTCACTTTCTTATTGGTTTTGTAATGCTTAACACATTTGCATCACATGCAGAAAGTATTTGTATGAAAGTATTCTGATATGAGCAAAGAACGTGAAAAGCTTCATTAGGACTAACGTTCGTGTGTACTCATTACTAAGGTAAGTGTCGTTAAAGTTGAGGCATCCCTTTGGTGAAATTGTATCCTGCTGGGGGAGTGGTCGTAAACACTAGTAGATATAAAGTCCCGGTATTGACCGGACTTGCAAAGACCACTAAACTGACACGTGCAACAGAAACTGGTTGTCATACTCCATTATGGTGTCTTTTAAGAAACAGACGCTTCACCTTTTTATTCCCTCTTGGGCAAAAAATCCGTCGATTTCCTGAATTCGTTCAAACGTTCTTCATCTGTTTTCCTTCTCTCTTGTTCTGTCAGTGTTTGTTTAAGTTTCAATCAATAACAGCTTATTCCCACAGCCATAGTCACGTGATTCAAAACCCTAATGGACTCCCGTCCGAGTACAAAAAACGAACGGCTTTGTTATTTTCTAATTGACCTTTTGGCCACTCCATTTGCTCCACCTAAATGTGACGATTTTCGGGTTTGGATAATTCATTTACTCTCAGCTGAGGACATCAGATTTCATTTCTCTTTGTTTCATTGTTCAGTTGTAAAGAGTCGGAAGCTTGCATGTTAAAAATGTTGATTTTTTTTTGCATTCACCAGTGTGTTGCTTTAATTTAGAGGCCAGTCACTGTAATGAGTAGTGGTTCCGTCAATCAGGAGAGTCGGGTACTGCTTCAATATCTTCATTTGCTAAGCTTAGCTTAGTTTTGTCACAAGACCCAGAGTATTGAGTACTCATTGAAAATCAAGGTACTGCTTCAATATATACCGTAGTGCTCAAAATAAGCAATTCCATTTTGATTCCTACCTTCTGAAAACTGAACCTAATCTCTGAGGCCAACGGAGGCAGCCATTCGAGAATGTAAACTGTATTGCAGTAGAACAGAGCCAGTTGAAAAGGTGGGCAATTTGGAAAAGGGGGCTATTTGACAAATAACTCTCTGATCAAAGCGGTACGGTACACACAAACAAATAAACATACTCACAAACTTACGCAAATATAAAAAGGATCTGACCCGTCAGTAGCAGATGGGCTAACCATTACACAAACATCTTCTATGTAACACGTAAGTTTTGTTAATGTTGAGAAAGAATGATATTTTTGGCCAGAAGCAGGAGTACCATGAAGCTTGATGATTTTGTATTAAGCTATCTTTTAATGAGAAGAGGAAGAAGACCCCTTTTTATAGAATGGCCAAATTATATGAGCATGGCTTTCAATCCTGCTAAGGAATTTGGTATAAAGAGATCTGAAAGAAATATCATGTATATGTAAAATTTGATATCCCACAGATGGAAAGACGACAGGAGGGATTTTTCCCTCACGGATATTACATTTTACAAATATTGGGTCTTAGATCTGAGTCAGCCAAAACGTCGTGACAACATTACAGATGAAGAGAAGGGTCAAATTATCCGGAAAAATATTAAAGATTCTCCTTAGAGCTATAGACAATACAAAAATCTCTTATTTGCGGCAAACGATGCTATACAAAGTTTGTCTAAAATAAATCAAACCTTTTCAAAAATAATTTTATTTTACTTACTAACTCATGAGACTTGTCGCCTTCAAAACAGCTTCCTCTGTTCCCAGAAATTGTGGGATAGTTTGCAGGTCTCGCAGTGCATTTTCTTCTATTTCTTCTTTCGTCTGTAACCGACTTTTTAAACTGGATTTCAGCTTTGGGAACAAAAATAAGTCGGGCAGGAGCTAAATCTGGTGAGTGGGACAATTGAAGTACAAGAGCTGCCTTCGCCAAAAATGTTGTTCATCTGTCAGCAAGCGTGGCACAAATTTTGTGGGAGCACGTTTAAAGAAAAATCATTTGGCGTAAACTTTCACTTTTCGAAACTTTACAGACAGTCAGGCAATGATCGCAACACGTGCTTTTTCAATGTGATCATTGTCCGCCAACGTGAAATATCGTCCAGATTTAGCATCGTCTTTGATGATCTCCCGAGTTGAAACGCTAACACCACCAATGGCATTATATAAGGCTCAGATGATCATCCCTGAAAGTCTGTTGCGTGTAAGAAAATTTCCCTCGAATTTGTCCTTAAATTTAATTAGATTTTCACACAAAGACATTTCTCTCCAAGATTCTGCATCGTTCAAAGACAAGCGCACCACGCACAAGTTCCTTCTGTAGCTAAGAAATTAACAAACGTAGCCTGAAATAGTTTCCTTTATACATAAATGAACATTAATCGCTACAGAAAATTTCATTCATTATCACGCTAAAAGTTCTCAATGTTTCAATCGTCCAGCTCCAACATGGACTCATCTTGTACAATTCAATAATGGTTTTGTTCAAATCCGGGATAGTTTATCTGAAAATACGGAAAATGCAGATCAACCGATAAATACACTTACCCCGAGCGAATACACGCACGTCCTTGTATTCGGAAGTCTTACGTCATTTCATTGCCTTTTCAGTGAGCCGTTATAAAGGCAGCGCAAAACATGTTTCCCTCTTTCTTACCACATATAATCCAAACCTCTGAGGACTCAACTAACCACCATTATCACCATTGGATCAATGGTTCATTACAGATTGCATATTCTGTTTCATTTAAAAAAAAGATTTTCGAATGAGCACTAGTTGAAAATATTTTTATGTTGCACAGAATGTACTATCTCTAATGAACCATTGACAAAATCATTTTATTACCGCTCTGTCGAACACTTTTTTTGAACAAAGATCTAACTAATACATTTGTACATACAGAGAAGCTTGTTGCATATTTTTCAGTATAGATGTATTAGTCTTATATTAGATATCACAAGAAACCTGTACTGTGCGGATATTATTCAGCAATGCTTTATTAGTCCCTCCTTAAATGCTATACTTAACTCACCCTCTTGATATAAGATATTTTAGTAGCTAGAGGCCTTAGCCATCCCTACCCAAATATCCCAAATCAGAAGTTCCCCCTTTTTTTTCGGCTTATGATACGTGAACAAAACTTAAATGCAGCAAACATATGAAGTAGCGTCACTCATTTCACCATTCTTACTGGTATTGCAAAGTGGTCATCCATCTTTGTACTGATTAGGTTCGACGTTGCTTAACTTTGGTGATCGTACGAGATCCAGTGTAACCGATGTGATTTGGTCTTAAGACTACAATACATTTTAGGATGATGATGATGATCATGATCATGATCATCATCACCCCTTTAATGTCCATTGATTCGTGAAATGTCTCGATCTTGCGCTTTGTGGCGCCAATATTTTTCTGAATTCTCCAGATAACATGTTTACTAAATTTAATTCCGTCTGGTGGGAGTCCAAAGAGAATATTGAATACGATTCCAAATAATCTGAAATAAATTATTTGTACCATGTTAGTGTTTACTTTTACGGCACTGTTCCCCACAATCTACTCACTGACACTAAATAACAAACCATGCACTAGTTCTGATCTTGTGTGAAGATCTAGAGAGGGCAATGTTTTCAACTTTACATCTAAAACTGTACCAAAAAGGCATCTACGAACATTTAGATTCTTCAGGTATTTATTCAAAATCTAATGAGTATAAAACATGTTATAAAGTGATTAAATCTGATTTAACATGAACTTCTTTAAGACGAAGATCATGTGCAACAACAGCATCGAAGATAAAAAAAAAACCCACTAAGATCGAAATTGAGGACACAGAACTCGAGAAAGTAGACCACTACATCTACCTAGGACAACGAATCTCCATGAGACCCTCAAAAGAAGAAGAAATCAAGCGAAGAATCACACTAGGATGGCAAGCCTTTGACAGAGCAAGCTCAACCTTAAAAAATAATAAGATCCCATCAATCCTAAAAAAAGGGTGTATAACTTATGCATCCTCCCAATTGTCACTCATCGAGCTGGAACATGGAACCTAACCAAGAGACAGATCCGTAAATTGAGAACCATACAACGTGCACATGAAAGCATTATGCTGGGCCTCACATGGATGACCACAAGACAGCACAGTACATCCAGAAAAAGACAAGAGTCAGGGACATCATAGAATCCATTAAAAATCTCAAATGGTAGTTGGCTGGCCATGTTACAAAAATGACGGACAACCGATGGACATCGCGACTCACGACATGGATCTCCCGAGATCACATGCTCAACCGAGGCACGCAGAATATTAGATGGAGAGACGAGCTAGACAAACTAAGAAAGTACTGGCTTCCCTACGCCCATGATAGAGGAGTGTGGCGAATTCTTGGGAAAGTTTATGTCCAACGACGGGCGTTGAAAGAATGATGATGATGATCATCATCATCATCATTATCATGATCATGAATCTCCAACGTTTATTTCATCAAAATACGAACTGATTTATTACAAATATTATTCACTTTGTTCCTAAAGATTGAATAAAAATAGCATTAATTTTTATTTGAAAAAATCATCTGGATAGCAATTTTGACTTCTAAATGCCACAAAACTATCCAGATCGAGATGAAAAATATCTAAATTGGAAGTGACAGCAATGGCTTCTATAGATGCTTGCAGATCTAAAAAGAGGCAAAGAATTGCTTGGGTAGAGAGGGTATGGACTGCATGAAACTTATTTCCTTTCGAAGCCAAGATAAAATGAAACTTCATGATGTGAGAAGGTAGCTATCAGTTCAGCAACGATTTAATCTCCGGAGATCTTTTGGTTGGGTAAACAAAAACAATAGTTTTTTTTTAAGATACTTTTTTTCTCGCAAAAAGTGTTGTTTAGATAATAATTAAACAGTTCTGGTTATTCATTTAATGGAATCCATCGAGTAACCAACGTCTTTTTCCAGAATGTTGTGTTGAGTGTGATCAATTTAAAAATTCGATAAAAGAGGTTTAGTAATGAATATGTTACTTCTTTAGCCTTTTGTTGGACCATGATTATTCGTAAAACGAGCGCAAATGCTAATAAACACAAGTAGGGGTCAAAATATAAGAGACTTACTTTGCAAATAATACATATATATATATATATGTGTGTGTGTGTGAATATGTGCACGTATCTTAATATGTGTGTGAGGAGAAAGGATTAAGATCCGACTGAATTATGCGAAAAAAAATACGTATTATATAAAGATTAAGTGTAAATTTGTTATATCAAAATATCACTTGGTTTATGAAAACATTACTCATTTTATTGCTCCAAAATGATTCAAATATATCACTGATTTTATTAAAAATTATTTTAGTAAAAATTTCTAATATCTGGACACAACGAGAATCACCCAAATATAGATGAAAAACATGTGACTTGGCCACACTGAGACAGGGACGTAACTCAAATTTTGATATTTCAGTGAGTGACAGGGATTACTGCTAGCGAATTCAAGAAGAGGCAAATAAATAATACTACTAACATTTGAGCTCTTCTGTACTTTAAAAACTTTTCACAACAAACTTTGGCTTAAAAAAAAAGAAATGATATCTACTGATTCGGCTCAAGTCTTTACATACACACACAAACACGCAAACACACACACAGATAGATATATATATATTTATATATATATATATGAACGCCAATCTGCGAGTTAAAACTCACCCAGTTCTTTGGAAACGGATTTATTCAAAGACGATGCTTATGTGACAGCGATTTTTTTGACTTCCTCTTACCGTTCAAGTTTAATTCAAATTAATGCAAATTAAACTGAAAAAACGAATGAATTTTTTATAGAATTCGGATAAAACACACTTCACAAAATTGAAAAGTAAATGACATCAGTCACTTGAGGCAAATAACGTAACTGTACCTAC
The DNA here is from genome assembly GCA_963457665.1 of Thysanoteuthis rhombus. Taxonomy (NCBI): domain Eukaryota; kingdom Metazoa; phylum Mollusca; class Cephalopoda; order Oegopsida; family Thysanoteuthidae; genus Thysanoteuthis; species Thysanoteuthis major. The sequence goes on from OY735211.1 coordinate 59,362,249, forward strand.
AATGAAACACTCCCATGTAATAGAACAATCAGAATAATAGGCGTATATGTGAGAAGATTCGATATATATATATATGTGTGTGTTTATGTGGGGATGTCCTGGTGTATATATACGTGCATAATATATAGATCAATAGAAAGATAAGGACATACTTACTACGTGAGTTTGAGATATATATATATATATATATATATATGTAATTTTGTGAAAAAAAATACAGTGTCATTGAAACTTATCTACCAATATATATAAAGACTTAAATAGATAGATGTTATAACAGAGATAGATGGATTAATGGATAGATGTGAACTGACTTAGAATATATATATATATATATATATATATATATATATATATATATATATGTATATGCAATTGTCTTCTATAGGAATTGAGCATTCTAGTGGATGAGGGATTTCTGTGTAATTTGAATATACTGCCTGTCTGCTCCGTTGTCCAGAGGTAAGATATCGGGTCTGAAGTGAAGGTTTCGATTCTGCCTCGCGGTACTGGCTGGGATAATGGAAAGTCTATAGCCACACTGAAGAGATGTAATACATCGAAACAGCCGTCTGTGGATGACAATATATATATATATATATATATATATATATATATATATATATATATATATATCGAGAGAGAGAGAGAGACATGCGCTGGTATTGGCGTTTTAACTAAATGTAATTTATATAGAGAGAGCGAAATTACAGTCTTTTGAATATCTGAAGTCTTTGTAAATAGGAACTCGAAATTCCTGGTATTCTTTTTGTTTCTATTGGATTTATACTCGACTTACAAAACAATCAATTTGTTCCACTCTTTTGTTCTAAGTTGTTTTATATGATCACAATGTATTAAGTCCGTACAAAAGTCAGCTGGTAATGGCAACATTTCAAGAATCAAAGCGCCAGGAAAATAGTGTCAAATCACGAAATGGGGAATTTCATTGGTAGGTAATCATTGCCTTTATTATCGGATCTGTTCGCACACCTAGATGTGTATATTTGATGAACAGATCAGCCTGTTTTAATGTCATATATATAAAGTGCAGACCTAGGTAAACATTATCACTATTCTTATCTATCTATTCATTTAGTTTCCATACACTGCCTATTCATTTCTTCCAGACATTGTTTGAAAAGGAAGTAAAACTCTTTAAGTATACGTTGTGAGATGTAAAGGTTTGTGGACTAGGACAGACTGCCCAATCTTTTCAGTTATCAAGTCACACAGCGTTTCCTGTTTCTTTGTACACATTTCTCCCGTTTCATAAACCACTCCACAACAGACTGAAAACACTTTATCTTCTAATTTTTTTTCTTTCTTTAAAGAAGTCATTTTACATTGTAAGCTCCTTAAGCTCATATGTCGCATTCTGCAAAGTAAAGAATATGGTTTTACAAGTGAAAATTTTCTTTTCTGTCGGGAAATCGAAATCAGAATGGAATATTATAAACGATAAAGTAAGTTGTTTCAGATTTTGAAGGAAGGTCAAAATCTACTTTCTGAATCATCAAACCTCACCGTGTAACTATGTCTCTGTTTTCATTTCGTTATTTCCTCAACCGTGATGATTAAATTGAAGATGGCTCCATAGTTATTCTGGTCAAGATAGTTTAGATCGCTTTTTTATGTGGATAAGGATGGATCCAACACTGAACACCCAACAACCCCTTCTTCCCTGCTAATGGCACTACGTAACTCAGTGTTATCTGGCAAGAGATACTTCAAGATGAGATGGACACATAAATAACTACCCATCTTCACCGAAATGCTATAAAAGACAAGATATAAGCTCAGAATTGACGCAATCCCCGAAGAGATCATCGAGGTGTTAGTACTAGCATATGTTGTTTTTTGTCAAACTCCAATACGGAAGTTGACTTTATTTTTTCGTTTTAGAGCAAAGACAACAAAAAAAATCGTGACGAAAATCAGAGTTGTATACAGATATGTAAAATTCATATTCCGCTACCATGATTTGAACGGCAACGGAATTATCAAACAGATATACACGGGTTCATTTCATGGAGTTTGACCCTGGAGTAGACAGTCTTGTCTTTCTCTTTGTTTCTCTAACCTCTTAGTTCATTTGTTCTTAACCAGGAGCGAATACCCACAAGGGAAATTGTTAAATCTTGGTGTGGTTGGTTGGTGAGTTTTATACCATTACAAAGTGTGTGCAAATGAGCCATTGGTGTTGCATAAATTGTTACGCCCCTGATGAATTATAGAATCGGCAGTATTCAGTCAAGCAGGAAATGATGGGGAGTAATAAATAATGGGAGAATCCGGTTAGCTCTTTGTTGCTAGTACGAATCCCCAGCAATGGGTTCGATGGGAATGACGCTGATCAAGATTTAAGGAACATTGTTTTGGTTGATTATCCGAGAATAGACGTTTATATGTTATTTTTTTCAGAACATCGCGTGTTATTCTGCTTCTAAAATAGCTTTTGATTGTAGACTGAACCAAAATTATTTTGGCATCTCGTTACATCTTAGAGCAAGAACGCGTCTATCCTAAACTTTATATGCCTGGGAGCAATAATATCGTGAGATCTGGAGTTACAACCAGCGTTTAAATTTTAACGATTTTCGAGCTAAATATGGATTCTTATTGTTGTTATGAATTGGAAAATTATTTTCTACTCGCAAGTGGGGATTTTAGCCCAAAAAAAAAAAATAATGAATTCTATAAGTACAGGATTTTATGCTCCAGCTTTTTTGCTTTAGGGATGAAATCATAAAATGAAAAAAAGAATTATGGATGTTGGCCCTATGTATTGGAAAAAAGATTGTCGGCTGTGTACGATTAGATACTTACAGCAAAAACACAGCTAAAAAAAAAAGCAGCATATTCTCCTGATTCCTATCTGCGTATTCTTACTTTATAAAAAATATTCGAAGAAGGGAGATAACTCATTTCACAAAATTGATCTGGTAAGTTGTTGCCACCCAATAGCTGCCCCCTGAAATACGTGTTCTGTTCAGTGACTTCAGTAGTCTGGATTTGGTTGTCCAGAAAATAATTACGTTTTCGTATGTGTCCACACATCTTTATTAGACGCTAATCGGTCTTATTCACTTTAAACAGCAGTGATAGGAAAGACTTTCATGCTCTCTTCATTTAGTTCATCTATCATTAGTTGGAGGTCGTGTGCATAACCAATGCATCCTCCCAATAGTCACTTATGGAGCTGAAACATGGAACCTAACCAAGAGACAGACCCGTAAATTGAGAACCATGCAACGATCACATGAAAGAATAATGCTGGGCCTCATGGAGAGACCACAAGACAGCACAGTACATTTGAGAAAAGACAACAGTTAGGGACATGATAGAATCCATTAAAAATCTCAAATGGCGGTGGGCTGGCTATGTTGCAATAATTGCCGACAATCGATGGACATCATGACTCACAACATGGATCCCCCGAGACCACATGCGCAAATGAGCCCGGCAAAATGTTCGATGGAGAGACGAGCTAGACAAGTTCAGGAAGTACTGGCTCCACGACGCCCATGATAGGGAAGTGTGGCCAATCCCAGGGAAGGTTTATGTCCAACGACGGACGCTAAAAGACTGATGACGATGATGATGATGAATAGGGAAGAAAGGAGGACGGAAAAGAAGCTTTAAATGAGGATTTATTCTGATCAATATTCTCACCAGCTGCTAATGATGTCATTATAGAAAAAAGCCAAAAATGACAACAAAAGAAAAAAGAAAATGCCAAAAATGTCCATCAACGATTTTTGTCGAGAATAATGTTTATAGAATATTTTATTCCACAATTTATCTACTAGTATGAATATCAAGTAAATCGAAGAAAAAAACTACTTGCTCTTCCTCCTCTTTCATTTCTTGCTGATCCTGTTACTACGGATGGTGGTTGTATCATTGTACTTATGGTTCTTGCTTTTTTTTTACAAATCAAACAGTAAAGTTCACTACAAGTGGTGTGTTGCACGTCATTTTATAAAGTTCTTTTACATTTAAGTTGTCCTAATTTTTTTTTATCCACGACTTCACAGTTTAGGCCAGAAGCTACTGTAATTGCCCAAAATATCAACAATTTTTTTTTTAGACTAGGACCATTCCCTGTTTCGTAAGGTTCAGCATTTGTGTAGGAAGTATTGTGCCCTATTGGTAAAGGATATCATATAGGAATAAAGTTTAAATCAACCATTTGTGAAATATGTGTGTAGATACAATTATAACAAGGCGGATTATGCTCGATTATTTGTATTATTGAGGGATAAAGATTGTTCCTCGATGGAAAACGCCCCTTATTTGAATGAGGAATATTTTTGAGGTACTCAAATGATATCGTCAGAGGATTTATACACTGGGTTAAGATTACAAGCGGTAATGAAATAAATCCACTGTGTTTCAATATAAAAGTTAAGAAGTGAGTGAACAAGAAATATCACGTTTGGAAGACGTGTCTAGAATGTAGGACTTATATTAGGTATTGAAAGTATGTAAGAAAAAAGACCGAAGTAAATGAAAAATTACTGATTACTAATAAGCAGTACGAGGAACATCTTTGCCAAAAAGTCAAGAAATGGACATAAACAGAAAGACAAAATCGAGAGGAAGAATTTCTAAACTCTAAACTAGTCGTTGTGTAAATGATGGTCGGAAAATAGCCAAGAAACTGAATAGTTTCTTTCAATCTGTTCATGTTGAGGAAGACAATAAACGTGAATTCTGGTTTAATGACTTTATGTATTGTGCCTTTGGCGATGGTGTGGCCGGTCCGTTTGAATTTTGTGGATAGATAGGAGATTCCATTCTTGAAAGTATTACCTTCACACCTACAAATGAAAAAAAAAAAAAAAGTACGATAAACTTGAATAAGGCAATAGGACTTGATGGGATCCAGGAATGCTTAAAGAATCTTCGAATATCTTATATTTCCTATAAAATTATTTTGAGGAAAATTAGAGACCTGGGCGAACTTGCTGAAATGTGAAAAATACCAAGTGTGGTTCCTATTCTTAGAAAGGGTGAAAAGACTGTAGTTGGTAATTATAGGCCAGTGTGTTGTTAGAATTAATTGAGAATAATGGCATTTCAGGTGATAGACAACATGGCTTTAAAGGAGGATGATCCTGTCTTTTGAATCTACTAGTTGGACAACATTGTATGATGAGGGTATCTTTTTTTGTGCGTTATACCCTGATTTGAAAATAGTGTAAACAAATCTGTATGATGTTTTCTGCATTCAATTCTAAACTCTTATGTTGGGACATTTTTTCTTTACACTAGTTTGCATTATACTGGGTAGAATGAAAATGTTTTCTTTTCACTGACTGCTGAATCTATTTTGCATCTGCTGCAAGACTGCTGCCAAACTAAGGCACATTTTTTCCACATTTATTTTCTTCTCATTATTTGCTCCTGTCTGTCAATGAGTTCTCTAAAAGTTCTCTACGAATGACGGTGAAATTTTCCAGAAAGGTGAACTCAGGATGAGAAAAAAAAGTGATAAAAATCCAACTGAATTGGTAGTGCTATCAACAGACTCAAATGAATGGAACCAGAAAACACCCTCACAAATGTTCAAAGCCCTGGATATTATGTAAATAGGATTGTTATAATGTGTACTTTTATATACGTTTTAATATGCATTTTCCACACTAAAATAAATGATCCAAAACTTTCTCTTATTTTTGAAAAGTGCCTCGGTGAAAAAAAAAAAACGGAATAAATTATCTCAGAACTCAACAGCTGCGAGACAATCTTTTTGAGAATTTAGCAAACCTTGGAATCGGTTGATATTCTTCCACTTTGGTAAAAGCAAGTACAATCACATGAAACCTCGAAGATTAAACGCAACTTCCATTATTTGTTGTTTTTTTCGCTTTAAATTCGTTTCTCGTGTAAATTCCATTACTTTCTACGGAACACAAATTCGTACTTTTGAATTCATTTTCCGTTTGTACGATTCGGTATAAAAGCCTTCAGCTACAATCAAGAAAAAACAACCAACTTTATTTAGAAAAAAAAGAAACACTCGAGTAGTGCTTCTTCATTTTCATAACTGTAATCATGTCTGCATCCATTCACTGCAATTGAAAGCAAAACACAATAATTACCGCTACTTTTCGATGTTTGAATAGTGATTTAGAATTTTAAAAAAATAATATCCGAGATGCAAACTTTATTCACTCAGAATTTTCTTTGGAAAAATGAAGTTTTCAATTGTATAAATACAGTGACTGCAAAAAGTATCCAATACATTGCAAGAAACTTATTTCAATATCTTTACACACCGTCAAAATTGATAGAAATTGGGACAAAGATTCCAAATTTTTGTATCTAACATTCAATGTTCGATCATGTTTCTATATAGAATAACCATGACCATCAAAGACGGTGAAAAGTTCCATCCTTTTTATACGTGCGTGTGTTTAGTAGTTTATATGTTTGTTTGTGTATCCCAGAGCTCCTGGCCATGCTGTTTTGTCAACACATATTGAAATTAGTATTCCCTAGACACTTTCAACTCCGGGGGGGGGGGGGGCAAAAGCTTTGCGACTTTTGGGGGGGTCTTTTATGACGGGTTCATTAATAAATCTATGTTTTTAAAAACACTATTTTAGATCTTTTCAGGTGAAAAACGCCAATGATGTCATAAATGTAATTTTTTCCGACCATATTTATTCTTCGATTACAGTTTTCTCGACAAATTCAAAATTTGACGCAACAGTAGTTCAATTATTGACTGCGATGCCGATGTGGGGGGGGGGGGATTTTGTATCTATTAATGTGTGGTCGAAATTTTGAAGAATGTTAAAATGAACATTTTGGAATATCGTATGCTTTTACTTTAATTGTACAGAAACAGAAAAAACCTCAAACATTTGAAACGTTTTCGTCCATAATTATCAGTAATTCTCAATTTCCTTTTCTCTTTTCAAAACTGATTTGCCATCTTTGTATTTTTTATGGTTTTGTGTTTGCGATTCTGTCCTTTCCATGAAGTCCAAACAATGCAACATAGATTTGAATGCAGCAAGATCCGATGAGGTGATTTATTATAGATACCTTCGGACAAGCAACCTCAACCTTTGTTGGTTCATAAATATTTACAGACTATAGATCCTACATTCTTTATCTTTAAACTGTCTGATAAACAAAGTCGTATTTTCTGCAATAAAGGTTGAATAGCGTGTTTTCTCCTGGGGTCATTCTGTGTGTCATTCATTTTCACACAAGTTGCCTGGTGGTCACAGCTGGCGATTGAGTAACATTAGATCTCATGCTCCTGGCACTTTCCTCAGTATTCGTGCAGTCCAAAGTAGTGCTGCAGTCTGCTCAGTTTAGATCCTTCCTTTTATCCCTTGTTCCTACAATTACTGGTACTACCCTGACTTTCATGTTCCACACCTTCAGTTCTCTTACCAGTTCCTGGTATTTCCCCAGCTTTTCACTTTTTTTCCTATCTACTCTGCAGTCTGCAGGCACGGCCTACTTTATTATTTAGCAGCTTCTCTTGGTCTCCGATGACGTGGTCTGGTCTTCTTGCTCGGAGGGGGTTGGTCGGTTTGGACGTTAGAATTCAAGGACATTAGACGCATTCACGTGCAAACTCATAAATGTGCACACACATACACTCATAATCACACACATACACACAAATATATAAATATTTTTGATATTAAAAAATCGTGTGGGAAGAAAATCGAACATGGTTAAAGGAGATACCTTATTTCAACATTTTTCACCAAAATTCGGCTTCATCAGAATTCAAGGGAATACAAAATGTATGGTGTTCTTATAAGGAATGTATCATATTAAGATGTTATCATTCGGGGAAGACATCACTCACAGTGTCTACATAAGGGATGATTTTTATTGTTATAAATTCTGTCTACTACCCTTATGCAGAAAAAAAATTATATGGACGAAACTTGTAGACCTCTCAAAAAGAGGGGGTATGGACACCGAAAGGCATTGAAATTAGACGACAACTTAATTTCTCTTGGTACTCACTACAATTGAATGGTCCATAACTTCGATTTAATAAAAGCCAAGACAAGAATAAACATGACAAAAACAGACTAAAATCTATTGAATCCAAAATGATTCTGGATTTCACAATATTTTTTTCAGTCTTGATATTTCGACAATGCAAAATATCGATTAACAAGAGTTGTACAGACAAACTAGAGGCTGGTTTATCAAATACATCACTGGCAATCATTCCTCACACCTAAGCCACAGAAACACACACTCACAGAGATTTGATCAGCTAGAAAACAGTCATGTAAGTTGACAACAGAACAAAACGCATCAACATTTGATGATATAAGACAAGTTGGCAGACTTTATAACATCAGTAAATCTCTTTTGGTTGGTGATGAGGAAAGATTAAACAGTGATAACATCACAAGTTCTCTATGGGAAAAATCCATACACTTTGTTTCTCCTTATATTGTTATGAAGCCGTATCTTGGCAAAACATGCTAACTTGTTTCATTTTTATTAAGAATTCAATTTTTATTCCACATTGTCTTTTAATTTCCATCTTGTCAGATATTTTGGATGCAAATACTGATCATATAATATCATCTTCATCATCATCACCACCATCAACGGATCTTAATGTCAATAAGTTCTGATGGCAATGGTCGGAACATGCCCATCTCCCCTTCAAGTAACATGCAAGAGACTGTATTGGGTTACAGAAGCAACAATTAACCCCGACCTAATCTATTGGGGAGACAGATTCGTGCCTTTCTCGAAGGTAGTAGTACTAGATGTACATGAACAGCCTTTGCAGGATTCCGAACATGGTTCACTGAATTTACTTTCCTCCTGCGCCCCACTCCCACATGAAAGTGTGACTTTATTCAAACAATAAGTAGATCAGTAAGTCTGTAACCTAAGATGTAGTCATTTGTTAATTTCAATCTAAAATTTTCGTTGTATAACATCGATCTGCCTGATTAATATTCACCACTGAATTAAATGCATTTTGTATTTTGCTGAAAAATTGATTTTTACTTGATGCCCACATTTCCAGCCTTGTGCCAGACTTACTTAAGTTCAGCTAGTAAATATCGATAGCATATTACCATTTTTTTAAATTCTTGAATTCTTGCCCTAGATTTATGGTGTTTGGAATTCGAAAACAATTGGCGGTTGGTTGATGTTGTTGATTTGCCGTTGGCAAATGGTGATCATTTATGATAAAGAGGGGAAGGGAGTTTTATGGGAAGGACAAACATTTACGATAAAAATGTGATCGGGGTTTCAGGGCTGAATTTTAATCTACAGATTATGGATGTTCATCAAAATTTACGAGTTCAATATTCGTTCGTCTCAAGTGAATTCTATCGTTGAAAAATAGTCTCGGGGGTTAATAAAACGTCATCTGATTATTTATGGGGGCAGACTTATCTTTGATAATACTCTTTTCAGGACAGAAAGATGTATAGATTAGTGTATGAGCTGTAACTCACACATACACACACACACGCACGCACAGATATTAGTCTATTAAAATGAAGTTTCTGAAAAGATCGGATATATTTTGCTCTATATATATTATAACACACGCATATATATAAACACACATTATCGAAAATGGATGTATAATCCGAAAGAAATTATTTCAAGTGATTATAAATACATTTATTACTTTGAAACTCAATTTGAAATGACCTACCGTATTTACACGGTGAATGTATGATTTTGTTTAAATAGCATTGATAGAATAAAGAAAATAGAAGGAATATGGGACTGCTACAGGATTCGACAGAGCGACCGATAAGTAGCTGCTTCAAAGTGGCATCAGTCTTCTCACTGAGCTAAACAGACGACAGACAGACAAAAGCCCGTATTGACTGCTTTATCCCCATATTCCTGCAACAGCTTCATTTTCTTTGATAGCTTTTTTTCTTACATTTAATTCTATTTGCGCTGTCTCAGTCAAATGATCCATTCACTGTTTATTAGCGTTAGGTCATTACAAATAGAATTTCAAAACACATAATAACACATTCATAACGCATTTATAATTATTTTGTCGGATCAGATATCCATTTTTAATAATGTTAATGATATACATACACACACACACACACACACACACACACACATATATATATATATATATATATATATATATATATATATATATATATATATATATATATTCTAGAAATCTTTACAGTTTTAAACACTAAGCATTAGAGAACGGTTTCATATTCTTTGTGTCACTTCAGTTGGCCATTTCCCAATATCTGTCAATGGAATTTATGGAATTTTCTCCAGTATTTTTTTCCCCATATACTTTGTTATCATGATGCAATGTATAAATTTTCTCTTGTTTGGATATAGGATATTATCAAAAAGTATTGTGCATGAATGTTATTTTTAACTACAAATCATTTGATTTACAAAAAGGGGCTTACGTAACCAAAAAAACGTATTTGATGCTGAGAGATCATTACGTATAACAACAGACGTGACTCGTTGTTTGTGTCACTTTTATTGAGTGCTCACTAATGTGATTATTATATATACTCAAATATATACATACATAGTGTCTGAGAAAGATTGTAGCTTCAAACACGAAAGATATAAGAAAAATCAATTTATGTCAGTTCAATCAATCAATTCCAAATATGTTTTGATGCATTTCATGTACAGTTTTCAATTGATCTCATATTTTACGTAGAATTAGGAGAGCACGAAGATATAATGATCAAAATCAGAAATGAATTACTGCACTGAATATACCTCAGATAATGAATCTCCATGGAATCCTCGAAAGGAGAAAGAATCATCGAGAGAAAAAGAGATCACTCAAGGCTGACCAGCTTTCGATTGAGTATACTCGACCTTCTGATAACTCCTGAAATGTGTAACCTACCCAGAAAATTGAACTTCAAACTGAGAACCATGTACAGAAGATAATCATGAAAATGTTACCGAATAGACAGGGGTCATAGATATCATAGAAAAAACTAAAAAGCACAAATATGCTGGTCATGTTCCAAGAATGCCAGACAATCGCTGGATACCTCAACTCACAACGTGGATACCCAGAGATCATTTACGAAAATGAGGCTGGCAAAATATGAGATGGCATGACAAACTAGACAAGTTCTGAAAGTATAGGCTCAACATTTGGAACATAGTAAATAGCAGTTTTGGAATACAAACTCTAAAGCCACACAACTCGCTTTATTAGAAAAAGTAAGTATTATTAGGATCGACACAAAATTGCCAGCAAACTGGCAGTGGATTTTTGCTATCACAATAAAAATGACGCTTAGAGAGCCGAGAAATGCAGATAGGCATTGTTTACTTGATCCACTTCAGTGTATAGCTGTTGTAATGTATATGCATCCAAGTCCCGTGAAAATGGCAACTGGAAGCGGGTAAGTCCACTGAAATAGGTTGGACAAGATGTCGATGCCTTACTACGTCAAGTTTTGTCGGTTGATCGATGAAGTACAAGGTTTTGTGTTATGCTGCAGTAGGATCGACCCCTTTCGGTTCAAGACTGCTTGCCGAAGTGTTTCATTCTATTTCCTTGTCAGGCCTTGATTTCAATACCTTGCCACTGCTGAATAGTGGAGGCAATACCGGTTGAACTTTGCACTTAAGGCCTTGACATAACAAAAAAAAAAAGAAAAAAAACAAATCTCCTGTATCAGCGTTGCCCCCCCATTTGAAAGATCCTGTTCACCACCTTTACAACTGAATAAAGCCGTAGAATTGATCAGCAGAAGCAACATGTTAAGAAAACCAGCAACAAAAAGGAATTCAATCGTCCTAAGACCTTTTTGAAAGTTAGATGTAGTTGTAATGGATTACAGTACCTACAAACATCAGGAAAATTTGGTTTAAGAAAGTCAAGGGAATGGTGCAAATGTGTCAACCCAAAGAAAGCTGTTTCCACCCATCATACGAAAACCACTTTTTTTTAATCAACAGCAAGCACTCGATCAAGAGGGGTGTCATTTTTTAAACTAATGAGCATTTTGCAGCAAGTCTCAAATTGTGGTGATTATCAGTCAAATAATGGGGTACACATTCTTACATATTTTCATTTTGCTGATTCGTGCTAGATGTCCCCGACTGTTGTATGGGCTAAACTCAACATGTACTCAATACGCCAATGAGCTTGTTTTGAACGAACCCACAAGACTGTCCCGTATTCTCCATCATAGGCTTATTCCATTATTATGAATGTAATTAGCTGCGTTAGAAACGACGGAAGTGCAGACACGGACAGTGAATGAACGAGATGAGAAGAGTGGAGATAAAGTGGTCATTCGTGCCTCTGCCTTTCCGTTAGGGTGTTTAGTTCAATGGTTAAGGATGACGCTACGTTGAAGCGGTTACTTTATTACTTGCGGGTTCAGTTCCTGAAGCAGCCCAATTTTCGATTAATTGTTTATTCTATTTTACGCTGTCTAGGTTGGACACATAAAAAGGAGATGTCATTTCAAACATCATAACGTATTTATAAATATTCCGTCAGATTATATATCCATTTCTCAATAATATCAATATGAGAGAGAGAAAGAGAGAGAGAGAGAGAGCATACAAATATTCCAACTGTGAAAATTAAAATGAGAATTCTCCTTTTGAATATATCAAAATAGAAATGTATGTGCACCAAGGGTGTAACACGATCTTTCGAGGTAAAAAGACCAACCCACTTATCACCAAAGACAACTATAACGTTCACAATATATAAGCACTCATTAACCAAGAGAGATGGAACGAGAAACATACTGGTACATGAAATTCTCCTTCAACCTACAAATATGGACGGACGAACAATTACAAATTCCCTCGATCCTTCAAGGTGATAAAAAGATCAGCATGCTACTACTACTACTACTACTACTACTACAACGGTCACAATATAGAGACATGTACGAGAAACCTTTATGGAAATGTCCTTCCCATCCAACAAATACTGACGTATGCGGCGAAAAATAACATGAAAAGGCTTTCAAGAGCCGAAATACGTAATTTTAATATAAAAAGGTAATCATGATATTCAAGCTCAATACATTTGGAGAATTTCTTTTATATAAATATAGATGTTAAGTAGGTTGAATATTTACCTTTTAGTTAACCGATGGAGAATGGGTGCACATTAGCTTTCATAAGCATAACTTCTTTTATTTATGCATATTTCATCGTCTGTCTTTCGATATCGATGGAACTTAAAGTCGAAATGACGTATGAGCTTGTTTATGCTAAAGATTATAATAAGGTTTTCATACCAAAGTAATTATGAATAGGATTTGTGCAAAACTAACACGCACACGCACACACACACACACACACACACACACACATACATATATATATATATATATATATATATATATATATATATATATATATACATATATATATATATAATTATCAAAAACTACTCATAAAGTTTATGCCTGTATATATCTACGTTCGCAGATGACATAAAGAATTAGTCAAAGCTTACTAACTACATAGGAAATTGAAAGAGAGGAATACATTACTGAACATTTCCATCGTCTTTTAGCAGTTAATTTCCCATGATGCATTTCTCCTTTCAGTTTCAATCGAAGATTTCTTTTCGTATTTTTCTATCTTCATATTTGACGTGTGGTGCCTCTACATGGGATTTCATTTTCAGTGACTTCACAAATCGATTATTTTTTCCCAATAAGTTCTGGCTTGATTTCAAGAAAACTCTGTTCATCAATGTGCACCCAACCGTATACACTAACTGCAAGAAGTATGCAGTGCATTACGAAAAAATGATTTCAACATCCTTAGATAGCTTTCAAATTGACAGAGTTAGGACCAAAGTTTAAAAAATTCAAGAAACATTGAAGCAAGATTCAGCCCTGGAAAGTTACGTGCAAAATTCTGATATTTTCGGTCCAAATTATTTCTATTTGAAAGGTGTATAAGTATGTTGAAATAAACTTCTCAAAAGATATTGGGTACTATTTGCATTCACTGCAGTGTGTCATCCTAAGATTTAGAAGTATTTCTGAATTCTTGAGCTAAGCTCTTGAACGATTGAGTTTCGTAAACATTCAGAGTTAATTATGTGCTCAAATTTAATTAAATTTAATTCCATGCAAAACCCAACTCAGGTCCCAAGTTCATTAATCTTCAATTTTCAGCTTGACGTTCTTATTTTTGACTCGTAAATCAATAAATTAATGGGTGATTATGGCAGCAACTTCCCCTAAAGGTCTCTTTAGTTAATCGGTCTCGATTAACTAAATAGATTTACTTCACTCAAAAAAGAATTTCGACTTAAGATTGAAAATACAGATATCCCCAAATCATTGAAACAAGATTGGACATTCAAAGAGATTTCCGAACGGTTGAACTCATTCTTGTTTGTGTTGTTGAAACGATGTTTCGGTCGTTGTATTGTAGAAACTTCTTCAGGTCTAATACCTTGGATGATAAACAGAGTTTTCCAATGATGGCAGTAAACAGTATATTCCAATGGTATCCATGCTATGCGTAGGATTCGGGTGATGTCAATTCCTTCCCTTTTCCTTGTTAGGCTTGAATTTCCATGCATTGTTGAGTAGTGGAAGACACATTGGGTTGAACTGTGAACTTGTCTGACACACTCTCAGACGACATGTTGGTATTCCTCTTTGATTTTCCTCCGTTTCCAACTGCGTTCCTTGTCTATCATACAGACCTTTTCCATCTTCAAATATGGTCAGTCGTTCCAGATCTTTCGATACCGCCTTTGATTATGGCTTATTTACGGCCTTCTTATGTTCATCAAGTCGATTTAGCATTGAAAAGTTATGTACAAAAATCAGTATTCTTGGGTAAAAAAAAAAAAAATCTGACAATTTTGGAGATGCATAAATATGGATGTTAAAATGAACTTCCAGAAATGTATTGGATATGTTTTGGACTCACCACAGGTATTTATTACATATATCATATGCGAGGAGTTACATCAAGGTTTTGGGAATGAGGAGAGACTGACCATGTATTAAGTTGCCCAGCGTTTCCATGTCTTGCCGGACATTTCTCACATCTATCGAAATCACTCCACCAAAGAATAAAAAAACCTTTGTTTTCTTTAACTGTTTATTTCCTTTGGGATCAACGAAAGATTTTCAATGTTTTTGGTTGAATCTCGTACATACACATATTTTTCTATTTTCCCTGGTATCTCCTCAAAACCCCTAAAATGTTTGCCTAAACCCATAGCATTTTAACATTTAAAAAGTGCTTTATTTGTTAGAGGGGAACGAAAATCCATGAAATCCTCAAAGATAAAGAAATCAAACGAGGAATTGCCGTAAGTTAGCAAGCTTTCCTAGAGCATACTCATCATTCAAGAAAAAAAAAATCCTATCAGTCTTGAGGTGCAGGGTAAACAACCAATGTATCCCTCGACAGTCTGCTATGGCGATTAAGTATGGAACCTAACCAAAAGATTGACCCTCGAACTGAGAAGCATACAACGTGCATAGGTGAGAATAATACGCCAAATCACATGGGCACATCACAAGGCAACACTGTGTATTAGAGAAAAACAAGAGTCAGAGATATAATAGAAAATATCCAGGAATTCAAAAGGTTGATCATGTTCCAAGAATACCAGACAACCGCTTGAAATCACAACTCACAACATGGATCCTCAGAGGTCTTATGCAAAACTCTGGCTTACAGCAAATAAGATGGTGTGACGTACTAAACGAGTTAAGAAAGTGCTGGATCGGTGAATTTTGGGAATCTTCTACATCCAAGGACGGATGTTAAAAGGCAGTTGTCGATAAGAATAATAAGTGAGGCTGCACCAAAGATGACGACAGTAGACAGTACAAGGTAGCGTCCCTTGGCGAGAAATACCGTTATTCGGCTGTACAGCGTGGCTGAAACGACTGTAGTAAAACCGGACAGTCACCCATCTAGGACCTGAACAGACTCAACGTTGCTCAACTTTGATCGTACGAGAACCTGTGAATCCAACGCCATCCGGTGTTTTGAAATGTTCTTTTCAAAGAAAGAATTTATTAACCGTTTGCCCTCAGTTTCCAGGCTTGGTGAATATATGTTTTTTGTTTACGACAGGTCGTTCCTGAGTTGTGTAAATTGCACCAAGGCTGTCACCAGTCTGCTTAAATAAACTGAGTACTCTAACCTTGAGGAAATTAGTTTCGGTCTGTTTTCATTAAAGCGCTGAATGGTTCTTTCACTCGTCTCTTATAGCATAGCATGAGTGATTGGTACCTGGAACTGAAAAAAAAGAGACGAAAAGCAATGTCATCGTGTGTTTAATTGCAGCCTCTCTCGGGGCTTATTTTTGTGCTTTTATAATTCTATCTCGAAGGAATAAAAAGGTATGATAAATTCTATCAAAAAAAGCATTTGTAGGCTTATCTTTATTGTAAAGCAGATACGAGTTTACAAACGTACAGCATTCCTATCAAAACCTTTCGCAAGCTGCAATAGCGTAATACGAGAAAGCAATCAACATCAAGGTATATAGAAAAATGTTCAGTCACATAGGATCCTAAGTTGGTTATGGTAGTATATTAGAGGTTGGGGTATTTTTAGGTAATCACCAATACAGCTAGATACAAAGTAAGAGTCTAGTTTAGAATAGTATGTAATAAATCAAACTAAAACATACTCCAGGGTCCCTTTAGTACAAACAGAAAATCTAATTGAGGATATGTTGTATGGTTCCAGAGTTAAACTGTCAAATACAGACCGACATTAGCTGAATCAGAGTATGATAGTTACCTTTACATGAAATAGCCATGTGTTTAGTTAGTAATGTTTGCGTTCATTCCTGATCGATGACAATTTCAAACTCCGGTCAGGGCTGGTTATCGTGTGCTGATGCTTGGGTCCGTCCTTTATCCTGCATTTTAAACTATCATAATATGGGTTTCATTTCAATGAATAAGTCACCAGTCCTAAAACACTTCAACAAATTTTGGTCTGCACGGTCAGATATTGTTTCATTTCTTTCCACTTCGCAAATTTCGCGAGCAGATTCGGTAGCTCTGAGACCGAGTTTCAAATAATGCTTCAGGATTGCTAGAACCTCAATACTTCTATCCATCACTATAACATTTGAACCAAAAGGTACAGCGGACTAATTATCGCTAGTCTTTAGATGTGTACATGGAATTAGCTTTGAAACAGCGGTTCTGGACTTGGGGAGCGCGCCTCACGGGGAGGGGGCAATCAAAATATATTGAGGAGGAGGCAAAGTGAAATCCTGGTGAGTAAAGTGACAAGCGTTTCGTGGCTGAAAAACTGATTCTACCAAAGAAGAAGACGCTAATTAGATGTGGAAAAGATGAGGAGACGTACGACTGTTAACTAAATTGAATCCTGAAAGCAACACCATCTGTCATAAATATCAAACTCAAGGATTTCACTTAATTAATAGACTTGGAATTTTCATGTGGTTTTACTCTTAGAGGATACAGTAAATTTAGAGTGGTATCATTACTGCTTGGCATGATTAATAAGTGATTTTATTTGATTAAAACGAATTTTCTTGTCGTTGAAATTATTTTTCGCTGATTAAAATTTTTTCTCCTTGATTAAAACTCTAAATTTTGACAAACATTCTAATTTAACATTACATTATTATACCTTATTATCATTGAATTGATTTCATTATAGTTAGAGGGACATCAGGTTTTTGGAGCTGTCGAAGTGGTACACAGATTCAAAAAGGTGTAAGAACCATTGCTTTGGAATTAAGATCTGTAAAAAACAAAATATGTTTTTAAATGAATGAATCACCGTATACCACACGTGTACCAAAACTAGTTATCTTGAATATTATTCAAAATTATCAGAAAGTAACAGATCTTTCACCTAAGATTCTCTGAAAAGGTGTTGGTATCATTGGTCCAGAAACCTCCAAAAGAAAATGTGGTTTCAGGTGGTGCTTAGTGATGAGTTCATGCAAGTTTCCAACGTTGTAAGCCCCCAAATTGTGACCAGGGGCCCTGAAAGAGAGTGGGAGAGAGAGAGTGGGGGGGATAGATAGACACACGGAGGAAGCTCACACACACATCCACTCTTCACACGAGACAGGAGAGCGAAGAGAGAAGAATCCATAGCCCACTTGGCTGATTGATCGAGCTCTCCATTTGTGATTCGATATATCTCAATAACTCTCCGGTGAGTCACCCAAAATCTTGGAGATTTGTATAGCAAATAGGTTACCGAGTTAATTTCGTTACAAGAATTTCAACTCTCTAAATAGTTGGGAAAATGATCTGGAGAGAATTAAATTTCATCTGCCTGCCTAATTAGTGTGATTGAGTAATTATAGAAACCATTTCTTTAGTTAATGATCCCAAGTTAATCAACCCATTTAATTAGGATAAAATGAGAGTTCCCTTTCCATGTTCCGTTGATTATTCTAATATTCTAGAATTTGTGCCTCAGATTGTTTGATTTTGTAAAATTTCCCAATTTTAAAAACACGAGATGCAACTGGTGACCTGATATTCAAATTACATCTGTTTTTATTTCAGGGCTTGTTTTTTATTTCCTCTTTTTTAGATGCGCTAGCTTCTGTAGCATCGATTGGTGTCATCGATTGACTTGCCAAAATGTGAATTACGTCTCTTGTTGAGTGTTGCTAATTTAATTTTCAAGAAGTCCAAGTCTAGATGTTTTTGATGCCGTCTAGGTGTTTGAAATTTCCATTTAGATCATTAGAAATAAAATAAGTAATATTTCAAATAGATTGAATATTATTTTCATAAAATAAATGATAAAGATGGAAGTTTCATCGAATTCATCAATGTGTAGTATATTCCCTATATCTTAAAAATTTTGATATCTGGAGAAGCTAAATGTTTTGAAGGGTTTTGAGATGATTTTTGATTCAATTCTAGGCGTAAACCTTTAATGAATTTGGTAACATTGCCCTTGGTAGATCTTCATAGAAGAACTTGTGCATCAATTGTCCGACTTTAAGGCGTGTTTGATATCACAAAAATACGTACATTATGACCTGACAATAAAATTACCTTCGTTTTATTGCTGAAATCTTTTGTTTTCTTTTCACATTTTGCAAATGCTTTTTTACATGAGCATCATTCTGCTATTTTTAACGCTTTTTTCTGACAAAGAGGGAAAGTGTTCAAGTTTTTTTTTTCATCTTATTTTATACTCCCGATTCTCGGAATTAGTAACGAGCAAAATTGAAATTTAACCGGTTCCCTTATTTCGAAATTTTCATGCTCTCATTTTCGTTATTATGAAGACGAGTAAGTAACTGAAATACTCCAAAGCGTAGTTTCAAACAACAGACGAGAACTTATTTTACATGACAATCATGGAAGTTTGCTCTACACACAACTAATTCGGGCCCTTTGCAAACACTTTGAGATGGGCACTAACGCAGAACTAATGGAAGTAAACCACTAAAACTACCGAGGGCAATGAATCTCCATGAAAAAGAAGAAATTCAGCGATGAATTATTCTAGGTTAGCAAACCCTCAGTGGAGCAAGCTCAACATGAAAATCCCATTACAACTGGGAGGAAGGGTATACAAACATGCTGCCTACCGATAGTCATCTATGGAGCTGAGATATGAATCAGTTGATGCCAGAGACAACATGCTTCCATTATTTGAGAGAGCAGTGGCACAGAGAATAACCAGAACTATAGACATACAGAAATACAATAGATTGAAGTTGCTACTGTTAATACTGACAGGTGAAGTGACTCATCCACATCAAGGAGGAAAGATCGCTCAGAGTATAACCACAAGAAAACAAAAAGTGCTCAAAATAGAATAGGTGCACTGGTTACGACCATAATACACGAACAGGATCAATGACGAAGGGTTAAGAGATGAACCGAAAGATAATGGCGTTCTTAGCACGTTTGCACACAGCAACTGCAGTAAGGGAAGTAACGAAAGACGCAAGGCTCATGCTGGGATTCAAAATCAAACCTTTACTTCTTTTCATCAGCCGACCAAGAATACATTGACAGTCTTAGGTTTGAGACCAAACAAAATCTTCACTCAGACACAGACAGACAGACAGACAGAGACAGTGAGACAGAGAGAGAGAGCCTGCTTGTTTAAAGAGACCGAGGGAGAGTGAGAGTTCAAAGTCTTTCTACAATCAGCGGCCAGGGCCGGTGGGGACCCATAGACCAACCGTCAAGTATGATACCCTGGTATCTCTTTTCTGTCTACTCTAATCGTCTGTTTTTTTCTGGTGGCCAACTTCAGGCCTCCCTCTTAAAACGAGGGTCACTTTTCTATTGCTATCTCTTTTACTAGATGAACTTACCATCTTCTTTTACCTGATACTGAAATTGAATAATCATCTATTTTTTTCTTCTATTCTCTCCCTGCTTTCTTCTGTTTCTCACGCCACTCAGCCAACTATCTTACTCCCACTGTTAGAATCCGTACACATCGTCCCTTTTTTATCAACCTCTTCTGTCTTTTTGATTAAGTCGCTGTGACTGACAATGTATCTGCTGGGGTTCTAAGCAACCACGCTTTATGTTGTCAATAAATCAACTTACGATGTTTCTATTGTCCTTCTGGCGTCTTAAAAGGGTCAATCTGTAACTTCTTATCTTTGATCAAGTATTTGAGTATAACTTCACGTACCCAAACCAAACATATCTTTAAAAAAATGCTGTTTAAAAATAAAATAAAATATTCCCGAATAATATGAAATATTCGATTAAAGAGTCCCATCGGCCCTCATACTATAACAGAACCTGCTAGTCTAGTCCATGTATCGGGCTGTTAACAAAAAAAAGTATTGAAAAACAAAAGATGAATAAAAAATAATTTGAAACAGTAAACCAATAAAGATGTCATTGAAAGGGTTTATGATATGTAGGAGCAACCCAATGAAAAAGATTCTCGTAAATATAGTCAATAGGATAAACAATGATAAATAGAAATGTCTAAATATATCGTAAAAATATAAATGCGTCGTTGTGGCCTGCACGGACCGAACGTTTTTCTGCATTTCTCCGTCATACGTTCTTGAAGAACCAAGCAATGAAGAGAGTAGACACATAGTCGATTTGCGGGTGCTAAACTTGGCGCTAATGATATTTCAAGTACTGATGTCGGTCAGAGAATGCTCGGTGTTACGTTGTTCCCCTTGGTGCGGGCCAGGTGGTAATATTCTTTCAACTTATGTCCTCGATGGGAAAGAGGAATGGACTTCCATAGGAACAAATATGCATTTTGGTTTTTGATTAGTAGTGTCGACTGGAAATTGAAGCGATGAATTGTGGCTAAGAAGAAAGGAAATAAAAATAAGAAAAAATCTTCTTTTCTTCTCACTGAACGAGGGTCAGAGAAAGAGTGAGGTATGTGTGGATCATGAATCATTCTATCATTTTGTTCTGGCGGATAGCTATTTTCAGGCACTTTACCTCTTTCGTAAATTGAAACTTCCTTTCTTTAGATGTGCTTTTTTTTTTTAAATTTCATTTCTGGAATAAGCTTTTGTCTCAGAACGGGATATTTTTATTTCACACCCCTTTCTATCCAGCACTATATATATATATATATATATATATATATATATATATATATATATATATATATATATATATATATATGTATATATATATATATATATATATATATATATATATATATATATATATATATATATATAAATGGACATTTACAGAGACTTTTTACCAGTGTTGGAACTCAAGATTTCGATCTATTGATGTGTCTAAGATTAAGTTATATTTAGTCCATATTTTGTAGTATTTATCTCGCTGTATTTATGGGTGGATCTTTCAGAAATCTTACAAAGTGACACCAACTCAAATCATACTATACCATAAATGAGTTTTACACTCAAAGAAGGAAGATTTAATTTTCAAGACTAATTTTCTAAGTGGCAGTTCCAATTATTACGTTTTTGAAATCTATAATACTGCAGTCATAATTTGCTTTTGTTTTTCAATATAATGATGAATTTGATTGTGTCCAATTTTGTTCTCGATGAATATCTGGGATCCAGAAAACTCAATTTGAAGAGTTATCATTCACATAAATGTGCCTGGAGACACATATTTGGTTGCTGACTCAAAGGTAACTTCTAGGTGAACAGAGGAGAGGAGAGAACGAGAGAAACATTTTTTTGTTTGGACTGGGTGTTTGTAGAAGAATGTAACTAGTGTTGCAATGAAACAACTGTTCATGCCTGTGGGTGAATGCATGATTGAGTTTGTGTATGCATGTGGTGCACGCGTGTGTGTGTGTGTGTGTGTGTATATATGTGCGTGCTGGGATTGGAATTTGACCGTTCATTGATTGCTGGATCATTGGCCCTTAAGGTATGGGTGTGGCTCCACTTTCACCAGCAAACAAACCTCACTGTTTGCAGACCTGTTGGAATATGAGACGGTCATTAGGTTAAGCTGAACGTCAATGGCGCCAATGCCAGAGCTTCTACTGTCTGAGTTCGCATCGTTGACGTTAGAGAAAATTCTAGACCACAATGGACGCTTCTCAAAAGATGGAATCATTAAGATTCCATCATCAAAAGCTATTCACCAAAATGCGTGTGGCTTAACTTAATAAATACCAGCCAGTCGACCAGCCAGTTATACCTAGAATTCATTCAGTTCACTCACGCCGTGTTCCTGATATTTCATTGAAAAGGGTATTTTCCTCTATTGTTGTCCGACCCAGAGTACCAGCGTAGTAATTCTGAGACCTGGTTTGATTTGTCTACCTGTGAAAAAATGAAAGGAAAGAAAGAGAGCGCCTTTTGTATGTTCCACATGAAAAAAAGTAAACATATCTTTGCTTCACAGAAATTGCACGACCGGTCTTCTATTCAGTTACTGCCCGAGGGATCGGTGTAATGCAACGAACAGTCCAGTAATGATTTCGACGATTCAGAAAACTTCTAAAACCTTCATAGTTCAAATTGAAAATGATAACCAAACGCACTAGACACACGTCCACTCTCGGATGTGTACTAGAAAATACTAACAAACGTAGCTCAATTCACTTTTCTGATACAAAAGTTCAAGAAGACTGCATCGTAACATTTTAGTTAGAGCACTCTAAATTGCCTCACTGACGCGTTATTTCAGAAGTCTGGTTTCTTTATAAACAGAGCTCATATATATATATATATATATATATATATATATATATATATATATATATATATATATATACCACTCTCTTTGAACCACATATGCATATTTGAATCGATGTACTGATTACATAAAAAGTAAAATATTTGATATTTCTAAGATAGTTTATAGAATATCGAAATTTGATTTAAAAAGCACTTTCGGTGAACAAATTGTTCATCTACTTGTCACACTTCCTGAATTCATAAGTGAATTCTCCGTGTTAATAAAATTAGTCAAGCAATACGTTAAGTCATCGCTTGGCTTTCCATCAAATTTTGTTTAAATCATTTGTTCCTGCTGGAGAACTTGGACAAGAATTTTAAACTTTCATATTAAAGGACACACAGTTTGTAAAAGTTGTAAGAAACACTTTCAAACTAACCCATATCACTGATAGCTACCGATAAAATAAAACGTTTGCATGTATACATATATATATATATATATATATATATATATATATATATATATATATATATATGTGTGTGTGTGTGTGTGTGTATGTGTTTATTCTATTTCGGCTGTCTAGGCCAATTTATACATTCACAGTATAATAACGATAGGTCATTTCAAATAGAGCTTCAAAGTAATAAATGAATTCATAATCACATAAAATAATTTCTGTCGGATTATTCATCCATTTTTAATAATGTGTCTGTGTGTGTGTATATATATATATGTGTGCGTGCATACACATGTATGGTTACATTGATGTTTGTACGAAAATTGAGGTCAATCAAAATCTTTCTATCTGTATATATTATGATCGTAGGGGAGAGATCATGAAATTGATCTTTCGGATTCAGTCGAACAACGGATATGTGTATGTATGTGGATATATATCTGCGTTTCCTTTTTTAAGTATGTAATAATATTTTTGAATGAATATATTCGTTATATTCATATATATATAAATAAATGTAAAGAAAATATCTCCTTTGCACAGAAAATACATAAATACGTAATATATATATATATATATATATATATATATATATATATACATATATACATATATATATATATATATATATATATATGTATATATATATATATATATATATATATATATATATATATATATATATATATATATATATATATATATCACATATATATATGTTATGAAGATACGGCATTCTTCACTTTTGTGATATATATATATAATGGAATAAAGAATCGCTGCACAAACACGTTAAAGTTTCTGTTCTGTTTGGGCTTCTTCAGGCGACTGATTCGGTTTATTTCAGATCCCTATGTACGATATTAAGTTTTTGGTAGGGCTGTCTATTTTTCTAGGTAGAATCTTAATTCTATTTATGTTTTGTTTATTGGTTGGCAGAGACACTGCAGAATATAAAATGCCTCCTGCTATAGCGTTTGTACACTTCAAAAAAACTTTCGATTCTCCAAGGTTATTGATACTATCATTTATCAAAGTGTGGACCCAATGTATACAAGAGTATTACATCATGCCTACCGACACACCACTTCCTTCATCAGGCTGCATAAAGACTTGGATCACTTTTCAGTACAAAAGAAGAGATAAAATAAAGAGATTATATCTCAACCAAACTCTTCACAGTCTGCCCCAAAATGATTTTCTAGAAATAAAGCAATCAGAATAGCAAATACTTAATCAACTTCAGATTTGCGGAAGACATCTTATATTTTGCCAAGATCCTTCATGGCCTTCCGATGATGCTGGACAGACCGAACAAAAGAAGCAAAAAAAGTTGGTCTCAACATGAACTTTAATAAAATAAATGTCATATTCAAGAAATATACTGAGGACAAAACAAACCAATCACAGAAACAGAACTGAACAACGAATCTCAATGAAATTTTCAAAAGATGAAGAAATCAATTACAGAATCACACAAGGTTGACAGGCTCTTGGCAGGACAAGCTCAACCTTCTAGAACAAGAAAATCCTGCAGGTACTGAAAAGAAGAAATGTATCCTACCGATAGTCACCTATGGAGCTGAAACATAGAATCTAACCAAAAGATTGAACCTTAAAGCGAGAACCATGCAACGTGCACAAAAAGCTCAAGATAACATGGAGGGATTACAAGACTGCACTGTATATTAGAGGAAAAATATGAGTTGGAGATATCATAGAATACATAAGGGAACTTGAATGGCAATGGGCTGGTTATGTAGCGAAACCAGAGCCGACAAAATATAAGATGGCAAGACGAACTTGAAAGATTAAAAAGAACTGGCCCCGTCATGCCCACGACAGAGAGGTCAGGCGAATCCTGGGGAAGGTCTTCATCCAACAACGGAGAGTAAAAGGCTGATAATAATATTGAATATTCAACATTTTTCTGCACTGGAATCTTTGCAAATGAACCTAAACTTCAAATATACGCATGTGTAAGTATATTGTACTCTATTATATATATATATATATATATATATATATATATATATATATATATATATATATATATATATATATGTGTGTGTGTGTGTGTGTGTGTGTGTGTGTGTGTAGTAAACTTCCATGTACTTACCCAGAAAAACAAATCAAGTAATTGAACCTTGTCAGGAAGGTGTTCCTTCCCCTTGTTCTTGAATAAAATATTCGAGATGTAAGCTTTACAACGTTTAATTTCTGTCACTGAAAAAAGAAATTCTCCCTTCACGATTCTGTCTAGAGTAATTCTGCTTCAATGTATTCAATTAAATCGCAATTCACACCTTCGTTTTTCGGCTATTTCTGGCTTTGGATCGATTGCTCTTTATAGAATAAGTGCCATAGAGAAATTTATCCACACATTTCTCACTCTGCTTTTTTTCTCGTTGTCATTACATCCTTCTTTACTTTTTTCCATTACCATCTATTTCTGATTTATTTAATCAGTTTCATCGCCGTTTTATCGCTGAATTTTTCGTTTTTTATTAGCATTTCTTCTTTGTTTTAATCATTCTTATCTTTCTCCGGTCACGAATTTATTTGTTCGGGTGGAATGAATTCTGTGGAGAATTTCGCTCTCAGATATTTTTACTTACGTCTTTTTTTGTCATTAAATCCTTTCGTACTTTCTGCACACGACCTTTTATATCTGATTTATTTATTCAGGGTTCTAGCTATATTATTGCTATCTTTTATGGATTTTTGGCTTTCCCACTAGAAAATCTTTTTATATCTTTCTGATTCATTTCCCCGTTGTTTCCATTTAAAATTACTATTGCAACACACCACTTCAAACATTTTTTCTTTCTTTCTTTCTTTCTTTCTTTCTTTCTTTCCTTCTTTCCTTCTTTCTCTCTCTCTCTCTCTCTCTCCCTCTCTCTCTCTCTCTCTCTCTCTCTCTCATGAACGTGTTGTAATGTTTGTTCTTTGATTGTCACTCCTTACTGTATTGTTTGACTTCATCATACAACTGGATATTTAAAGAATCCCCTGCCCCGTTGTCTCGAATAACCCTAAACACACACATTGGATAATTATCTCTTTAACATGCAAGACAGGGGAGTCCGAATCGTCTTTACTTAGTTCACGTTCATTACTTCGACAATGTTAGAAACAGTAAACCAAAACTGTAATCCAACTCTCAACATAGGTTTCTTTAGTTTTCAAATCTGTCTGGCTGTTAGTCTGTCTGTCTATCTGGCTGGATGACTATGTATGTATTTATGTATTACGGCAATAGAGCTAGATGGCTGAACATTTCATCGTTTACTCATCAAGTATGAGAAGATTTTTTTTTTCTAAATTCCATCACCTGAGAAGGTTTTTAGTTGGGGAATTCGATTTGCTGAATTAGTCCGTTAGTAAGTGTACAATAATATTAACGCTCGTTTTTTTTAAAGAAAAAACTTTTAGTGATCACTGCCCAACATGAGACAAAATGAACAACTTTTTCATTAGCAACCATTTTCAATTTTTAATTGATCACCCCAACACAGCATGCTGCCAATAAACATTAGTTGGATGACAGTTTCTATTGAGTGACTAACCAGACCTATCTATTTTTGCCTTGCTGTCACGTGGTGTGAAATGTAACACATCCAATACTGTTGTGACGTCAATGGACGCTGTCTAGTTGGACGCTCCAGTCAGGTCCCTCGGCGTTGAGACACTCTATTCACAATCGACGTTTTCTACGCTGGTTTACTTGTTTCATTAGGCACTTTTACAAGTCTGCCGAGAAAGACACAAGATTAAAAAAAAAATAAAGGGGGAATGGGCCTAGCCGTACCTGTTCACTGTCATGTCCTCCAAGTGGGATATTTAGAGATTAAGAGATCAGAGGAGAACTATTTGGAACAATAATGAAAATGATTTTTATTGATTTTGTTACATTGCTTACGTTAGTGACTTAGCCAGGTCGAACAGTGCATTTTCTTCAAAATGCAACTTCTTGTGGATTCAGGTACAGCTGCAGAAAAAGGCAGTGGACGACAAAATATATGACCAAAGATATCTGTGCTTTACTTTCCTGTTTTCAATATTAGCATTATTTGGATTATTTAAAAAAAAATCATTGTCCAGTCCAAATTTTTGAAGCTGTATAATGCTGTTCAAACGAATTTCGAAAAAAAATATCGGATACTTTTTGCAGGCAGTGTAAGAATCAAAATGTGATCAAGTAAAAAGAGGTAATCATTTTTGTGGTATCGAAATGGCTATCGAACAGTTTTGGTACAAAAAACTCGAATGCAATTTTTAATTTGGTTTCCCGACGTGATATGACTCCTGAAATTCAGACCTTTGCTGGCTTTAAATGACTCCTGATTCTCCCCTCATGTTCATGAACGCGCCCGGCAATCTTAACTTGCCAGACAGTCAAGCAGAAGTTCACAAGTTTGATTATATTTGCAGCAAATCATACATCGGTGAAACTGAGTGAAAATCTTGACCTGATGTATTAAACACCAACAACGAACGATAAATGGCAATTAGTGATCTTTAGGAACAACTGGGACTGACACGTTCAGTTCAATTAGATAAAGGCAACAACACTAAGTGTTGAAAAAGAATGTTGTACTCGAAAACTTGTGAATCATTAGGGATTCAATGTCTGCATTGTTGTCCTTTAGAGGTTGAAGGTGTAAATATTGATTCTGGAGATTTTGTAAGCAGTAATTAATGCCGATATCTATCGCAAAACATTGGAAGATTGAGGAGACACAGAAGGAGAAAAACGTTGCTACACAGAATTTGATTTAATCGAATGCGAAGGAAATATGTTGCAAAAATTGAGCCAACTCCGAAGAAGCTCTCCATCAAAAGGGGAGCAAATATTAGAAACTAGAAAAGACTCAGAAAGTGCATGCCTTTATTAACGGCATTGTCGGGGTGCACTCCTGGGGGAATAAATCCCAAAATTTGATCAAAAACCATTTCCCATTTCTTCACAGGATTTTGTTGGAATTTCTTGATTATTTTTGGAGATATCATGTGGACTGACATAAACGTTTTGCGACATTATGTTGCATGGACTATGACGGGGAAACTATGCATGTATTAACCTTAAAATTCAATCAACCCTTTCGTAGCCTATTGTTCACTATTCAACGGAATCTTTTCGGAATTCATTGAGAACTTTCAGAAATATCGCGTAGACAGTCACAACCGTTCCCATGAATTCTTTTTTTTTTTTTTTAAATGGAGAAAATATCTCTGAATCAGGAAACAATCCCTGGGTCCGCCCCTAAATTTACCCATCGCCCATCCTCTACCGAAATCCCATCGAAATTCATGGAGCTCTTCAGAGATATCGTGTGGATAGACATTTCGATAGAAGGTTAGACAGGAACATGGAACAACGCAAACAGATGCAAATACATTCCCAACTTTGTTGACATAAGCTCATTTTTTTTATTTATCTGAAAGAAAATGTCACTCAAAGATGACTAAGACCATTGTTCATTCTTGTTCAAACACGAAATGTACAATGAACAGGTACAAACCTGTGAACAATGACGTCGTGTCCGCCTTTCATTTATTAATCAAGAGTCTTTAGTTTTTCTATATTGTTGAAGTATACGTTGACATCTCTTCTTCAGTGTCAAATACTCTTTAGCATTAGTTTGCAGTTCAAAAAGACACCGATCACTATCGCGCAGAGATAAAGTCCTTGTCAACGATTCGGTAAGCCAAGGTCCCATTCATCGCCGTGCCATACCAAAGATAAAAAAAATGGTATTCAATGCATCTCTGCTGAGCAATTAACACAAGAACTAGGATCGAGAAACTTTTTCTCGAAATGAAGATGTTACAGCTAAGTCACGCTGTTTTCTCTTCGTGTGACTAACCAGACCTGTTTTATAGACTTTGTTGAGATACCCGTCAGTATGAATTACTCAATATTATTATTCCACACGCCAGTATAAGTTTGTCAATGTTTGTTTTGGCATGTGTCAATATTTGTTTGGTGAGATTGCTTAATTACACACCAGCATAATTTAGTCTTGCACAGAGCTACAACATATGGACCATCAATGAGGACCGGGGTCGATGAAAATAACCTGTGAAGCTACACTAAGTGCAAAAGGTATCCAATACATATAATAAAATGAAAACGTCCAAGAGTATTCACGGTCATGTTTTTCTTAAATTTGATACTTTTCGTAATCAAGCCTAGCAAAAGGCAAGAGGAGTGAGATATCCATTGATCAACCTTTTTTCCAATCTTTTAATTGATCACCCCAAAGATGTATGCCACTAAAATACCTAGTCAGTTTCTATTGAATGACTAACCAGACTTGTTTTATTTTTCAATTTTTCATCCAACTTTTGTCTGTTTCAAAAGCTGTATAAGGATGTTAAAATGAACTTTTTAAAAAATGTATCGGATACATTCTGCATTCACTAAATTTTACTAACCCTTACTTTTTGACAGTTTAGAAAACTGTACTTAATCTGCTGCTGAGTTTAGACGAAACTCTCAAGAATTGAAACAGTATTGACATAAGATAAACATTGAAGAGTTCGGAAAAATCAATCCAAATTCTGTCAATTTTGAAGCTGCATAGGGATGTTAGAGTGAACGTATTGGAATGTATCGAATACTTTTTGCACTCACTCTCTATACGTTCTATGAACTGTTTCATAAAAAATGTTTCTGCAGCGGCTCCATTTTCGTTTATTGTTTATTAAGTTGTCTAGGAAGAGTGATACATTAATTGTGTAATGATGGGATATCATTGCAAGTAAGTTTCTCTATAATATAATGTAATTTATAATCATTCTGTCGAATTATATATATATATATATATATATATATATATATATATATATATATATATATATATATATATATATATATATATATCGAGATCAAGCGATGTATATTCGTCATTTCGATCGATCAGGTAAACCGACACAAAACTTGACAAGTCGCACCCGATAGTCCAACCAATCTAATCTTATTTATTATCGAATGTCAATGACGGTTCGCTTTATTTAATCGGTGCTAGAAAAATGCAGTCATGGAAAATTCGGTTTTGTAATTATGGAAATTATGATTATTATTATTTAAAACGCCTGGTTGCTGGAAGATCAAGCTCCACCCTTCCTTTCATCCTCACTGAAGATGATTACTGCGTCTTTTGTGCTGTACAATAATAAACAATATAGTTATTGTATATTTTTTGTATTCATTTATTAAAATGAAATAACCCTGTGCGTATTTGCATTATACACTTCGTATATGAGTAAGACTTGTCAGTTTAGTTCAGTCGGTTAGAGAGCTGGTTACCAGTCGGTTTTGATTTCAAATCACAGGGAGGATATGTTTATTTTATAGATGCACTTATTTATCAGACTTAAAAAGGTCTTTGTGTCTCACTAACTTAAATGCTTGTAGATATGTGAGACTTGTCAGTCTAGATCGGTGGGTAAAAGACACGACTACTAATTTCTTGGTCGCGATTGGTAGGGTAGGGGAAAATTCAGTTATTGATTACTACTCTCCTCAGTTGGATGAAGATTGTTCTTGTCCTTTTCGTTGTTCTTGTTAAAGTACAAAAACTAAGATAACTGCAGGTTAGGAGTGGAGTTTGGAGATCAAAATAAAGAAATTAAAAGGACACGAAATCACGGAAGACCATTGTGGAAATATTGAAGGTAAATAATAAAAATGAAAACATTAGGAATTGTTGATCAGCAGAATATCATATTTCAATAAAAACAATAATTTGAAAATAAGAAAAGTGGGTATAGGAAAGTTTAGTTGCAAAAGGTAACTGTAATTACTATTAATTTTCATAGGAAAGAAGTCTGAGTGTTCTCAGACTAAAAGAGATACCTCATGTATTGGCTGTTTCTAAGTTTATCATCCCAATTAAAGAACGATGTAGATTAAAAACCACACGTGCCATCTGAAAGCTTTTTTTTTTCAACGATTGAACTTGCTTGAATTGTTAACACATCTTTCGTTCGATTCATTCTACGGCATTTTCCAGGTGTAAGATCTGAACCTTTTTTCTACAACGTTTTTCTTTCCCTTGTCCCTGTTGTGGAAAACAACCGAATCCTACGTTAGAAGCATTGCGTAGGGGTGGACTCAGAAAGTTGAACCTTAGACGGGAAACTATGATTTATATAAAGAAAACAATTTTAATCTATAATCCTATGCTTGTGAACGCTAATGACGTTTTTTTTCGTGCAATTCTTCAGTGTTCTTTTGTTATGTCTCTATTATAGTATATAGGGTAACTGGGGACGGTGAGTTATAAAAGAGATGTGTGAAATTATGTAAAAAAACTTAGTTAGTTAGAAACAGAGTTAGGAAAGAGAAAGGAGTCACGACAGAGAAATGATGAAAGACCAGAAAAAGAAAAATATGAGAAGAGTTAAATAAGATTTGGACATAAATACATTCGGATAGATACATTCGAATAAATGCATTCGGATAAATACATTCAGATAAATACATTCGGATAAATACATTCGGATAAATACATTCGAATAAATACATTCGAATAAATACATTCGAATAAATACATTCGGATAAATACATTCGGATAAATACATTCGAATAAATACATTCGGATAGATACATTCGAATAAATGCATTCGGATAAATACATTCGGATAAATACATTCGGATAAATACATTCGGATAAATACATTCGAATAAATACATTCGAATAAATACATTCGGATAAATACATTTGGATAAATACATTCGAATAAATACATTCGAATAAATACATTCGAATAAATACATTCGGATAAATACATTCGGATAAATACGTTCGAATAAATACATTTGGATAAATACATTTGAATAAATACATTCGGATAAATACATTCGAATAAATACATTCGGATAAATACATTCGGATAAATACATTCGAATAAATACATTTGAATAAATACATTCGAATAGATACTGAAGAGGATGAGATGGATCAGAAAAAAACGACTGAGACACATAAACCCAGAAATGCGTAAACTGTTCTGGTATTTCATGAAGAAATATTGTAAGTGCAAATTGATTCACGAATTTGTTTAATGCATAACCGCAGTTAAATGTATTCGGGAAAAGAATCGATAGGACGTTTGCAAAGACAAATGATTTTGTTCCAATCATTTAAATAAGTAATGCATTTTCCATTTCCGCTGCAGAAAAACTTGCGTTAGAAATTGGTAGTCATCTCTGGACAAAAGAGCGAGATATCCTACACAACAGAGTTGTGAATATGGAAGCGTGAATGAAATTCAGGAGCAAGTACATTTATATTTTCATACAGAAAATGATTGATAGAGCCTACCCTAGGGCAGAACAAAATCAAACATAGAAAATAATAGTCTTGGAAATACTGAGAGGTTGTAGCCAATCCATCCATCCGTACATATACATGCGTGGGTATGCAAATACATTATTATATGGTGCCAAACGCCCAGTCAAAAAAGGTCCAATATCAAATATATATATGTTAAGTAATATTCATAACATATATATAACATATATATATAAGGATAATACCAAGTATCAAATAACAAACAGCATGAATTATCAAATGGCCCTGGTAATAAAATAAGGCTTAACAGTAAAATCATAGCCTAAGAGGAGATGTTGATAAGACTGTTTTGTTTTTAAATCCCCGAAACGGTTACATGGTAAACAACTGATGATCGATGGAAGAAAAATTTACACATAGTACATAAAATCTAAATCTGTGAAAAACCTGCGGAAAAAATGCATTAATTATATAAACAGATAATAGGAAATAATTGATTGAAATGATATAATTTTTTTTATATCCGTAGTGTTTGAAACTGTGAAGCCCTCTGAACTATATATATATATATATATATATATATATATATATATATATATATACATATATATATATTATATATATATATATATATATATATATATATATATATATATATATATATATATATATATATAGATAGATAGATAGATAGATAGATGTATAAATCAGTAATTCAATATCCGAAAAGTCTGTTCCATAAAGTCCTCGATACGTTCAACATCAACTTATGTTAAAATAGAGCTTGAATTATGATGGTGTGTGTAAAGGACGGTCTGCAATGTATGCACCCTCAGGTTCTTAATAAGTGCTCTCCTTTTATCCTTCATTATTTTCAATTCACAATTCTTTAAATATGAGTAGAAATTTGCTAAGAGAGTGCATTCAAATAACTTTCAATGTTTAAATGAGGTATTTACTCAAAATATCTGATAAAATTTGCCAGTGTAATAAAGGGTTATGAACTGACTAATATAGATTGACGGATAGATGGATAGAAACTGGAATAGGAAGATTGCAAATGAAATTCATACCTAACACAAGCGATGTAAAGCTATATTCATTGAAATCACTGATGATTAGATGTTTATTTCCTCAAATTTTCTACCTTTATTCAACATCAGTCGCCTCTACACTTGAGTATCAAATCACATTTTGAAAAAACATCGAATTGAACGCTATCTGATTTCGATGATTCATTTCTTTTTTCTCTTGTGTTCAATCGCACTCCATCCCGACAGTCATGGACGGTAATTAATCTCGTTATACAAATAGTATTGGTTTCATTACGTAAACTTTCCCTTCGATATTTTCCCTATCAATCAAGTAACGTTAAATCTGATATTAAAAACTACTTTTTCATCTGAACCAGTTATTCTCAACGGGAGCAATATTGTCACCACGGGGGCGAACGTTGTGATGAGGGGGCGTCACATACAGATTGATTTTTCTTTCATGACGGTGAAGTCAGGAGATAAAGGTATATATATATATATATATATATATATATATATATATATGTATATATATATATATATATATATATATATATATATATATATACCTTTATCTATATATATATATATATATATATATATATATATATATATATATATATATATATATATATATATACGTGAATGTGTGTGAGTGAGTGTGTGTGCCTGTGTGGTGCAAAGAAGATTATCTGAAAACCAAGAGTAAATACGATTATATTATTGTTTATTCATATTTGTGGTGATAATTTCGCAACGAACTGGCTTCAACCGACCAAGAATTGGTGAATGATGGCAAAAACCCGGAAAAATAAAGTGCACTGAAGGAAAATACTTATATAAATGTTGATGTGGAAAAGGCCATGAGTGAAGGCCAAGGAAGGGGTAGGTATGAGGTTCAGAACATTGCTTGATGTAGGTGGGGCTATATATATATATATATATATATATATATATATATATATATATATATATATATATATATATATATATATATATATATACATATATATATATATATATATATACATATATATATATATATATATATATATATATATATATATTGTGTGTGATAGGATATGATGTATCCGACATCACGGTGGAAAAGGCACAAAATAGTCCACATAATCCAAAAAACTATTGGAATGAAATTTGAGAGATGTTCTACCATGTGTCCGACGTATCCCTGTCACAATACACCTTTTGAATAAGCGTGTAAGCAGTGGAAGACAATGACGAATAAATGTTTGCTCCTTTGCGCATATGTCTGTACATATTGTCTGAAAAGACGAATTTAAATGTGACATACCAGAAACTTAAATGAATCAACGCTCAGAACTCGACTTCATGGCTTAAACGATCGAATTTTGTCTTTTATCGATTGATCATCACAAAAAATCAATCTATCTTCGTTGGTAATTTGAACATAGCAATATGTAAGTAAGAAGATAATTGATAACGAGGTCTAAAATGAAGAGGTAAGCAAAAAAATGTACTAAAGAATGGTGGGAAGAGATGTCAAAGAAAGAAAGAAAGGTTGAATTATTGGAAGGAGAAGAAAAAAGTAGAAAAATAAAGAAATTATAAAAAAAAGAGGGAAATGAATGCAAACAAGCAGAGATAAAGGAAGAAAGAACCGATGGAGAAATAGGAGACGAGACAAAAGGAGACAAAAGAAAAAGAAAGGAAATAAGAAATAAAATTGAAAAGAAAAAAAATCAAGAACATTGAAAAGAAAGATTGTATAAGAGAAAAATGGAAAGGTGGAAATGGAAAGAAGAAAGAAAGGTAGAAAGATAGGTAGAAGGAGAGGATAATAGGAAAAAGAAAGAAAGAAAGAAGGAAAGAAAGAAAGAAAGAAAAGAAAAAGGCAAGAAACGAAGAGAAAAAAGAGAGTTAGATTAAGTAGAAGAAAGGGAGGGAAAAAAGAAAAAAAAGAAAAAGATTACGGAGAAGAACGAAAGAAAGAAAAATCAACAAGAAGTAAAGGATAAGAAAGAAAAAGTAGGAACAAGAGAAAAGACAAACGGGAGAAAAAAAGATAGACAAAAAAGGGAATAATGAAAAAGGATTCAGAATTAAAGAGAAGAGAGGAAAATAGAGAGGAAAGAGAATGCAAAAAAAAAAAAATGAAAAGTACAAAATGGATCAAAAAAATTAAACGAGAAGAAAATTCCGTAACCCGTTTGACCCTTTTCTGGCCTACTTTCGTCTGGTGTTTCCATCTTGTAACTAACCTTTGGTCCCCTATTTATAGGCAGCGCTCCTCTTTCTATGGTTATCTACGTCACTAAATCAACTCACCCTCTCCTTTTACCTGATATTGAAACTAAATGATCATCTGGCCATTTCTCTCCCATTTTCCTCCTGCTTTCTTTTGTTTCTAACGCCTCTAATGGTACTGTCGATTTTTTTTATCCTTATACACAGTCTCCTTTTCATCAACCCTTTCTCACTTTCTTTATCGTAATGTGTTTTTAATTAAGTGGCTGTGACTGGCTATCTATCTACGGGGGTGGCAAGCGACTACACTTTATCTTGTTGATAAATTTACTACTGATGTTTCTATCGTCTTTTTGACGTCTGAAAAGGGTTGCTTCGTAACTTATCTTACCTTTGACCAAGTGTATGTAAATTCACTTCACATTTACAAAATTTCCATAAGTAACTCAAGTAAATGCTATTCAAAATAGAATTAAATATTCAAGGATAAAATGAAATATACAATTACAGAGTCCCCATTGATATTGTAACACTCTGAATAAATTAAAGTATCACTTTTTCAGAAATGGTTCGTTGGGCACTTATAATGTTCAGCCACTTAAATGATAAAGAGAGAAAATTAAATAGAAAAGAAAACAAGGGAAAAAATGATTTTTTGCTTTAGAACAGCCGATAAAGAAGCAGAGGCAGGTAAGAAGAGCAAATGGCGGTTCTAGAAGAAAGAAAAGGAAGGAGGAAGAAGAGAACTAGACTAAGACCGAGAGGAAAAAAAATAAGAAAGAGAAAACATAAGAAAATCAATGATAAGAAGAAAGGATAAAAGAAAGAAAAAAGAAAGAAAGAAATGAGAATATACAGTATCTTGGGAAACCGAGCTAAAGAGAAAAAAAGGAGAAAGAAGAGGTCCGGTTAGTGACTCGATAGAAACTGTCATGCAACCAAAGTCTTTGGGCAACATATCTAATGCAAGATAATCAATTAAAAAATTGGAAAAGGAGTTATCAATGAGCAAGTTACTTATCTTGTCTTTTGTTGGGTGGTGATCAATGCAAATCTAGCAATCTCAAAATACAAGTGGGAATAAAATAAAGGATGCAAAAAGGCCAGGCTTGCAAAAAAACAAACTCTCAAATGATTTAAGGGATGATTTTGAAACAGAAACCGATTTTTTAATACATACTAACGATTAATTGTTCTACGTTTTTAGACCCTTATCTCCGTTTATGTGGCCTGTAAGTGTGAAACATACGTAACCAGTCAGTCAGAAGAAGAATATTTTAAGGCTGGTGGAATCTCTGAAGTTGAACACTCCATTCTCCGATTTGAGCGCACCGAATGAATCGCTGACTTTTGAATAATAAGCGAAAGTTTTTGCCGTCTTGAGGGACTGTCTCCTGGCTCTATTCAGGATGGTACCTTTAAAATAACGGGTAGCTTGAAATTATTCAATCAATCATAGGAGATTATATTCTTACGTTCCTTTTTTTAAAATCTCGCTTTTAATTCCTCTTTTTCAGGCTGCATGACTTTTCGTTTGTAATCTCCATTTGATGGCCTAGAAACTAGTTTGGCTGACTCAGTTTATAAAAATAAAATGGTCAAAATCTTCGCCTGAATATGTCGGTCGAAAATCGACTCGAACAGGTTCTTCTGTGTAACTAATATTCTTGGAGATGTTTAGCATGCAGTCTGAGATTGAAACCGACACAACAGATTCGATATTCACATAGGTGAACGAACACTCAACGGAAGTGACACGAACGACGATTCGTGTCTGTTCTTATACTTACTGATCCCTCATCGTTAAATACGTTTTGGGGGTAACCGACATAAGTAAGCCCTGTTTCAAAAGTTTCAATGGTGTGTAGTATAAAATAACATCCATATACAATACACAATGACAATATCCTATAAAGAATAACAAAGTACATGTTTGACATGAGCTATAAATTATATTCATTGCTAATGGTGAGGTGATGATTGATCGAAACTGCTGGTGAACTATATACATATAATTGTTTTGTTTTTTAATCCCCAAAACCGTTACACGGTGAACAACTCATGATCAACACACGATCTTAACAAGGAAAAATTCACATATAGCGCCATCATACTAATATCAGTGTGAAACATGGAAATTGAAAGAAAAATACATGAATTACATTGACGGATATTGAGAAATAATTAATTGAAATGACAAACACTTTGGGAATTTTCTTTTTATATGCGTTTAGCGTTTAAAGCTGTAAAGCTTTCTAGACTATCTATCTATTTATCTATCTATCGATCTATATATATATATATATATATATATATATATATATATATATATATATATATGTGATTGGTTACGTTGTATTATATTGAAACTCTTGTTTGGAATGATATCCCGTATAATTTGGCCTAGACAAAGTAAAAAGAATAAACTTTCTACAGCAGCCCCATGTTCTTTGATTGTTTATTCTATTTACATTGTCTTAGCCAAGTGATACAATATTGTGTAATGACAGATCATTTCAAATAAGAATTTCAATAAAATAAAACGCAATCTATCTATCCATCTCTCTCTCTCTCTCTCTCTATATATATATATATAAAAATTTATATATATATATATATATATATATATATATATATATATATATATATGTATATATAATGAGTGCAAAAAGTATCATATACATTTTGAAGAGTTCATTTTAATATATTTTTGCTTCAAAATTACCAAAAATCATCGATTTTTGTAAGTAACTTTTCATTATTCAATTCGGTTTCAATATCTATTTGGTTTTCATATTTTTTTAATCTTTGGTCCGAATTCTGTCAATTTTGAAATTGTAAAAGGACGTTAGAATGAACTTTTCGGCATGTATCAGATACATTCGTGCACTATTTGCAAATAGATAGGTGATCCGTAATAAGTGCTTGGAGCCCCAAGGGGACCTCACACACTTATCCCAGCATCCCTTCAACTCTCCATTACAGTCTGCAAAATCCCTTTTGATTGATTGCCGAGTAGCATCAAGGCTGCTCAACGGGTTCTCGAGGTATAGAAAGTGGCTAGTTACATTTTGAGGAGACTTTGTATATCGAGAGACTGAAGAGGAGATCAAAAAGTAATAAGAAACAATCAAGCAAAACAGTCACCGAAACAATGCACAACAATTTCAACATAGGTCTCTTTTCAAGTTAGTCTAGCTGGCTGGCTAGCGATGTATGTGAAGATTAGGTATATAGGCCGCACCAATAGAGCCAGATATCAGGAAATTTAAACATATACTATTTGTAGAATATATATATATATATATATATATATATATATATATATATATATATATATATATATACATATATATATATTCTACAATATATTCTATATATATATTATAAACTTCACTATATCTTGAAGAAACTTATTTGATATCTACTGTCGTTAAACAGTTATCATATCACTCGTCTTAGACAACGTAAATAAAATAAACAATTGAAAAGAGTAGGGCTGCTGCAGGAATCGAACCTGCAATTGGTATGTGTAGCCAATTAAACGTAGCAATGCTCTTGCCATTGACCTAAAAAAAAAGCAACCAGTTACGCCAGGGCTCAAATGATAGATTCCAACCAAAATTCTCATCTTGTTTATTGTTGGTCTATTCGTCTCATTCAACGCGACAGTTATGTATTGAGAAATGGACATATTTTGTCTGACAGAATGAATTATATATTACGCTATATTTTATAGAAACTCATTCGAAGAGATCTCCCGTTATTACACGGTTAATATATCACTCGTCTTAAAAAACGTAATTAGAAAAAAAAATGAAAGAAAATTGGGCTGCAGCAGGAATTGAACCCACTACCTAAAGGGTAGCCACGTGGCGATGCTTTTACCTTTATTAACTGTGTAACGACGGGATATCATTCCAAATAAGTTGTTGAACATGATCATCTCGAGTACGTTGCGTGATTCTTAGTTTGAAGCCCAATAAACACAAGAAATAGAGAAAGAGAGAAACAGTAGATTAATTAATGGAAAACGAAAGTAATTCACAGCATTACCTTTATTTAAGCCACATTTCTATGGAAAAAGACGGGTCTTGTTAGTCATCCAACAGAAACCGTGTTTGAGGGGGATCAATTAGAAAATAGGAAAAAGCTATCAATAATAATCCTGTTGCTTTTTTTTTTGGCAGTGATCACTAAAAAATTCGAATTTCCCAAAATCAACACAAACTAAGGGACCGATTTAGCTTCAACTTACGTTGTAAATTGAAACCTCCACTCAAACTTATTTCGGGGTGGGGAATTGAAAAAAAGTATTTTTTAGACGTAAGGAATAAATATTGAAATTTTCAGCCCTCTAGCTCCATTCATGCAAGCCTGTAGGTGTGATACACACATACATCGTCAGCCAGCCAAAACCACTTGAAAACTGAAGAAACCTATGTTTGATGACAGTTTTGATTGAGAGTTTCAAATTGTCCTTTTTACCTCATGGGATATGCAATGAAAACACGCTCTTATACAAGTGACTATTCAATATGCGTTTGTTCTTGAAGACATCAAACGCCAGCGAAATGAACGTCCCTGTGCACATTACGCATGCGCGACAGCTTCAGAAGTACAACGAATGAAGTGTTCCCAGAGTGTTCATTCCGAATCAACTTGAACAGATCAAAATTGAGGGGAGTGGTCAGACAAGGGGGTTTGGATGCTCATCTTTTATAAATGGGGGATGAAGACGGGGGAAGAGAAACCAGGGGAGGGTTTTTGAAAAGAAGCGTGAAAAACAAATGACGAATAAATTCTATAGGCGCAAAGGGTGGATAATTGAAAGGGAGCGGTGAAGAAGAAGAAGTGGAATAGAAAGAAGAGGATGGGGGATGGGACTAAAATAGAGGAGGAGGGGGAAGAAGAAAAGGAAGCTGAATTCATGTGAACGAGATCAAAAGAATCTAATGAGATAAACAACAAGTCTGGCCGTATACTCAATAGAAATCATTTACGTGACTAAGGTGTTTAGGCAGCCTGTCGTAATCAGG
Source organism: Thysanoteuthis rhombus (assembly GCA_963457665.1). Lineage (NCBI taxonomy): Eukaryota > Metazoa > Mollusca > Cephalopoda > Oegopsida > Thysanoteuthidae > Thysanoteuthis > Thysanoteuthis major. Next base: position 59,403,427 of record OY735211.1, read on the forward strand.
GTGATCAATTGAAAATATTTTGAGGGACGATCATTGAATAAGTTACATTCCTCTTCTTTAGTTAGACAGTGATCACCAAAAAGTCTTAATTAAAAAAGAAAAATAAGTGTGAATACTACCGGGCACAAACTAATTTAGACCAATTTAGCATGCACTTTATTCCAAATAGAACCTCCATAATGTTCGATTTTTTCTGATGTAGTAGGGTAAATAGTAGATGCAGATTTCTCAACCCCGCTCACTAGCTGTATTAGTGTAGCCTGAACGCAAGATTCACACATACATACATACATACATACATACATACGTATTCAGTCAGCCAACCTGATTAACTTAAAAACTGAAGAAACTGTTGTTGTTTTACAATTATAAACTAATATTCATCGGAGTTATAAAAAAAATTTCAGTTATTTTTTTTTTCCAATACTAATTTGCCTGTTAGTAGTTCTAGCTAACTTTGAGCGTGCAGATAGATTGGCAAAAGACACTCCAGTCTTTCTTTAATCTGCCTCTTTTGTCATGATAAACGTGTGTTGGGAAACTTAAAATTACAAGGATACCCAACATGGGTCAGAGTATTAACAGTCATCATTTGCACACTATTGTATGGCTGGGATCTTATCCTTTTTCCTCTCACTTAATAATTATGGTTATTACAACTCACTGTAGTGTTATCTGTTAACTAAGTTAAATTACGTTTTTAATGACCCTAATACAAACCAAACTTTGCTCTACCTGACTAATTCTAGCCCCTAACATCAATTCTTGATTAGATAAATTTGTTTGCCTGAATATCCCCAACTTTTCTTTCTTTACGTCTATTAAGCAAACAAAAATACGGTAGTCTGTTAGAGCTATAATTATATGTGATGGAACTAACAAAGAACAAAACAAACTCAACGGCTGTTAATTTTGGGATTTGTTTTCTTATTCGTTGGATTTAGTTTTTGTTTCATTAAAACTTTTTAATACATTAGTTTATTCCTTACTTTCAGGCGTATTCGTAGTGATAAAACTTTCTCTTTCATTAACATTACTGAAAGAAGAATTAAATGCGTATTAGCTTAGGGTTGGTTCAATTGTAGAAATTGAAGATTTTTTTGAGAAAATGTTCTGAATTAGAGACAACGTGTCGGTTGATATTTAACATGATTTATCGAACTCTAAATATAGCAAAAATTAAAATTTACCTCTTTGCAACAAAGAATTTTTATTCAATCAAGAATATGAATAGTACCATTCGTATCTGAGGCGATTCTTTTCATAATTTCCCAAAAGAAATGCTGTAAAATCGAGAAGGAAGAGATCAGCAAAGATTAAGTATCAATGCAAATGTTACTGACAGGGAAGGGTTACCAATGATTAGAATTAATAAAAATGCACTGCTAATAATTTTACTGTTGGAATGCATTGACAAGTACGAAGAAAGACATTGTCAGTAGCCAGCAATCGATACATGCGTTAGTAACAGTGAACGGCTATTGAATAGCCTCTGTTCTGTCTCTATAGACATGTCTAGGTGAACTGAATAGAGATCCTGGAGAACCGAGTTGTCAGAGTCACCCTCTCGACCTCGCTGATAGTCAAGAGGAAAGCAGAAAGTAATATGTCTGGCATCGGTCTGGTTACTGGAGCTACCAGGAGGACGTCAAATAGGGTGTCAAAACACCTGATTGGGTCTCCCCTCCCTGGTTTTGATATCAGCATTTCCCTTCCCCAAAACTGGTTGCCTTCACAAGAGAGCTCTATATACCCTACCAATTTATCAGTAGCGGGGGGAGAGAAGAGATCCATTCATGACTTTCCCAATGGCATCGGTGCGAAGTGACAATAAACAGCCCCGACCAGAGTATAAATTCAGGCTGCTGATTCCATTATCTGCGCAGTTACCGACTATGCCAATCGCACCTCCACAGGAATATATATATATATATATATATATATATATATATATATATATATATGTGTGTGTGTGTGTGTGTGTGTGTGTGTGTGTGTGCTTGTATTCATGATTTCATGTATGCATATGGGTGTTTGTATGAGCATGTGCATCGGTGTATGTGTGTGTGTCACAACTGAATCTCTGGTTCTTTGTATAGCATAATAATACTCAAACATTTGTTACTTTGCCTCCTAAGGGGAGAATTTCCTAAGGTGGGGATTTCCGTCAGGAGAGGAACAGATAATGGAGAATAAAATGGTGAAAAGTTTGGGGATCGGTAGGGGGAACCTAGGATTTTATGGGGAGTGTTACCTGTAGCAAAATATCTCCGTTTTAGCATTTGTTTCAAGGACCAGAAAACATTGGCTGCTACCTAACAACGTATAGTCGACATCAGTAGTCCCCAATCGTCGGGCCTCAAAACATGCTTTATCGATATGAAACCTTATGACTCAGTTGTAGCCTACCCTATTCCCTATCATACCTGAAATGGATTAGAAAAAAACATTTAGGTTGCCAATTTGAGTTAAACCCCTAGGGACCTCGCAGAAACGAATTTGAGTGAATTAACCATTGATAAGTGATTTATAATTGACTTTTTATCTATATTCTGATCATAATTTCCACACCCTGTCGTGAAGAATTGTTAATATTGAACCAGTGTATCACAATCATTTTAGCATGCGTCGTTGATGAATAGACCTTCTCCATGATTCGCAGATCTCTTTATCAAAGATGTCCCGTCGTCAATATATCCTGTACCAGTCCAAATCGAGGTGTCGTCTTATTTTCTGCAGGCCACAACTTCAAATATGATTTATGGGGATCAACTCAGTGAGTCGTGACGTCCTCTGGGTGTCTGACATTCTCGCAATAAGATCACCTCATTTCCATTTGAATTTTCGAGTTAATCCTATGACATTTCTGACTCCTGGTTTTCTATAATATATGTCATATCCATGTGATGTTAAGTATAATCCTCTCTTGGGTACCATGCACGGTTCTTTGTGATCAGATGTTTTGGTTAGTTTCCATGTTTCAGCTCCATAGGTGACAATGCGTGAGGGTGAGGATGCGTTTGTTCAAGACCCTTATATTGAGCTCGCTATTCTGAGTTTAGGGACTCATGGTGCACATGCATTACCATTATGATGTTACTTCTCAACACTACTTATTTAGCGGAGTGCAAAGTGTAATAATGGGGAATTACAGTCGAGTAGTCGATGAGATTTGAGCTCCAAGTCTCGCTTTTGAGCAACGTCGCCTTTGGAGTTGAGCTTTGTTCAGGAAGCAGAGGTCAAAGTTGTTGTAAACATGAGTTAGGGTTTGGTAAGTGACACATTGTGACTGGGGTTATAGTTCAACTAACCAGAAGTTCTCTTACTCTGTGCGACTAGAGAACGATAAACACGCAAATATAGACAATTATTGACAAGGATTACATCGATATTATATAGCCCTGGACCTCTCAGAGTGTGATTTAGAACCCTTCTGTGGGAACCGTAAAGTTTAATGCTAATCACAAAAATATTTGAAAATCCTCTCTTTTTTTTCTCAAGAAAAAGTATGTAACTGAAGTAACTCTCTTGTAATTTTAGTAAAATGGCCTAACATTATACACCAATTCAAAAACAATAGATTTCGTTTTTGTTACGTTTTGGCAATTCATTTTTTAAAAGTAATTTTTCGTAATAAACTCCATAAAACTTATTATAGATAATAAATACTTTGCTACTTTTTACTTTTTCGAGGTTTTTATCAGTTTCTAAGTAATTGTTAGATTATGACTATAACAATAAGTCAAAGGTTAGGGAAAATTTTGCTACATCACAAGGGATTGCCAATGAATAAAGTTCGAGAAGCCATTATATAGATGACAGGGGAAAAGGCATATATAACACTGGCAAAGCCACAGGACTTGACCGAACGAAATAGATCATGTAATAAACAAAACAACAAAACATCAAATTGGAAAGAAAAGCAGACAAGTATAACAAATTGATGATTATGATTTGTCATGAAAAAATGACTTAAAAGCTCAATTAGTATACTGAATTCCCCGTAGGATATGCCAGTTCAGATCACACCAAAGACTCATTCTTCATTTCCAATCAACGTTGTCTAGTCACCACCGAGGGTAAATTGGCTAGAGTAAAAGTGGCAATGAAATATACATGTTAATATCTCGGCCGGTGGGACTGCTAGCAATCAGTTCGTTGTGAGTTCAAATCATGGTATGAGAATGTGTTTTTTACATATCGGTTTACACCCTACATTTTCGTGAGGATGGTTTTTGTTGTTTCCGATGTTGTTACGACAATAAAACATAGTCTCACCCAGACTTCGTATTGAAGTTTGACAAAATCGCAATAAATTTGGAAGTAATCGCAGAAACTCCTAGCGATAATCTTCAGCCTATCATTGCGTTTGGGGATAATGAGAAACTTCAATTATAAATCACAAATTCCGCCCCCAGTTCTTCGATCATCACTTCCAGAAATGTGTTTGCCTCAGCAATAATTGCTTAAAACCAATCTTCAACATTTATTTTGAGTTTCTAGTCGGACATTGACGCTAATTTTGGCGTCCATGTCTCACGCAATGTGTTTAATATTCAAAACATCTTCATTATATTCATTCAGTGTTTGGATAATGACAAGGCCTGTCGAAAAAGGGAAGACAAATACGATCTACATGAATTCTCTCTCTCTTTCTCCCCCTCCCTCTCCCTCTCCCTTTTATGTATATATATATATATATATATATATATACATATATATATATACATATATATATATACACACACACACACACATATATATACATATATATATATATATATATATATATATATATATATATATATATATATATATATATATATATATAAGGATGGATATATAATCCGAGAGAAATAATTTGCCGAAGTTTGGACGTATGCCAGTTATTTGGATTTTCACTTCACCGGTGGGCTATTTTGCTCAATGGTTACCAGCGACGCTACGTTGGAGCGGCTACCTATCGGTCGCAGGCTCTCTTCCTGCAACAACCACACTTTAATTAATTGTTTTTTCTATTTTCGCTGACCAGGTGAAATTATTCAAATAAGGTTCCAAATATGACGCATATATATATATATATATATATATATATATATATATATATATATATATATATATATATATATATATATATATATATATATATCCTGAACGTCAAAGCTATACTATGCTTGGTACATTACGCACGCACACACACACATACAATTCACGGTGTAGCCACAGGAATCAACTCAGTTTCCTGCTGCCATGACGTTCAGTCTATCCGAAAATTGCAGCATCAAGAGTTGATTTCAGTGTCTACACAGTCTATATTCAGGTACTGTAAACATCTCGAGGCCTTGTGTCAGATTAAGGAAAGATAGATTCAAAAAACTCTACCACTGAATTATTATAAATCATATTTTGCCATTCTGTACATTCTCAGGTTCGGGGGTTGGGGTAGCTCATCTTATCCACGGCTGACGTGTCAAAAATACAGATTTTTAAAAATTGCTGGCTTGCTGTGATTTGAGCGAGAAAAAAAAACATCTCGTATTAAATTCTAGGATTCTCTTTATGCTAATTTGCAAAACGATTTTTCTTAAATGGTTCTCACTTCTCCCATCTTAAATATGCTCGGGGTCTGCAGTTCATGATTGATTAAGTATGCAGTCTTTAGACAAATTTGTGAACGAAATGAAAGGCTATGGTTCTCACATCTATCAATACAGAGTTATACTGTTAACGATTATTACAACGCTGTCTATGACGTTAACGGACTGCACAAAGATACATATATATGTTAGACCATAAAAATTGACGAATTTGTGGTAACAAATGTCATATGTAAATGATTTGTAGGAACTCATATATGTAAATAAGTTAGCAGATATAGAAAAAAAGAAGTAGCTTCTCTTCGACAGGACTCTTCACCATTTACATTTATATTCTGGTTATTTGCTTTGTTTATTGCTCGAGGTTTTCTCCAAGTGGGAATACTTTTGATTGCGTAAAACTCTTCCTATTACAACAAACAAACTTCCGTATTTGATGGCATATAAAACACACCCTATTTCAACAGACAGTAATATGAAATATAGATTTGGCCTATAGACCGATGTATATATATATATATATATATATATATATATATATATATATATATATATATATATATATATATATATATATGTATGTATGTATATATGAGAGAGAGAGAGAGAGAGAGAGAGAGAGAGAGAGAGAAAGAGCATACCAACAAACACAAAACACAGTTCAAACTCACCATAATGACCCAAAAGGAATTCTCTTTCTTGATATCTATCTTTGCTTCCAAAGCAAACCATTTAATGCTAAATGTATTTTCTACGATGACCCTTCATCCACTGAAAGGTACACACGTGCCAGTGAAGGTGAGCTCTCTCAAAATATGTATAGCAATATGTTGAGTCTCATTCCATATTGTTCACATAAATACATCTAACTGATACAAGCAGAAAGAACACATACTTCAACCATTACCAGCGTACCAGCATGGGGCAACCCTCCAAACACCCTTTTGGATTCTACCCTATCATAAAACAAAGGAATATGTTCCGTTAGACTCAACCGAAAGAGGGACATATTTACTTTTTTGAGTCACACTTCGACTTTTTGAAGTCCTGCAAAGAGACTTACCTCTCTCCCATAAACTCCAAGATTCCCCTACACCACTCTATAGGGAACCCAGATCTTGAATTTCCAAACAGATGGTATCATAAAGTTTTGTGAAAAAACAAACATTGCAGACAGCTGCAAAGACATTATCAACCTGGAACAGAAAATACTACACACTGACCCAGAGGAATATATGAAAATCCAAGACATAATCATCATCAACGTGGACGAAAAAAAAATAACTCAACCACATGGAAACTAATAAATACAAGAAACTAAAGTACACCACTGTTTATAGAACTAACAATCCAAACAGCACAAAACATAAAAAAGAATAAAATATAAAAGCCGTAAAATTTCTATCTACCCCAAATAAACTACCTGTACGCACAATGACCAATGCCTGTACTCGACATAAGATCAACGAAACACATACAGACAATATTAAACCGACCAGAATTACTAATGCTAACAAGAATAACATAAATACCCGACAATGACTTACACCAGTAACAGAAACAAAACCACATGTACAAACACAATTGCAATCATGATTCCACGAATACAAACAACAAGAGCGCTAGACACCACAAAGAAAACCCTCAACCACGACTGCAGTTCCCATTAACAAAGGCCTCAAGAAACATATCCATTCTCATTCCAATACATTGATTCATCCTTAAAAAGATATTTTGGAGACTTAACAAACAATTACCACGCACCATAAGAATCAAAGATGATCCAGAGAGCAAAGTGATTAACCCAAGTAAATTTAGATTCACTTCAGGTACCTTTATACTCCTGAATAAAGGGCTGAACGTCTGCAGCTCGTCCCAAACACTTCAACAAGAGCATCTTGAATAAGGACCATAATGGCTTCTTTAAAAGAATTAAGCTGAAAGCCCACTGGCAAATCTGACCATGATACCGATATTTCAGATAGACCTCAATAAATTTCTCACCCTCAAGAACATACATCACTATCCAAGCATTTGAACGAGCAGTTAGAGGAATCAATATAACCAACATTATCGTCCACATTAATCAGATCAAACCACAATATAACCACACCACTAAAGAACAAAAGTCCCTTAACAAACTTAAAACAATATAGACTTAATAATCACCATAGCAGATAAGGGGGTAGCTATAGTCCTTCGGGAAGGTTGATGAACACCTCTTAGAAGTTTACACCCAACTAAACAACACAGAATTTCACAAAGAATTCACTAATTATCCTTTAACAGAATACCAAAACATAATGATTCACTCCTTAACAGAGATGTATAACGATAACATAACTGATAAAAAAAATACTTGATACACTCAAACCCATATCCACGAAACCTGCCAGGTTCTACTTTCTTCCCCAAATTCCCAAAACGAGTAACCCAGGCAGACAAGTCATTTCCTCCACTAACTGCGACACCACCAAACCATCGAAATATATAGACCAACACTTTAAAATCCTATATACGATACAACACTGGTATCTTAAACAAAATTAAATACATCAAAACAACTCTAGGAAGTACATCCAGTCACTGTGGACGTCAAATCCCTACATTCTTATATTATACATGATGAAGACATTCTATCCCTCAAAGTAACCCTTAACAATAGAACCTCTAAAGAAAGCAGAACTGAAACAATTACCACCCTTATGCAACACATTTTAACGCTCCAAAATTTTGAGTTTGATAATAGACACTCCGTCCAGATGAAAAGCACTCCCCCACACCGATACTCACACCTCCATTGGCAAATTCGAAGAGACCTACATATACTCCTGTGTCAGATATATAGGTGACATTATTTTCATATATGCAAGAGTTGTTGCCAAACTAGAGAAATTCTTCCCACACATAAACTCTACATGTTAAATTTGATTATGAGATATCTACTGACTCCATAGCTTTTCTAAACACCTGCAATTACATCAATAATAATAGAAACCCAAGACTACCTTCTATACTAAACCCACAGACACTCACAATTAACTCTAATTCAATTCAGGCCACCCCAAAGGCCTGAAAAAAAAAAACACCTTGGAACTTGAAACTGGGAGAGTTTGTTCTACAGATAGTGAACTCAATAGACACAACTATAACCTACCACAACATTCTACTATACGAGGATATTCACTAAAGAATACAAATAATCAAATAAAAAAGGCTACTATAATACCCAGAGAAAAAACCCTTATGATCTCTAATAAAAATAAACCTGACCACATGCCACTCATAACTACTTTCCACAACACACTACCACCTTTGAAATATTCCTAGAATCATGTGTCATTGCCTATCGCAGAGAGTAAGACAATTATAAACAATAAAGTTTCACACAGCAACATTCCCAGAACCGTTAAATTCTCCCAATCTTGAAATAAAAAGAATAGTTCATGCTGCAACCCCCTTAAGCAAATAGACAATTTCACTAGCTCTACCACTAAGAAGAATTTTCAACATAGACCATGATTTTTACTGTTGAAGCAAAAATTTTATGTTCACACTAGAGTGAAATACATGCAAATTACAATACGTTGGCAAATCTGGATTGCAATTCAATTTTAACTTAATAACTATTGGCACAAAATTTAATCGACCAATCATCAAAAACTACTCCCAGAAAATTTCCACACCCCTGAAAAAGTTTCGGCAGAGACCTGAGATTCACAATCATTGAAAAAATAGAAAAATACGCCAGTAGACACGACATAAATTCTAGAACGACACAGAGATGTGTGGATTAACAAACTAAGAACTCTTTCCCCAAACGGCTTCAGCACTAAACTTGACAACTCTAACCACACCAGTTTTTAACATCAAAATCCTCCAACTCGTAACAACCCCATATTTACATCCTGTCCCCTTCATATATATCCAATATTGGGAACTTCACTCAGTCACACAGACATTTACCTGTATAAACCTATGTATAGTAATCCATCCGAACAACTCGAAAATCAGACTTTTCAGAACATCCACAATGACCATTAAGAATAAAGAACATACATTTCACTAAAGATGTTCGATCATACAAAACAATGTCCTCCTTACCCAACCATCTGGACTAGCACAAGTGATAGCCTCATTCCCAACTGACCAATCACCACCCACACAGTCTCATACTAAACTACTTTTATACCCTACTCCCCGGTATCCATGACAACTAATCCCCCCTCTAAGCAGCATAACATATAATACACCCATGACCTGCTGCTGCTACTTCTTACAAGGTATCCAAAGCATACCAACATAGATTCTATCATACACAGAACACAGTCCTAACTCACCTTCATGACCCAAGAGGATTTTTCTTTTTTGATATCCATTTTTGCTTCCAAAGCAAAACATCGGATGTTAAATTTGTTTTTTTACGATAACCCTGAAAGGTAAACACATCCTATTAAAGATGATCATCCCTCACAGAACATGTATAGCATGAATTAAGAATTAAGGAATAGTCTCCATATACTCTTACTTGTGGGTATGTCTCATTCCCTATTCTTAACACAAACACACACACTAATATATATATATATATATATATATATATATATATATATATATATATATATATATATATATATATATATATTATCAGCAATATGAATTCGACGCCGACAAAAGGTATTCTCCATATCCTTGCATAAAAGTAGCATCTTCATTTTTGTTCTGTTTAGATTGCTTGCATTGAACCAAGTGAAAATGTACTGTCACACTCAAAAATCTAACTTTATCACCATGAATTTCTTAGACTTCAGAATTTCATATATCAAAAATTAGAATATTGGAATTTAAGATTTTTTTAATTTAGGCATGAATAAGAAGGAGAAAGGAACAGAAAGAATGATGTCATGACGTAATGTGTGGACTCACGTTTGCGAGTTCCGGTATTTTTTGTGAACTTAGAATTTCTGTTATAAGATATAAATAAATTTTTATAAAATAAGAAGTATATATATATATATATATATATATATATATATATATATATATATATATATATATATATATATATATATATTATTTGGTTTTCTTTTCGGTAAACTGTACTTCTAAGGATGCCATTAACAAAGTTAATGTAATGACGGAATATCAGACAATATAAAAACATAAGAATTTTAAAGAGGTTTTATATTTGTCCGTGAATTTTTAGCTCTTCCCAATACGGTGTATTAATTGTGATCACAAATAAATCCTAATTTTCGTATGTTTTCCCGTGGCTTAGTTGTCTAAAGCGGTTTACTACACATCAGTAGATTTTAGTATCCAACCGGAAGCGACATATTTTTCTGTCTGTCTTGCTTTAAAGGTCAGTAGCGGATTAACTATAACGTTGAGTTGGCATTTCCTTTTTAACTTCCTTGTTTTCGAAGTTATAGGCAGATCAACCATTTAACTGAATAGGCTTCTTTTCTTTCTATTGTCAAATACCTATGGTTGAGTTTTGACTTTATTTTCGTATGTAACATCAATGACAAATGACAATGACCAGACCAAAGAAACAATGACGTCATGCACAAATAACAGTGAAACAGTGACGTACAAAAGGAGAGAGGAAGAATTAACTCCCATTTCTAAAGCCTCACCTGGATCGATTTGTTCAGCTAAGGCTTCCAAATCTCATTTACAAGAAATGAAATAAGAGAGTTGAAATGGGAAACGTAGTTTTGGAATATCGTATGGAAAAACGAATTCTGTTTTGTTTACTTTTTAGATTTTAATGTCGCGAGGGAGTTTGACCTTAGCACAGCCAAGCTTGTTTCTTAAAATCTTTATTTCTTGCCTGCATCGTTATCGTATATCGATCTATTCTATTTGTGAAGCGGACTATCGAAAATAAGACTATGTGTTCTTGGATGCTCTCAGAAAAGAAAAAAAATACGTATCAATGGAGGAGTCCATTTTTCTTTCAACAATTGGTAGGAGATACTTTCATTTACAAACGTGTTACCTTTAAATGGAAAAGGCAATGGACACAGACAGAGAACCAAAAAATCACACTGTTCCTTATATAAATACACTAGATCGTTTATCCGTGCCGTCAAAAATATATGGATACACATTGCATTTTATGAACATAGATACTAGCGATTTTTATAGTAGTGATCATTGAGTATAACGTCTTGTCGACCACAAACGGATTCTTTTTTAAAAAATTATTACTTTTTTATCGTTCTCTACATTCAGAATTTTTATTACATCATCACAACATGAAATTATATTCCACTACGTCAGTTGCGTCTCTTAGCGTGAAAAAGACTCTTCCACATTGGTTATTGCTATGTGTGAGTATTTTTGACATGACTACTATTTTATTGATTATTTCTCTCGTAAATGTTTACAGGCAGGTGGATTCAAAAGTTTTCAAATTAGAAAGTTTGTCGTTAAGAAAAAAAATCAGTTGATATTTCTAGGAATGTAACCTGGCATTGATTTGCATAATTGAATGTTTGTATTCTTTCATGGATTTCCCGCCTTTTCTTCATTTTAGATTTAAAGCCTTTTCGACAACGGGGCAGACAAATACAATTAGGAAAATCCATTTAGCATGTTTAATCAATTTTATTTTTCCTCTGTTTGAAATAGTCAACCAAAGCTGTAACCAAAACTATCATTAAAGGTTTTTAGCTTTGTCAGGTTGGTTGGCTCGTTATATATATATATATATATATATCACGCACACGGAATGCATCAGTGGATCTAGATAGCTGGATATTTAAATATTTACTCCATATTATGTCTTGAAATGAACTTCTGATGAAAAAAAAAAACGAAAAATTTTTTTAGTGTGGGTTCAATTCGCAATATAAGTTTTTGCTAAACTGGTCCCATATTTTATGCCCGGCACCATTTACGCTCACTTTTTTTTTTAATCAAGACTTTTCAGTTATCACTACCCAACAAAAAGGCGGAAAAAGTGATATATTTACTGATCATTTATTCTTTCAAGTTTTTTTCAATTGATCACCCCAACATAGCATACGGCAAAAGACGTTTGTCACGTGACAGTGTCTAATGAGTGACGAACAAGATTTTTAAAAAAAATTTCTTTGTTTAATAATTTTGTTTCAACATGCAATTCTACTCTCAAAAGTTTTCGGAACTGAGAAAGCTTCGACAAATAGAAAACCTTTTTCTATTCTTTACTACAATCCAACAGTAACAATCTGCAAAGAATTTTCTCTAACCCCCAAACTAAGGTGGCCTTATCTTTATACCATAAACACTAACAAGAATAAAATCAATCCTCATCAAAATGTACAATATTAAAGTTACAGTAATCATCGTTGGTCGGAATAGAAGCAGCAGCCACGCCTGTTTTCCAGGAACTAGGTGTGGAGTATAGTGTTGTGTTGTGCTTTCAGTTGCAAGTAAAGGTTTACTGTGTGGAGTTGCAACCCCCACAACCAAGATATTCTATCTAAAAGGACCTAAAGGCTCCAATTGTCCTGTTCATTGCCAATGAAGTCAGTATATGCTTCTTCCAAGAGGATTAGTGAAGCAAAGCTATACAACCCAGACCGAAACACGAAGTCACTTGGCCAACTCTGGTTTCTGCACCGGTAACCGCTACGCCGCACTACACCTCTTTTATTAATAATGCCCATCGGTAATAATCAGTTTCAGTGTGAAAGTCAACATTATCTTATTCATGAAGTCTTCGAACTGTAATGATTTTAACGAGTTTTCTTAATCTCATTACAACGTTCTCAAACGGGATATTAATGAATGAGAAGCTTTTTGAGGAGACTTGGAATTGCCACTAATACGCCTCAAAATCATCTGACGTCGACATTAATATCACTTGATTTGCCTCGAAAGCTTCATGAAAAGATTGGACTCTCACTTATACTTATTCTATTACTCTTTAGTAATATCATCTTGATCAATTTCTGTATTGTATGGAGCATTGTCAACCAGTTGTGAAATTCATATGAAAATGCAAATGGCAATTTGTTGGTCATGTTGCAAGAATGTCAGCCAACTGTTGGACAACACGACTCACAAACATCATACGCAAAACAGTGGGAGAAGAAGAAAAAAACTTTTTTATTTGAGAAAGAACATACATCAAGAACGCATTCATAAAGGGGGGCGTCTTGCCTTTAAAGTATTGTCCACATGCCCCAAATATTGACACAACGTTTACGTTCGAGAGGTCTGGCGAATCTGGAGAAGGTCTATGTCCAACGACGGATGATAAGGGACTGATGATGATGATGATGATGATGACGATATTTTCAGGATTGATTTTCAAGTTTGAGAGAAATCATCATCATCCACAGCAGCAGCAGCCTTTCAGCATCCATCGTAGGCCTTCCATGAGATTCGCGAGACCCTTCTTTCATAGGCTCCACCGAGTCAATATTTTCTTAACTTGTCTAGTTCGTCACGCCATCTTATATTCAGCCGACCACAGTTTTGCATATGATCTCTGGGGATCAAATTAAGTCGTGATGTCCGGAGGTTGTCTGACAATCTTGCTACATAATTAGCCCATTGGTACTCAAGTTTTCTAATGGATTCTATGACATATGAGAGTCTTCTTTCCTCTTCAATATATTGTGCTGTCTTGTGATCTCTCCGTGTGATGTTGAGCATGATTCTACAAGTCAGAAATTACTTGTGGTTGATAACGTTTCATTTAAGAGAGAATTCACGGTTATATCACATCAAATACAATTAGTGTGCGTAAAAGCAAAACAAATATGGCTGCAAGCGTTTGAGCCAAAATAAAGGACGGATTAAGGGTTGGATTTGATCTCCTGTCAAACGTGAGAGACTTGAAGCTTAGTTGCTGAAAATTATTTACATCGGCGGGCTTCCTGGAAGTAATAGGGACTCGCGTTAGAGTTTCGCCGTGAGCGTATTCTCTATCTCCAATCATCAATGTTAACTGATAATTATAGACTGACTGTCCAAGTAAAAAACAACAAAAATCAAAATGAAAGAGATACTAGTCAGGAATTCATAATGGCACCACTTCTTACTTACTGATCTTACACTGTATGTTTACTATCTCGCCGTAGTTATAGCTAATTTTTTGCTATGAAAGTTTCTGCGCCTGAATTGGTTAAGGCTTTATACGTGTTGTAATAGAGTCTGAGTCTTATCGGAAGCTATCTCTTTATCTCGAATTTATGCAGCTTAATTTATTGGTTGAAGAAGGTCTCGACTGTAGCGAGGCATAGAGTTCTAGGTGATGCAAGGTTTTGTTAAACAAGCCGGTATGATACGTGAAAGAATAACACGTTTGGTCATTGTGAATACGATGATGACACAGTACACATGCTCGATCAGTGGAATCTCACTGCCCCCCTCGTTGCCTACTCAATAATCAGGCGAGAGGGTATCTGTTCATGAGTTTGCATCTAGGTCACTTCTGATTGGTTGCCAAGTTACGTGAAGGACACACCATCACTTCTCGAGGTATTGTATATAACTGGATACTTTCTGGACTGGCAATGAACAGTGAGAGTAAAAAGAGAGTAAAAAGAGTCCGATACATTTTGAAAAGTGTATTTCAACATTCTTTCACAACTTAAAAATTGAGAGAATTTAAACCGGAGAAACTTTCCTATGTTCAAACTGGTTTCAATATCCTGAATTTAAAAAAAATATATTTTCATCTTTATTCCAAATTCTATCAATTTTGAAGCTGTAAGTGTATGTCAAAATTAACCTTTGAATGGAATGAATATGATACTTTTTACACTCACTGTATACTTAGGGGAAAGGCCGAATGAAAACAAGTATTTGTTTTCATATTCAAGGTAGAATCAGAAGTCAATGGAGGCCTGTAAGCGACGGAAATGAATAAACAAAGATAATGTAATGATAGACTAAGGTTTCAAGTGTGTCGTCTGGCCTCGAGACGATATTTGGAGGGAGATGTGAGCGGCCGGACGGGTAGGGAAACTGGATGGGATCGATGAGCACGAGTTCAAATTCTGTCAGAGTTAGTTTGAGCCCATTACGCAATTGGGAAAGGCATGTATCCATGTTTCCCAATCTGCCAATACATCATGAACCAGTCTGAATAGGGCAAATCATGCAGAGTGAGTTTATGCAAAATTTATCCTTTAGTTTGTTTCATGTTTGTTTTTTGTTTTTCTTTCTGAACATTCAAACTTTTTTCAGTGATCAACTCCCAACAAAAGGCAAGAGAAATCCATTCATTGACCACCTCCAAACGCAGCTTGCTGCCTAAAGTCGTTAGTCACATGACGATTTCAATGGAAAGATTAATTAGACTTATTCATCAAACTATATCTATCAATATCATGGAGTACTAACTTGTATGTGTGTGTTTGTGCGTGTGTGTGTGTGTGTGTGTGCACGTGCGCACACGTACGTGTGCATGGTAAGGTTTTGATAACTACACATCACATATCAGATTCAACAGTTCTCAAATTATATATAGAATACACAGGGCTCAAGTCGAATCTCGAAGAAAACGAAATCGTTGATTCTGATGGGGTCTGCGTTCGCACCCTCAGAAGATAATTTTGCCCGAACAAAACTCTGCTCTTTTTTTCAACTATGATTTCTCCAAAAACTATTTGAGCTATATACATGAAATCAAAAGATAAGTGTATTTTGAATCAGCATCATCCTGGTAGTTTTCCATCATTTATTTGAACTAACTCACATGTAAGGTGTTGGGTGGCAAAGCTTTTAGAAAAACATACTTTGGGGGTAACAATTCTTATTCTCTGAAGCACAGCCATACATTGGCCGAGAGGTTACATTCTCAGAAAATAGGATTGATTGACCAAGTCCAGACTCCAACTGAAGAAGCATTTTTTCTTTCACTTTTATACGCTTACGACCTATACGACCATCAAACCTCAGTGAAATTTATCGGTTTTGATGAAATAATTTTTTTTAGAGAAGGCTCTATTTACAATGTAGATATAAAGCTAAACTTGACCTCCACTTATAGCATATTCGAAATCTACAGCTCACGCTTCACAGCACACATTTGCCGATTGAATTTCACGAAAAACAAGTTTGTCAATTCTGCGGTGTCTGCGTTCGTGCTCTCAGGAAACAAATCCGTCGAATATACTTTTTTTAGTTTTTTTTTTTTTCATCAAAAATTTTCTCAAAAACTTTTTGAATTAGATCAATGGAATCAAAATATACATATATTTTGAATCGACTTCACGTGGGGAATTTTTAGTCATTATTTTTCTGAACGTCCTTGCATGTGAAGGGATTGGATACATTAAAAGGAAATTTGGTGGGGCGACGGTAATTTGTCGTTTAAAATTCATGGCTGTGCACCAGCCGAGTGGTTAAATCTTCAGTGAACAGGTCACAATTTGCCTGAGGTACATATCTTAAAGTTGAATTTTGCAAAAAAACGTTGCTTTCTATGGGGTCCCCATTCGCGCTCTAAGAAAACACGTACATACTCACATGATTAAAAAAAAAATCTGTGCTGTAATTTAGTTTCAAAGTCATGTCTGTTCAGTAGCCTATGGGTAAATTTTCGGAAAATAGAATTGGCGGACCGAGCACAAACTCGGACCGAGGAGTTTTTTTTCATTAGATTTCCTCTCAGCGCTTAAGTAATTTTAGATGTATCTATACAATATATACTACTAAATTTCAACTTTCTTCTTCACATTTCATGTGCTTTCAATATTATCAAATTTTTAACCCTCTTAAAACAGAAATATTTCAAGTTTTTATCAGAGGGTATTCTACCTAAATTGAAGCAATAATTCTAAACTGCAACCTTAATTCCCATTCGTTATAATTGTCTATGGATGTGATTTTCTCTTTCTCTCAGTGATTATGCTAGTTTCACCAAGATTTCGCGCTGGCCTGCCCGTATCTGCGTTGGAATGTGTGCTGGTCCCATCGGCAAAGTGTCACATGATGCTTAACTGAAACTTTACTTCCTATTCGTCATAGGTAAATTTCTCCTTCTATCAGTGTTAGTACCAGTTCTGAATTTATATATAGCAATGGCCATTCGGAATTAGAGTATGAATAGTCAAAGGTGTCCGTGACCCAAAACTGAGTTGTGTTAAGGCTTGACTGATTATTTTCTAATCATATAATACTGTCAATTCCTATTTTTTTTTCAAATTCCGAATTTACAATAGATTTCGTAGTTACTAGTCCCTAACGCATTTAATTTTGTAAGGTGTAAAAATAATTAGATAATTGCATTGTAATTACAAATATTCACAATAATGAAGACATGAATTATAGTGGATTCTATCGAGTGCCTCACCAAACCTGTTTTATGTCATTCCTAGATTATTTTGACAATTCTGATAACACTCTTCTGTTCTGGATACTTTTGATTCTTTTCCTGATCTTGACAAGATACTTATAGCAAGTCTTTTAAAACTTGATTTTAAAATAATTTCTTGAGGGCTGAAAATTCAAACATTTACTCCTTATGTTTAAAAAACGCGTTTTTTTGTTTCTTACTCCTATTCACTCCCCCCAGTGGGTTTTTAGTATTTGTAAATACTAATGTAATACTAATGTATGTTAGTACTTAATTGATTACTCTGTTTGTGTCAGGCAGCATTCACACCCTTTTTTAAAATTTTTTTTTAAAGAATTGACTTTTTAGTGATAACAGCGTAACAAAAGGCAAGTGAAATAACCTGTTCTCCAAATTTTTCAATTGATTTCCTACAACACGACATGCTGTCAAAAGATGATAGTCTCAGTTTCTATCGAGTGACTAACTAGACCTGTTTTGGATTATTCCTTGAATATTTTTAACAATTCTTATCACACTCTGCTCTTCTGGATATTTATGACCTTCCTGATCTTGACATGATACTAACAATTCCAGCAGACTCGAAGTTCTGAATTCTAGACTATATCGATGGTCTTGGAAATAGTAGTTGTTTGAATATAGTTCCAAGTATCTGTCCAGACTTTTGTTGAATAACAATTCAATTTCTTTAGATTTCTCATGGAGGTTTTCATTCATATATGCTAAATGATATGAACCGGGTATGAATTATTAATTTGTTCTAACTAAATGGAGGTTTCTGTGCAAGCAAGCGCCATGGTACTACACTTTTACAAATATACACTTGTTATTAATTCTTAAACCTCAAAAGGACACAATGGTAGTTTATGAATACTTTTAATCTTCCAACGATTTCAGTTTTGCTATTTTTATATTGCTAGCATCGTAAAATTTGAGAAAACTAAGTATAAACGTCGTTCTTTTTGAAATTGCATGTATTGTATGCGATACATTTAGTCTGTAGAGGGAAATACACTGTTTTCTTTGAATTTACTGTTAGAGAATGTCGAACGGTCACTACTTTGTATTTGGTATAAAGAAGGTTATTTTCATTCCTTATCAACAATAATGTTGTCTATTTCTACGCAAGTTGCATGGCTGGTTGCGTGTATATTATTGGTACAGTCTGCTTTTCCACAGAGGCAGAGGTAAGTAAATATACTAGTAGTGAATTACAAGTCCGGAAAATACATACATATCAAGCATTAGGTAATGATACATAGTGGAATTTTCAATGATAATGGTGTAAATTTCACCATATATACTGGGATCGACTGGTTTTCTATACAGATTTCATTTTTACTATTCATAATGTATTGAAGTGTTGATACAAGTTTTTTTGTTGAATTTCAATATTCCTTTTATAGATGATGAATCATAGATGGGGTATAGTAATGTGGTAAGTTGATATTATTATAAAGATGGAAATCATCATCAGTTGATTATCATTTAGATAACCAATTTTGCCCTGTTGATCCGAGTGAGTTATTGGATTCATAAGGCTGATACATTTCCTTATAGATTAAATGGTAAGAAGAATTTTGCTGTCGTATTGATAGAGCTAGTGAATCTACCTAAATGTGTGTCTGTTAGTAAACACTTAAGCCTGAAAGAAAGGTTTGAAGATGCTTGGTCTTCAGAAGTACATTTTGATTGGTCGTAAAATAGATGTATACACAAAAGTATTTCGAAATTTGAAAAGAATTAAACATTATTGCTCTGTGAAGTTTCCTCTCCCATAAGTATGGGAACATTCGTGCGAAAGTAAAAAATAGAAGTGGATTCATAATTTATATTCTTATTGCTTTATATATCATGCAGTTTAACACTAATTTTTGCCCTTTCTTCATCCGAAGTCGATTTTGACAGTGGTTAGAATTTGAGCATTCAAAAAACAAAGGATTGTCCAGTATGAATGTAGTACCAAACAGGAACTAATGGAAGTAACCGAATACTTAGACAGTGTGCCTCCATATGATGGATTGAAAGTAACAGCCCAGTTTAGCATTGTAGTTTTAATGTAAATGCAATCCTGTTCTGAAGGGTTAAATCTCTAAATACTCAATCTGACCTCCTTCAGTTCTTTGGAATTTTTCAATTTTTGAGAAAAATCAATACATGCAAAGTTTTCTATTCAGACTAATTTTCAGAAGAATTTGTTTTAAATTCTTTCAGAAAACATATCTGCTAGTTACGGTCAACCGAAGTATTGGTGAACACGTATAGTGAGTCCCCGAAACAGAATCCGATACATTTCAAAAAGTTTATTTTTACATCCTTACACAGCTCTAAGATAGACAAAATTTGAACTAAATATTTCTGATTTCTTGAGATAAACTTTTAATGTTCAATCTTGTTTCAGTTTTTATTTTTCAAATTCCAAGTCTAAATTCTGTCAATCTCTTTGCAGCTGTAAAAGATGCAGAAATATCTCTTTAAAATGTATCAGATGCCTTTTTGCACTCACCGTATTATAATATAATGTCACATAAACACGCGCAAACGCACACACACACACTCACACACATATACATACATACATATATATATATATATATTGTGTTCATAAAATTATATATGCTTATGTATTTGTACATACATTGGGCAATGTATTATCACACAAATAAAGAACCCAAAATTGAAAAAAAACTTCCATCAAGGCTGAAGGACTTAGAATGAATCTAACAAACAATTGATCTATTTTGTCCTGACAAGAGTCTCGTTGGCGTGACGTCATCATAGCACACAAAACTATATAATACTGACAATTAAATTAAGAATTTAAAAAAGTCACAAACATCTCTAATAACTGTTTTTATCAGCCACCATTAAGGTGTTGGTTCTTGGTAACGGCTAATGGAATAGCTTCAAGCGACCCATTAAAGATATTGGACAGTTTTGAAACAAACCACTGATATACTTCATTCTTACGGAAACAAGAAAGGTTAAGAAATTTTGAAAAATTCCTTTTGTTAGTCAGTCACACACAGACACACACACACACACACACACACACAAACACACACACACACACAAACACAAACACAAACACACACACACACAAACACAAACACACACACACACACCCACACACACACAAGCACACACACATATCTGCATATACACTCCTGATCAAAAATCCACTTTAAATCTTTTTTTTTTGATGAAAAAATTCAAACTCCACCCACGTATGGTTACCAAAAGTACAATCTAAAAGGTCATGGAAACAAAACGCTACGTTCCAAACATTTTATTCAAAAATAAACATTTTTATGAAATAAGGCGTTTTACACTTGATCAAAATTATAAGACCTGGGGATATAAGTTGTTAG
The DNA here is from genome assembly GCA_963457665.1 of Thysanoteuthis rhombus. Taxonomy (NCBI): domain Eukaryota; kingdom Metazoa; phylum Mollusca; class Cephalopoda; order Oegopsida; family Thysanoteuthidae; genus Thysanoteuthis; species Thysanoteuthis major. The sequence continues at coordinate 59,424,702 of OY735211.1, forward strand.
ATCTAGAGTAATTCCAATGTTTTTAGTTCAGTTAGAGATTAGCAATCACTGCGTAAAGGTGTCACTCTGCCTAAAGCAACCAAACTTACCGAAGTTGAGCGTCCTCGAATTCTAGATTTCCATAAGCAAGGTTTGTCACTGCAGGCGATCGTAGCTAAGATAAATCACAGTAAAACTGTGATTCACAACTTTCTAAAGGACAGTGAGAATTGTGGAAAATCAAAAGCCACTCGTAGGCCCAAAGACAGGGGACTTTCTTCGAGTCAAATTAAGGCAGTCATGGATGCTGATTGCAGTCCAGTAATCATCAGACGACACTTACGACAAAAAGGCATGGTGAGTAAAAAGTTTAAACAAATTGCTAGGCTACTTCCACGTCACAAGGTGGAACATTTGAAGTTTGGTCGTGAATACCAAATATGGGACGTTAAAGAGTTGGAGAAAGTCCTGTCATAGTGGTGGAGGGACCTTCATGGTATGGGGTGCCTTGTCTTACTGAGGGACGATGGAGCTCCAGGTGATGCAGGGTTGTCGGAAAGCATCTGGTTATGTTAGCATGCTACAAAAAGCATCATTGGTGACGGAGGGCCATCGTTTGTGTAGGGATGGATGGTAAACCCACAGGATTATGCTGCCAGCCACGCTACACAACGAACCTTGACCTTTCCACAAGAAAATGATCTCTTCAGACATCCTGCATGCTCATCAACTTGAACCCAATTAAAAATGTTTGGGGGTGGATGGCAAGAGATGTTTATCGTAATGGAAAAAACAATATTTAACAAAAAATGAACTTCGTGAAGCCATCTTCAGAAGCTGGAGCAACTTCCCTTAAAGGAAACGCTAATTTCTAGCATGGCCCAAATAATTTTTGGAGTGATCAAAACCAGAGGAGGTAGAACTCACTATGAAATTTGGTTGTGGAATGTTTTCATACATTTTTCATGCAATTTCGTAGAATCTTTTATATTGTAATATTGGTAAACTTAAGTAAGAGGAGTTTAAAATCTATCATTAAAAAGAAGTTTTGTTTAAAAGATTTTAAAGCGGTCTTGAATTTTTGATCAGGAGTGTATATAGTTTTTGATACTATGCACAGTAATGTTGAAAGAGAATCCGATAGATTTCATTCAGTCTGAAATCATCTTACGATGTTATGCAAGTCAGTCATTGCTATTATTGTACCGTGTTCAGAGTATTCAGTGTTTTATACATAATTTGTTTTTATTACAATAATTTGAATTTGGATCTCAATGTAATACGTTCAAGAATTTCAAGATAATATACACTGCATACACCAGACCATACCTAGAATACGAGGCCCAGCATGGAATCCATATCTCAAAAAGATATAATAGAAGCAGGAAACGCACAAAGAGTAACAAAAATTATCCCAGATCATAAAAAAATCTCCCATACGAACATAGACTTTAAAAATGAAAACTAAACTACACTGGAAGGAAGAAAAAAGTGGAATGCAGTAAAAACATTCAAAATAATGAAACGAATAGATAAAATCCAAGCTATAAAGGAGGGACAAAACAAAATATATGAAGAACATCGTGAATCCGACAGAAACCACTTTTTTTCAATGATTTATAACCAACTGAAACTCACTAGCACAGCACAATCCAAATACACTACCGACAAAAAAAGTAAATATTTTCAAGAGCAAATATAATTTTACGACATTTGAAAGAACTAAAAAAACTACAGAGAAAATAATCAAACAGGGCGAGATACAAGCAGAAACACGTGCATATGTTTTACTCGCAAATTCTTCATGTAGTTTCATGTGATTATATGGTTATTATATAAGAATGTATAATCGATCAATTTTTACAACTCTCTCGGAAGAAACAAAGCTATAAATACGAGTAATGTTCGTCATTTTTTCTTGCAACCGAGTTTTTATTTCGCAACATTTTTAATAACAGTTTTTTCCTTCAATTTATGCATGAATTCGTGCATAAATATTCAAAATTTAATGGAAAGGAAATGTTTTGAATTATTTCCACAGAGTCAACGTATTAGCTTCTCTGTTTAAGCCTTATTATGATTCTGTATATTGGAATGTATCATCATCATCATCATCATATTTATCAGTCTCTTAAAGTCCGTCGTTGGACATACACCTTCCCTAGGATTCGCCACACTTCCCTATCGTGTGTGTCGCAGAGCCATTACTCTCTGAATTGGTCTCGTCTCTCCATCGAGAACTCTATCGGCCTTGGTTGCGCATGTGATCTCTGGGTATCCATGTTGTGAGTCATGATATCAATCGGTAGTCCACCATTCTTGGGACATTGCCAGCCCATTGCCATTTGAGATTTTTAAATGGATTCTATGATGTCCCTGACTCCCGTCTTTTCCCGTATATATTGTGCTGTCTTGTGGTCTTTCCATGTAAGTTTGAGCATAATTCTTTCGTATGCACATTGCATAGTTCTCAATTTGTGGGTCTGTCTCTTGGTTAAGTTCCATGTCTCAGCTCCATAAGTGACTATTTGGAGGGTGCATTGATTGTATTCTCCTCTTTTTAAGATTAATGGGATCTTCTTGTTTCTTAAGGTTGAGCTTGCTCTGCCAAAGGCTTGCCATTCTAGAGTGATTTTTCGCTTGATTTCTTCTTCTGAGGATCTTATGTAGATTTATTGTCCTAGGTAGATGCAGTGGTCTACTTTCTCCAGTTCTGTGTCCTCGATTTTGATCTTAGTGTTTTGATTTCATTTAGTTCATCTATCATTAGTTGAAGGTCGTGTAAGTTTTTTTTTTCGAAAAGGGTAATGCCGTCTACAAATCTAAGGTTGCTCAGATATTTCCCGTCAACTCTGATTCCTTAATTTTCCAGTTTTGTCTTCTGAAGATCATCTCGAGGCAGGCTGTGAAGAGTTTTGGTGTCCTGGTATCACCTTTCGTTACCTCTTTTTGGAGCTAAAAGGCCTCTGAGTTTTTATATATCCTGATAAATGAGCTACTGTGACTGTATATATGTTTCAGAACCTATACTGGATCTACACCTTGTAGAGCTGTCTCCATGACCTTAGGGATTTCCACTGAGTCAAAGGCCTTTTTGAAGTCGATAAATGCTACTGCAAGAAGTAGCTTATATTCAACTGCTCTTTCTTACAGCTGATTCATCGAATGCTGGTAGTTCATGGTCGGGTAGATTCTTCTAAAACCAGCTTGCTCATGTGGTTGGTTTGCATCTAGTGTTCACGTGATTCGTTTGATGATAATTTTTGCAAAAAGTTCATATATGCATTGAGTAGGCGTATAGGTCTGTACTTGTGGAGATCTATCGAGTTTCCTTTTCTGTATAAAAGCATTATGTGCTGTGTTCCAATCATCTGAGACTTTACTTGGTTTTAGATACAAGTTGAATAGGACGGCCAGATTCCTTGTGATGATTTTACCTGCTTTTCTGAGTAGGTCGATGGTGATGTTTTCTGGTCTAAGGGCCTTTCTTTTCTTTGACTGTATGATGGCTTGTTCAACCTGCCACAGGATTACTCCTGGTAAATCCTCGAGTATGCTGGTTATTTGCTTCCGTCGTAAATTGAGGCCTTTGTTTATGGTTTTGAAGCCCCTGCCCTTTCGAGAGTCGATTCGATGACTGTCTCGTGTATTTTCTTCTGTCTTCCCTTCGTTTTGTATTGATTATTTTTTCATTTAGTTCAATCTCTTCACTTTTCTCATAGGTTGTTGTCGGTGGCTCGAGGTTTCTGCCTTTTTCTATGAGATTCCATCAGAGATTTTACAAATGGTTTGTGAACTTGTTGATTTAGATATAGTGATGACTTCTATTATATGTGCTGCCATTTCGTTATTGAGTTCTTTAATGATGGTGTCATCTTGTTTAGCAAGAATTTTAAATCTGTTTTTCATTTTAAGCTTGAAGGATCGAGTGTGCTCTTTTGGTATGTTTACTGGTTGCAGTTTGGTATGGGACATTTTTCTGTGATATTTGTTCGTATTTACTGGCATTTTACATCTTACCAATCTTTGGTTGCTTTGTACGTTGACTTGATTTAGGCCTTGATGTCTTTGTCGATGTCGCTTTTGTCCATTACGATGTAGTCTATTTCGTTCTTTATTTCGTTATTGGGGCTTTCCATTTCCTACTGGAAGAATTCTTGAAGAATTTTTTAATGATTTTGAATCTGTTTGCCGTGGCAAAGTTTACAAGATTTTCTCCTCTCTCATTCCATTCTTTATAAATAAGTGGCCGACACAGTCTTCATTTCCTTGTCCTACCTGTGCATTGGAGTCTTCCATGGTGACATTGAAGTGTTTTTCTGGTATCTTGTAAAAGGGAGTTCAAGTCATCGTAGAAGTTGTCTATTTCCTCTTGGGTTGATTGCGAAGTGGGAGTGTACACTAAGATGATGTTCAGTTTTTACCTCTTTGAAAGTTGTATGGTGACGCTGGCTATTTGGTCAGGGACGGCTTTGAAGCATATCAAATTTTCTTCTAGGTCCTTATTGATGAAAAAGCCTACTCCATTTTGTTATACGTTCTCTTTTCCGTAACTGTGAAGAAAATGTTGACTCTTCAGTTCGATTAGTTCTTCTCTTGGTCTTCTCATTTTGCTAATGCCTGTTATGTCCTATTTGACGTTTTTGATTTCATTTTCTAGATCGGTCAAGTGCATGTCAGTTGACTGTTTTCTGACGTTGTAAGTGCCAATATATCATGGTTTATTCTTGATGATGGTTTTTTGGACTATGTCTGAATGGTTGGGAGGAACGGAGCTTTTCTTGGGTAGTCACTTTTGGAGCACATCACCCCCACCCAGGGCAAGTAATGTGGCTGAGAAGTTACCTTCCCGATATCGGCAAGTCTGCTGCTTTGATTTGTTTAGAAGTTGATTGATATAAAATTAACCCTAAATCCAAACCTAACTTATATCCTTTGTAGTTAAAGCTAATACACTTTTAAATGGTCAGGTTTTCATTCCTAAATCTAGTTCTTAAAATCAAATTCACTGATAAGGTTGAAAAATCGAATATAAACTGTGATCTAAAAAAATAGAAGAAATGTTGAGGGAAGAATGCTGCTCTAAGGTCATAGCGCTACAAATTCTTGCACAACAAAAAAAATTAATTTAACACAAAAGAAATTATAATCACTATTTTTGTTTAGTAATCAATTCATCTTGTTTCTTCTGCTTTTTCATTGTGACTCTCTGGTCGTTAAGCAAGCTGCATGGATTGAAAATAAAGAAAAAGCTTTAGTGAGATTTGAACTAACACCTCTTATCTCTGCGAGCCTATCATACGTCAACGGTGACTTACCGATTACGTCACGAAAAATCAATCATCTGGCATCGTTCAAATTAGCCATATAGTAATAATCCTTTCTTCCTCGATCTACTATCGAGCCATATTGTTTGTTTAATTACACACATATTTTGTGTACATGGCCTCGCCATGTAAAGATCCCGTAGTTGTGGAATACCCTTTGGAAATCCTTGTCCATGAAGCGTAGCCATTCATTTGACTGGGGAAACATAGGGAAGGAACGAGGCTCGGAGGGTTTAAGGCCAGCAGGGTGGATTGAAGCCTAGAGAAGTAAAGGTCGGTAGCAGGTAATTTAGTCGATAGACTTAAGCAAGTGGATTGCAAGACGTGTCTTAAGATGAAGAAATGTAACTGTAAAGATGTATGAATTGCTGAAACCGACAAAAGAAGCTGAGGATGACAATGATTGTACACGTACTCAACATGGAAGTTCGGACAACTCAGGACAATAACATTTCTTCCTGGTTAACCGATGAAAAAAAATAATTGAACCTAATGGATTTTATTCCCATACAACAAATACCATAAATCAATATGTTGTAACTTTCAGTTTGGTAAGGAGAGTTCAGTGTTGAGTTCCAAAATGTCGGCTTTAGATTTCATGGCTTCCAGCACAATTATGAAATATACAATGAGTGCAAAAGTATCCCGTTGATTTCAGAATTTTTTGAAAAACTTCCTTTTACAACTTCAAAATTGACAGAATTTGGACAAAAAGATTTCTGACTTTAGTTCATAAGTTTTCAATTTTTAATTTTGTTTCAATATTGCTTTGGATTCTTGGATATTTTGATCTTTGCTTCTGATTCTGTCAATTCTTATGTTTGAATGAATTTTTGAAATCGATAATTTTTGCTCTGACTGTCGCTAACTCACTTTCCAAGTTTTTGAATCAACTAATTTTACAACAGTTATGAGCACCATTTGAGGATTTTAAATTGTCCTCTAATATCCAGACTAGAGTGTATACGTACGTTCAAGCATGTATTCTTATATTCTCCAAAGGCTGTTGAATTATCTTTATTAATTGTAAGATCGAAGTATGCTACTCATTCTTTCTAAAACTGCTTAGAGAATTCAATCTACATCCTACTTTTTGATAGGGTTCTCCGAACCCGAGAAGAAGGTAATCTAGACTAGACAATAATCAGAACACCTTAGTTTGACACATGAATAAAGTGTACAAATTAATCAAGTATGAATGAAGTGTACAAATTATAACAGAAGTATCATACATAAATAAAGTATACAATTATTCTACAAATTGATACTAAGGTAGACAAGCCAACAGATTAGTTGTAATTTAGATGTTGTACACGTATTTTACCATCATTTCATCTCCCTTAAACGACTGTGACTTCCAGAGAACTTTGATGTGTCACAAAATAAATAAAAGAATACTACTGGTAAAATGTATAATTGCGAAACCATTAGAATCTGTTTGGTTGTATTCAGTTTTGCGATAAAACGTTGCCTTTGGTGAGCCTCACCAGGTTATGATGGCGACTGGTCACCACAGTTCTCAACGTAGAACTTGATATTTAAGGAACATTATAAGATCATGAATCATAGAAATTTTTCATTTCATGTTTAATCCACACATTTTTCCGACGTTTCCTAGTCAAAATGAATGTATTTCATTGGCCAGAAAATTATTGGAAATATTGTAGAATACAGTAATTTACATCTATATGCTTCTCAATTCAATTTATTTAAAAAGGAAAATTACACGTAAATAACCTTCAGGAAAAGAAAAGTGAATGGAAAACTTTATGGTAACTATAAACATATAGATAAAGATAGTGTAGTTACAGTGGTGTCAGCGTGATCAGTGCATCCAAGATTTGACTGAAAACGGGTAGTTACTGTATTATCGTCGAGTCAATGAAAGTCTAATTGTCTTCACGTTATAAGTATTGAATTTCGAATAATGTCTTTTCATAAAATTAAGAAATGGTTGTATATTTTTGTCCATCTCTACTCGTTCATAATTAGCACGTGTGGTATCCCTGGAAGTGAATGTTGGTTTAGTGACTAGAATAATGACCCTAGGTAATTAGCACCATTAAAGACCTTGCCCCAAAAATGTAGATTTGGACACTGTAATCTCGATCCTAGGTTATCTAGGAGTTCTGATGTTGATGAGCTAGTTTTCATTATAATCATATAATTAAAACGAAATTACACTAGGAATGAGGCAATTAGCTTGAAACGAAATGAAAGTCACAGATTTCGAACTTCAAGAGTTGGATTCCGTTATAGAGACTTACCGAAAATGTTGGTCCTTTCTTTAAACGTACGCATTAACATGATTTTTTAAAGAGAAATTCTGAATCCGTTCTTAACTGAAACTCTGACTGGAGCTCTTCCAATCTTCGTCATTTCCCAACAATCCTATGTCACATTTTGGTTCTCCATCCTCCTGTTTGGCCAAACCCTCATGGCTTAGTACTTGGACTCTCTATCAATAGATTTGTCGGTTGTGATTGTATTTGAAACGTCCACAAATGTAATTTTTTAGCTTTGAGGGCATCAACCTCTACAGGCAGATATCTTGGACTAACATCTGTGTCACAAGCAATAGAAAGTAAGGAATACTCAAATGATTTACCAAAACTGTCCACATTTTAGACGACCACTGTCTTTGGTACCGGCTCTGAGAAAACGTTAACGCTTCTAATATCAAGAGTCAACACCTTGATGCTTTCCTTTTCAGACAACAATGGCCTTTAGCATTGGAAGTGTGAAAACGTTAATCACTCCTATATCAGGGCGACTTGTTAATTTTCCATTTCACTCAACAATTGTTTTGGTCTTGGCACTGCAAACACGTACATCGAGTGCAGACAATTATCCCATCTACTTTAAAAGCTTATTTCAACTTAGCTAATCACCATCGAAATTTACAGAATTCGGACCGGAATTATCCGATTTTTGCACATAATATGAATGTTACTTCTTGTTTCAATATTATTTTGATTTGTGTATTTTTAAATGTTTGATTTGAATTCTGCCAAATTTGAAGATGTATAACGATGTTAAAATGAACTTTCTAAAATGTATCGGATACCTCTCGCACTGACTGTAATATCATGCTATTTCAGGAACCAACAAATCAATTCGTGCAATTCCATACAATAGATTTCTCTGACTCTACGTTAATTCGTCTCATATTAGGAATCAGCACGATTATGTATTTCAGGCAAACACTGTCTTTGGCACGAAAACTTTGGATACGTTAATAGCTCCCATATCCAGGGCAAACAAAATACCAAATCTTTCATAAAGACTTTGGAGTTGTTCCGATCTCAAATATCCTCATGTTACCATTAACATTATACTTTATAAATCAGTCATTAGGCTTCACTGAACTTTAGTGATTTGGTTGCAGAGATGAAGAGGAAAAAGCTTCTTTTGAAGATCACTCGATGCAGCTTACACCAAAATACGATCAACTGAAGGATTGTGTCAAGTTCTGTCATCTCGAAAATGTGTTAAATAATTGAAATACTTCATCTAAGACATATGAAGAATATTGGAAAGCTGCGGAATTGATCCGTCTGGTCATTGCATTTGAAATTACAAATATGGAAAAAAGATGTCCGATAACCATGTAGAATAATGAGAATGTTTCATCTCAGACTTTTACATAATACAGGAAGGCCGATAAATACCGTAAGGACAAAAGTTTCAATTAAAAAGTTCTTTCAACATCCTTATGCAGTTTGGAAATTGACAGGGTTTGGAGAAAGAATTAAGAAATACAAATCAAAAACATATATAAAAGAGACTGAACATTGAAAAGTTATGTGGAGGAGTCAGAAATCTCTGGTCAAAATTCTGTCGATATCAAAGGTGTTACAACATTTGTTTTGTTAGTACATCGGATATTTTCTATCCTCACTGTATGTGAAATTTCTATGAACAATTTTTACAGGGATAAATCAGTTCACCTTATCAAAGACACAAAATACCAAACTCATCAATATTGAAGGATTGGTTGGACAATTTCGTTCGTTTTTCCATTCCATCTTCATTGTTTTGTGGAGCAGAAAACAAGATCAAATCTTGTTTTCATTTAAAAATGTAGTCTACAAATAGAAAGAACCGCTCATCGATATAATTTTGTAATATTTTTCTTTCATAATTGCCAGTGTTGGAGCAGAAAGTGTGGCTTGTAGGAATTGTGATTTCCAAGGATTAGGGAGAGCGTTCATTCTAATACTTCTAAGCAATATTTGCCAAATTTTCTACGATCAAATAAAGTACAGGAATTGAAAATTACTGAAAACTTCTTCACTGGTACATTTTCTCTATATTTCTTTCCATAAATGAATGTTTCTATTTAATTGGACTTCAATAGGGTATGTCTCCTTAGATATTTATCAATTTTATTAGAAGGTTTGTAAAATGCGTGAAATGATATCTTGAAAGTAGGTTGATCCCATCATACAACCGAAATGACAAACCTGTCAATATTGAACGGCTAGTCGGGCAATTTCGTTCATTTTCTCTATTCATTTCTCAACGTTCTCAATTCCGAAAACAAGATTTGAATCTGTTTTCATTTGAACCCTCCAACCCCAATAAATCAATATAAGGTATCGTTCATTAATACAATTGTTGTATCTATTTTCCACCATGGTCAATGCTAAAGCAATTTAGTCGAATGAACAACGTGTGAATTGAATTCAAGATCCACAATAACCTTTAACATTGTGTGTGGATTGCAGTCGTGTCGATAGTTCAATGAAAACTAATCAGTTTTGTCCAATGATGAAAGGGATCTACATTTCGAACGTTGATCAAAAGACAACCACTGTCCGAAGGATTGTGTTTATATTGGAACACGAAAAGTCCGAAAAATATGTGGAATAAGGATAATTCATTTCGAATATTGAAATGATATAGGGAGGCCGAAGAATGTATCAGTTGATCGATTGTATTAAAGACAGAAAAATAAGAAAAAATTAGTCTGAAAAAAAAATCGTATGGAGGCGTGAAAATCCATCTCAGTTAAACAATACAAGAAGTAGACTGTCCGTGACTTTTTGTTTAGGCGTGACAGTCAGCTTTACAGACTGAAGAACTAGTATGCATACTGTGCAGATGATAATAATAATAATAATAGAAACAGAATCGCTCATCATGGCAGCCCAAAACAAAAGCATAAGGACAAACTACATAAAAGCAAAAATCGACAGAACACAGACAAACAGCAAATGCCGCATGTGCGGTGAAAGAGATGACAGTAAACCACATAACTAGTGAATGCGGCCAACTCGCCCAGAAGGAGTATAAGCATAGACACGATAGAGTAGCAACGATGATACACTGGGAACTAAGTAAACAAATGGGATTCAACCATGGGGAAAAGTGGTATCAGCACAAGCCAGAGGCAGTTTTGGAGAATGACAACCACAAACTACTGTGGGACTTTGACATCCAAACTGACCACCTCATCCAGGCAAGAAGGCCGGACTTAGTAATAGTAGACAAAAAAAGGAAGGCCTGCCAAATAGTAGACGTTGCTGTACCTGCAGACCATGGAGTAAAAAAGAAGGAAGGTGAAAAAAGGGAAAAATACCAGGACCTAGCAAGGGAGTTAAAGAAAATGTGGAACATGAAAACCAGGGTAGTACCGGTCATAGTGGGAGCACTAGGAACTGTCCCCAAAACGCTGAGGGAGAGACTGGAGGAGATCGGGATTAGGGGGAGGATAGAGACCGTACAGACCACAGCACTGCTGGGAACTGCACGGATACTGAGGAAGGTGCTAGAGATATAAGGACTGCAACGAATCGTAGCTCTGTCATGATATGCGAAAGAGAGAGGAGACGTTAGCTGAAGACCTGAGGAGACTTATTGTCACTCAGCCTTCAGCGATAACCACTGGGCAACCGGAGTGAAAATGTAAATCGCAGAATTACTGCGACCTATGAGTACTAGGAGAGGAGGGCTGGAGACTTGAGGAGACTTGCTGTCACTCAAACTCCAGCGGTTACCACCAGGCAACTGGTGTGAGATTCCAAATAATAATAATAATAATAATAATAATAATAATAATAATAATAATAATAATAATCAGTACATAATCTTGTATATTTAGACAATACTGTAAAGCCGAAGAATATATCGGTAGAGGGGTTTCGTGAATGATTCCTTTATTCATAGCTTGTCACTCACAGCTAGGCCATTCAGTGGTTTCGGGTAGGAGGGGGATCTGGCTTGTGTTGTTGAGCGAGATGTAGAAATTGATCTTTTCTTAGGTTGATTAACGAGATCCTCAAGGGAGGCTCGCTGATGATCCGTAGCTGCTTACAGCACCCGGTATAACTAGTTCGTGTTACGTTATAGGTGCAAATGTGGCACAAAACCAGTGTTTTTGGAGTCCTCTTGTTTATTGTAAAATATGTGTGCGTTAAGGTGTGGTTGTTTATGTGAAAATTTATATGTGTGTGTGTGTGTGTGTGTGTGTGTGTGTGTGTACGTGCATGTTTGTGCTATCCTAAGCTTGAGGAAGATATATTAATTTAGATGTGTATGTGTGTGTAAGTACGTGTGTGTGTGTGTGTGTGTGTGTATGTGTGTAAGGAGACACATTCAAAGAGGAAGGGAGGAAGGGAGAGAGAAAGAAAGAGTGAGAGTAATTATAGTCATGAATTGAAGAAAGAAATCGTGTACATTGACTGAGAAGAGAGAGAAAGAGAGAGAGATGGGGGTGGGGAATTGACACGCACTTAAAAAGAAAGAAATAGACTAAGATCAAAAAAAGTAAGTCGGTAGGAGATTACTTGTAGTAAACGTTAGTTGTCCGCTAACCCCTCTTAGAATCAGGCGAGAATGTTTGCGTCTTCCAGAGAATTAAGTTATCTATGAATTCAATTTTGCATATTGTTAGAATTTTGGCTGTAACAATCTTTATCACCTGAACATTTTGGAGGAGTTAGACCACCATGAAGAGAACCAAAATGAAATAGATTGCCTATTTCATGAATGGATTCCCGATCTTAATATGAAGCAAATGGCATATCTCCAGTTTCCCTTCACAGAGCTGCTGCAAATTTTCCCCTGAGTGAGTCTGAATTACAACGGTTGTTACAAAAGATTGCATCGAGGCACAGTTGTCAGTGCAAGACTGAAATGTTCACAAAAAAAACACTTGACCAATATGGAATATCGTGGGCGATCCCTTTAAAGAGGCGCCGGTGAAGAGACCACCGTTGTCCAAGATTGGTCACCAATCGAGGTACTAACCAGGTTTGAGGTTGCCTTACCAAACAAAGATTGATATTCTGTTCTGAAAATATGTGAAATGATATCTGAACAATTCATCGAAAGATTAGTTGATTATTCAAATCAAACATGCTAAAATTACAAACTCGTCGATATTGATCAACTTGTTAGACAATTTAGCCCATTGTTCTCATTCAATTTCCCATGCTTTGCGTTGTAGCAAATAAGATTTGAATCCATTTTCGTTTGAAAAGCCAGTCCATCGATAGAAGTACCGTACATCAATGTAATTGCTGTTCTCTTCTTTCCAACATTTCCAATGCTAAAGCAATTCAGTCGATTGAGCAGCGCAAAAAGTTGTATTTAAGATCGATAATAACCTTTGTCTTAGCGTCAGGGTTACTGGTGACTTGAAAGTTCGATGGAAACTAAACATTTACGTACTTGATGAAATGTACTCATTCTTGATGTGATAAATACATAACAGAATTCTGATGATGGTGTATGGGCATATTTGCATCGCTGATGATTCAAAACTTCTACAATACAGGGGAAATACGATTCTGAAGTATATTTCACCATTGTGCACGTAAATCTATCTATAGTACTAAATGTCTGATTCTGTTTATCTGTTTGTATCATTCAACGACCCAAAGCGTTGCATTTTAGCTGTATGTATTAAATTAAGTTACTCCTAAAATGCACTTTCTTTCGGCTAATTTGTAACTTGATAATAATTGAAACTCTCAATACTCTTTGTAACAATGATCGATTTAATAAGGGTCATCTTCATCAGTCTCTTAACGTCTGTCGTTTGGTTTGAAGTTTCTCCAGGATTTGCCACATTTCTTTATCGTGGGCATCGCAGAGCCAGTACTTTCTGAATTTGTCTAGCCCGTCTCTCCATCCAGTTCTCTACCGGCCTGTTTGCGCATGTGATATCCGGGGATCAATGTTGTGAGTCTTGATGTCCATTGATTGCTGGCCATTTTTGCGATATGGCCAGCCCATTGCCATTCGAGTTTTTTTTTCCAATGAATTCTATGATATCTCAGGCTCCTGTTTCCCTCAGATTTACTATGCTGTCTTGTGGTCTCTCCATGTGAGGTTGAGCATGATTCTTTCATGAGCACGTTGCATGGTTCTCAGTTTGTGCATCTATCTCTTGGTTAGGGTTCCATGTCTCAGATTCATAAGTGACTATCGGGAGGATTGATTGGTGGTATACCCTCCTCTTTAGTATTTATGTCTTGTTTATGAAGGTTGAGATTGCTCTGCCGAAGCCTTGCTGTCTTACAGTGATTCTTCGCTTTATTTCTTCTTTTAAGGATATCATGGATATTTGTTGTCCGAGGTAGACGTAGTGGTCTACTTTTTTCAGTTCTGCATCTTTAGTTTTGATCTCTGTGTTCTTAGTTCCAATGTGATCATTGCAATGATTATAGAGTATTCCCATTTATTTCTTAATTAATCGCAAAATCCGTTTTATATTCACTAAAATACTTTTTTGAATACAAACGGTATGGTAAACTATGCAATACATCATGCGTCGAAGAATGGTGAATCCTAAAATGCATTAAGAGACCTGTACTTCCATCTTAAGCTCTTCGAATAAACACTGTTGAACATGCTTGGAGTAATCTGGATCATGGAATGAGGAATATATTCAGAAAAAATTTTTTTTATGGAAGATTTGCATCGGATTTTGAAAGCAGCTTCATCATTAACATTTATATCTTGGTGTAAATCATGTCATATCTATAGATATTTGTTGTTTCAAGAATATTAAGTGTATTGAAGATGAAAGATTTGTGTTGTCGAGACTTATGTAGTTCGTTGGATGATGTTCGGTAATTTATTAATTTACAGATTAAGTAAAGACGACCACTTTTATTCAGGGTGATTCTCTCCCGTTTTTTTTTCTTTTGTAATCTTTAAGCCCATAGCTTTGAACCCATTACTTCCAAATGAATCCCACTCCTAAGGGGTCCTGCAGTAGTTCTGTCAAACACATACAACAACATTTTGTAATATACATGTAGCACCATATTGCAGGTTTGATAGAGAACATAAACGATTTTAAGTGTCTTCTGATTTCTCAAGAGGTCAATGGTGTTTGTTTACACTGTCTATATATTTTGACCATTTTTTTTTACTGTACTTGAATTATAAAGCAGCGTAAAATTCTAGTCCTTTGAAATGTTCAAGGAGACATTGGATAGGGCCCCGCCAAACGTGTTTCCAATTTGGCCCAGCAGCTTCTAATGCTGGATACATTCTTCCCTCCGTTCTCCTCTTCAGTACTATCTTGGCTCGACAGATAATCATTAATTCATTGCCAAATTCATTATTGTTGCCTGCTGTAGACACCTCCATTATCTTCGTTACAGTCATTCGTCTATTTGGAGTATAATAGATTTTGTAAGAGAATGAATGGATGGAAAAGAGAAGGAGCAAAAAACAAATATATATAATATTAGTAAAGACGAAGGATGATTGATATTGGCCAAGTCATTGATGCAGAATCTAGTCCACGAGAAAACAGCACTTGGACTTTTATGACGAAGAGATGGACATCCATACTTGAGTTTGCCTGGCACGTAAACAAAATTGAGACGTGATATTGATATCAATAAATATATATAATTATTTTGAAAGCAAAGTGCCAAATATTTGTGAAGCACACACACACACACACACACACACACACACACACACACACACACACACATCCATACACATTTACTAACACACAAAACACGCATCAAGAGAGATATAACGCACGCATGCTAACACACAATCACACACACACAAATACACACACACACACACACACACACATATATATATACATTTATATATATGCTCTCTTCATATATCGCCTGAACTTGACCAAATCATCACAGTATCAAATTTTCTGCCAATGATATCTTGGGATCCACGTTGTGCGTTGCAATCTCCTGCGTGTGTCTGTCATTCTTACAACATGACTAGCCCATCGCCATTTGGGTTTTCTGATGGATTCTATATCTCTGATTTCTGTTCTTTCTATGATAAATTGTGCTCTCTTGTGATCTATCCATGCAAGTTTGAGAATGCTCTTTCCTGTATACACTGCATGGTTCTCAGTTTAAGGTTCAATTTTGTGGTTAGCTTCAATATTTCAGCTCCTGGTGACTATCATGATTTGCCTGTTGTTCTAGTACGGTACAATGTGTGTGTGTGTGTCCACGTATTTACGTGATTTGCTACTGAAAAGTTCGGGGAATTTAGATGATCCATTCCACTCACAAGTAACCCAGCTTTTCTCATGTCTCTCTAGACATTCAACGCATCCTTTGGGATCACTTCCAACGGAAAAAGAACATTATCCACCGATTCTTTTCGTAGGACATTCTGTGTCACAAATTCCGGAGATTTTTCGTGAGTATGCAAGTACATGAAGAAAAGTCCGCTGCCAAACAGCATTTATTTTGTAAAATACTTACTTAAGTCTTTTTGAAGAGCATAGGCCATTAGCAACACCATGCGAACGCCCTCGGTCCTGGGTGGTCGACTCCAGATCTCTCTCTCTCTCTTCATCACTGTCTTTGTGTTTCTGTGCCATGAGATTCTGGGCCCCTTCCCAATGGGTTCTAGGTCAGAGCCTGTCTATTTATGTTGCTGACAGGATTCCTGGGATTGTGATAGATCCGACCCTACTTTCGTCTCAGGATCCGGGTAGTGATTGGTTCCTGGTTTAATTTTCCTCCACAATTCATCATTTAGGATTTTCTCTGGTCAATAGATATGGAAGATTCCTCACATATAGTTGTTGATGAACATAAGAAGTTTATGGAGTGGTGCCTTTGTTATTCTCCGAGTTTCTGAATCATAAAGGAGCACAGCTTTCACATTGGAGTTAAATATCCTCAGTTTAGTCGATGATCTCTTTTCTTTAGAGTTTACACCATTCAGTGAGTGCAAAAATGTACCTTGTATATTTCAAAATCTTCATGTTAACAATTTTTACATAGATTTAGATTAGACGGAATTTGGATCGGAAATTGGAAAATACAAAATCATGAATAAAAATTAATATAATGAAAAAAGATTGAACAAAAGAATTTTATGCACATAAATTAGAAATCCTCTGTCAATGTTTAAACTCTATGAGTACCTGAAAAAAAATTCAAAATGTATTGGATATTTTTTCAGTTACTTTAAGTGTCTACTTTTCAACATAATCTCATACCTTGTCAATGACCAATGGTGAATATCATATATCAATCAGTCAGCCATTACCCAACCAGTCGTTTGTATTTGCTTTGTAAAGTATCCGTCATTAAGCTATCAGTTATTTCCCCTGTCTCGTTTTAGGTAGATTGCCGATAGATTAACCGACAGACACATTTGTAGAGCTCCCCATTGATAATCCTTCCTCAGGTGCTGTCTAGAGATTTACTAAGAGAAATACAGTGGATTCGGCTTGATATACCAATTATTATTAAGACTAGTCGCACAATTGGACCATTCTGAAAGAACCAATTCAAATGCATGTGGACAGTCTTAATTTGCTCTGTTTATTATGACTGATACACCACTTATTTGGTTTCATCGGCAGTCCAACCGAATTGACAGTTTTTGTTTGGGCTTTTTTTGTTTTTTTTGATAAACTCTGATAGAATTACTAAAAATATATTTTTTAGACTAAAAAGCTATCTTTCAAATTTGTTTTCATTGACTTTATGGTAAACTAAACTAAAGCTTCAATCTAAACACTTATTGTGATCACTTTAGAACAGGGTCTCTAAGACATTAATAACTGATAACATTAAACAGTGGACATAAATACTGGCACTCTACATTCATTGCTGTAAATTCATCATATTATCGAATTCATTGCAATACAGAAATGATTAGTCACTCGATAGAAACCATCATGCAGCCAATGGTTTTTGGCAGCATGTCATGTTTTGGGTGATCAATTGAAAATTAGAAAAAACGATAGATCAAAGGATGAGTTACTTATCTCATTTGTTTGGCAAAAATCATTAAAATGAACATCTGTAAGAAACTTACATTGCAAACTGCCCCCTCTCCCCGCCAAAAAAACGTATTTGGGGATCAATATTTTCAAGAAAGAAGTGTTTTCTTCTAAACATAGTGAGTTTAATTTTCAAGCCTTATCGGTCATATACATATATTCTTACATACATACATACATACATACATAACCAGTCAGACCAGCTCGAAAACTCATGTCTACAGTTTTGGTTGACGGTTTCTAATTGATATGAATTTACGATTCATTTAAAATATAGCGTTTACAATTTGGTGACAGAAGGATTTGTCGATGGTTGAAATTAAAAGGAAGTCTCAATCTTGAAACCATTATTTGCTTTGTGTGAAATTATATGTTTCTGCTTGATTGATCGGAATTTAGAAATAGACTTTTTAAAATGTATCCTCAATCTTGCGATGTTATTAAAGCATAAAAAACTATTTGTTTCTTTCGCATCACTGAACTGCAAACGAAATTTACAATTGTTTGATTTTCGTCATTTTTTCCAAATATTTGAATTGGTTCGCATCAGTTTTCATTGCATCTATCTGTGTTATTAGGGAACAAATGAACTGAATGAAAATTGCCGAATATCCATCCAACCGATTGTTTTTTGGTTAGTTTGGAACAGTTTTAAAGTGAATAGAATGAAATAAGACAGGGATCAAATTCTAAAATATTCGAACAGCATACAGTTTTCTCTGCAACCGCTGGAAAGTTTTTGAAAAAGATGGCTAGCAACCATGAAAATGCAGCGAAACAGTCACACGTGATTGTTACAATTTTCAAGATGTAACCCCTGTTTCTCTTTGCCTCACAATTGTCAACTTACCAACAAACACACATGTATATATATACAGAGAGAAAGATATATAGAAAGGGGCATACACAAGGTTCTACTGAATTTCAACTGTACAGACATTTGCTGCACCCCTTTGTGAGATGTGCATTTTGTGGAACAGTCTACAATCGGCAACTAAGGACACTATTTTGTGAAAGATTGAAAAAATTGTTTTTTCGCTTAAAGGGCTTGTTTTCGAGAGTTAAAAACTGGAACTTTTCACCAGAAGAACTGAATTTTATCGCAATCAGCACGAGACATATTTTTCATGTTTTGTGGTTTTTCTATCCTGGTAAAATTTTGTTCAACCAAGGAGATCGAAAAGGCTTAGTAACATTATTCTTTGGAAAAGTTGCTAAGTTAATTACTTAGACAGACTCGAACTAAACCAATGCAGATTTTAGAAAGAATGCAATCGAGTGCAAGATTCGCAGAGTTAGAAGCAGTTCAAATATTAATGACGTACTCATCTACTGAGCTGAAATACTGAACCCAAGCAAATGATTGACCGTCAAACTGAGAACCATGCAATGCGCATGAGAGAATCATGGTGAACATCACATGGAGGGATCATAATACAGAACACTATATATCAGAGAGCAGATGTTTTGCAGGGAAGGCTGAATGTCTCCATCATGTAGATTAAATTGCAATTTTGACATAGTACCTTGTTGGTGCCTGCTTTGGAAAGGTTTTATGGGTGTATTTTAAAAAAAAATGTTTAAGATAATGGTTAGTGTTTTCGATAAAATGTTTATATCTAGCTCTTAGAGTTTACCTGGGCTGGTTAGTTATTGAGTTGCTAAGTTATATGATACGGGACAGGGAATATAAGCTAAATAAATATTTCGCTTAAATTCAACCTTATTGACCGTTCTGCAGAGCAAAAGTACTTGATGGGAAGATGGATAGTCTATAGCCATACTAAAGAGTTGAATTACGACAAATGACACAATTGTAGATGACACAATGATATATATATATATATATATATATATATATATATATATATATGTGTGTGTGTGTGTGTGTGTGTGTGCGTGTGTTCATGTGTGAAAAATAGATATATAGGATGAAGAAGTTGATAATTTGGAAAATATAAGTCTTGAGACTGATTCATCATCATCATCATCATCATCATAATCATCAGTCTTTTAACGTCCGTTGTTGGTCATAGATCTTCCCCAGGATTTGCCACACTTCTCTATCATGGGCGTCGCAGAGCCAGTACTTCCTGAACTTGTCTAGCTCGTCTCTCCATCTAATATTCTGCCAGCCTCTGTTGCGCATGTGATCTCAGGGGATCCATGTCGTGATTTGTGATGTCCATCGGTTGTCTGCCATTCTTGCAACATGGCCAGCCCACCACCATTTGAGATTCTTAATGGATTCTATGATGTCCCTGACTCTTGTCTTTTAGTAGATCTCGAATTCTTCATTATTATGATGAATAATATTTCGTCCAAAGTTTGGTCTTTTTCAGAGCTTCTGGCGGAGGGGGATGTGTAAAAAAACTTATTCCACATCGAACATGATTGCATCAATCATTGCCATGTCTTACTCTTTTTATCTCATTTCTCAATCTTGTGTCTTGTCTTTTCCTACTGCAGTTACTGTCCCACAGGCACCAATCAATTGACCTTTTGTTCCATCTGTTGTCCCTTTTATGCGCCATATGCTCTGCATATTTCCATTTTTATTGCTTTATTACTTGTACGAGACCCTCACCTTGATCTCCTCTACATATTGATAGTTTTCAATCCAAGAGTTTCTTTTCCGAACATATTGACTCCAGAGCTATTTATTGCTCTTTCTATTGAACCCTGGGCTATTCTGAATTTGTTTTCAAGTGGTAACATATGTTTTCAGGTTTCAACCCCGTGCATCATAGTCGATGTTATGTATTGATTATGTGTTTTTCGTTTTAAGCTTATTGGCAATTTGGTTTTCAGAGGGTCTGTTTATATCAAATGCTTTCCAGCCAATGACTGTATTAATATGTGTGTAGAATTGGTCCTTTCTCTCTACCTCACATACTTAAAGCCGAGAAAGTTTTACAGCTTTAAACACTAAAAGCCGATGAAAAAAATCAAAATTTCTTTGTGTGTCACTTCAGCCACCTATTTCCCGAGATTTATGTCATTTTCACGAGTATTTTTTTTCCTGTTTCACATATACTTTGTTATGATGTTACAATGTAAAATTAACCCTTGTTGGGACCATGAGTTGTTTACCATATAACAGTTTTAGTCAAACACTGCCCCTTTTTATTACTATATAGCTTATGTCATTCATGTATTTCGTCATGTTATATAAGGTTTTGTCAAACAACTTGCAAATAAACATTCAAACTTCGATTTTGATATCCAAATCTAGGAACGTTGCTAGCATTCCTCTGCACTCACATTTTAATTCAAGATCCTTCAGGTATATATTACTGTACGATTTTTACAAATTCTCCCCCATCATTCAGAGAAGATAAGTCATCAATAAAACAGGTACAACCTAAAAATGAATGAGCTCATTTTATGATAGTTTTAATCAGATGACATAAATATATATTCGTGTTTATGTAAATACGTATTTGCCCAGTAAGAGGCAACATCAATTCCCATAGGAACACCTATAATCTGATGAAGAATTTCATTTCTTATATCAAAGTAATATTGTCCAATAAGATGACCAACAATCGCTTGAAAGGTAGGGCATGTAAAGCAAGTCTTGCTTTTTTTTTGTTTTACACCAGAAAGCTTTAGAGTTTGTAAACCCAATATATTTACTATACAGCCAATAGCATTTATATTAATTTATCTAATTCTTTAATAAGATTTTCTTGAGGAATTTTTGTGTACAGAGTACTAAAATTGTAATTTGAGATAGATTTAGCCCCCCCCACGTGTATTTATACGATTTATTTTTTGTTAAACAGGCATAGAATTTTTTACTACCAAAAAGAGATTTAAATTACTGTAGAATTTACTCTTATTATGAAATTTCTACGTTTGATTGTATATCAAATTAAAAACTTTAGAAACAGTTTTGCTAAAAGATTTGATACTACAAACTCTAGAGGCTACAATAAAGTGAGCACCAATTGGATTTTTATGCATTTTAGGTATCCGATGTGTAATTGGTAACTTCTGTATTTTTTTAATCAATTAAAATTACTACCTTTTCACACAATACTATATTATTAAAAATGATATTGTGTAGTTCAAAAGCAGATACTTTATACGATGATGATGGTGTTCCTATGAAACTTACCCAGGAAATATCCTTTGTATATATATATATATATATAAATATATATATATATATATATATAAATATATATATATATATATACATATATATATATATGTATATATATATATATATATATGTATACATATATATATATATATACATATATATATATATATATATATATATATATATATATATATATATATATATATATATATATATATATATATATATAATTATATATATTATTTGCCACTTTGTCAATGGGAAATATAACAAATTTATCTTGGAGTTCCAGGAAATCTGCTGATACTTATGAATTTTGCAGTGATGGACTCATTTTTTAAATATATTTAAAACATTCCACCCGTTAGATTTTTTTTCATCTACAAATCCTAAGAGTTTTTCTTTCCATCCGTTGAAAGCTGATTCTATTATTGGATATTTATTTGACAGATGAAATGAAATATCGAATGCATTTTTAATCAGTTTTAAACATTCTCTATCATTTAAACACTGGTTCTCAATAATTCGGATCTGTTGTTAGGGGTTTTCTTAACTTGGATTTTCTTACAATCTTTAGTTTCTATCTTCATCTATAGTAAGACTTTCTACTGCTTGTAAACAATTAAAAACTCTATTCCGTATTATTGGTCCTTATCTATATATTTATTATGGTTTATTCTCTTTTCCTGATTCACTTGGTAGAGTTTGTAAGATATCCTTGTGATGAAAGATTTTAGGCAAATTTCTATCTTCAAGTCCTTTATTTTCATTAAAAAAAACACGACACAAACATTACAAGATATACTTTCTATATTCGTGGTTAATATCGTTTTGTGTCAATTATATCTAATATATTCTTAGCAATAATGAAATATTGTCATCTTTTATATCAATTGATTTCGTAACTATATTTTGGGAGTTATATTTTTTTGATTCAATACATGGTATCATATCTATTGCTTTAGTGTTTGTATTCGATGTCAAAGCTTGTACATACTAACATTTTCCAAAGTTACGAATCTTTTCACTATTTTCCAAGTCTTGAAGATGAATCGGACGAACTTTAAAGTTTATATTCATAAATATATCAGATTTTTTCCATTCTTGTCACGACACTTTTACTCTCTTGAAATATGTCCTTGGTAATGGACTGCCCTTGCTATCAATATATATAGACTTACTTTCTTTCGTACAGAAACATAAATGGTTGAAAAAAAGGACATTATTGTCTCAGGTCTTTAATCCAACATTATAAAGGATTTTTGCCTAATTACACATTTATACAGAGAGAGAGAGAGAGAGAGAGAGAGAGAGAGAGAGAGAAAGAGAGAGAGAGGACATACACACACACACACACACACACGTATATGTTTTTTCATGTATAGGTGTGTATTTGTAAAAAATCAACATGAAAAAGTTTTTCCGAATACTACTAATTCCAAGATTAGAATCGATTTTTAAAAAATGGGTGAACACTCAATAGAAGTAACACGAACAACTGTTCACGTCTTTTGTTATGCTCATGGATTCCTTATCGTCAAATACATTTTTTGAGTCACCTACGTAAGTAAACCCTTTGAGTTTGAAAAATCAAATTATGAAGTATAAAATGACATCCATGTACATTACGTTACAATAATACCCTATGAAAAATAACTAGTCGTAATATTAAACAGTCAAAAGCTGAATGTTAAAATCATAGCTTAAGGGGAGATGGTGTTTGATCAATCCTGTTGGAAATTTATGTTAATATGACTATTTTATTTTTAAATCTTTGAAACATTTACATGGTGAACAAGTGATGATCTCAAGAAGGATTCACCCGTAGTAACATGATTCTTTGTAGCACAAACCCTGACAAAACTACATAGATTTCATATATTGGGAAAAGATAGACTGAAATTACATATTTTTGAACAAAAAGTTTTTCTTCATTGCTCCAAAACTTTTAATATATATTTAAATGTATATGTGTGTGTGTGTATCTTAAGTGAGATCGTGAAACTTGCGATTTTTCGGAACATCCCATTAATTTCATTGAATCCCTTATTTTACAATCAAGTTTGTGATGCAGATCATCGCTGCTGAAACAGATTTCGCTTGATGCCCTTTTACTGTGGCATTGTACCAAACTCAGTTTTATATACACTTTAAATACTGAAGCAGAATTACTTGATGTTACCAAGTTTACCTTAACTTAACACAAGACCACAGTACCTGGGCACCCAATGAGGATTGAAAGAGATTAGTGTCTGTGTATGGTTGTGTTATTCGTATAGAAAATTTATTTTGGGAAAAATATTTTTGTTCGGCACCGGAATAAACCGTACAGCAAATCGAAAAACCGACCATGTTAATGAATAGAGAAAATGAATATTCATTTTCCCGCACTGAGCTCGCTTTCTTACCTCATGCTGTTGGATATGAACTATCCAATCTAATTATACACACACAGACACTCATATATATATATATATATATATATATATATATATATATATATATATATATATATATATATATATGTATATATATATATATATATATATATGAATTCTCTTCAGTACTCCTTAGACTTTTTATCGTTGTTATCACTTAGATATGACTACCTATTTCATATTCAAATTAGTTGTATATTGTTATGATGAACGATCTGTGTTTACGCTTCGTGTGAATTTCAAGCAGATCAATTCCGAATCTTATCCAAATATTTGTCTTAAATCAGTCTGTTCATCCACATGAATGTCTCAACAAACAAGATCTCTATTCGCAGGTGATTCCATCTTCTATGGCCCGGAAATAAACGGATTCTATATCAATGAATGAACACCTGGGATGTCAAGAAAAATTTTCAAAAAGTAACTTAGAATCAATAATCCGAGAAAATATATAATACGGGTCTCGTTAGTCAATAAAAAAAAAACGTTTCTTGGTCAGTGACTTTTGGCTGCGTGCTGCGTTTTGAGATGCTCAATTTAAACTTTGGAAAAGGGGTGATCAATGAATGAGTTACTTCCGTCACATTCTGTTAATTTGTGATCAATGAAAAATTCTTTATATAAGAAAAATAAACAAGTGAGAGATTTAGCTTAAAATCACTTCGAAACTCACAGTAAAAACCCATTTGGTAAAAGAAATGTTTTTTTCGACATCAGCACCGTTCGTTGTTGGCCATAGACTTTCCCCAAGAATCACCATACCTTTTTTTATCATGGGCGTCACGGAGACACTGCCACCTGAGCTTATCTAGTTCGTCACACCATCTTATATTTTGTCCGTCCCAGTTTCGCAAGTGAACTCTGGTGATTCACGTTGTGGGTCGTGGAGTTCAGTGATTGTCTGACATTCTTGCGACATGACCAGCTCATTGCAAGTTTTAATATCGATTCAATGATATCTCTTTTGCACGTTGCATGGTTCCCAGTTTGCAGGCCAGTCTTTTAGCTATGTTTAAATTTCCAGCCCTCTAGCTCTATTGGTACGACCTGTACACATGATGCATACGTATATGTCAGCCAGCCAGAGACAGACAGACCGTGACCGACAAACGGACAGATCTGAAAAACTGAACCAATGTTGACAGTTTTAGTGACAGTTCTTGTTGACGGTTTCTGATATAATATTTCTATCTGTATCAACCGGGTCATTATCAAGTGTTTAGATTGAAATTTTTATAGCTGCAATTCTATTGAATAAACTCGATCTGTAAAAAGGATAAGTGGAAGATGATTTGATTCTACTCTCTGTCTCTATCTGTCGGTCTGTCTCTCTGTCTCTGTCTCTGTCTCTGTCTCTCTCAATGTATATATATATATATATATATATATATATATATATATATATGGATGGTCACAAAATAGAATCTTTCACGTATTCAAAGTCTTTTGACAGCATGCAGTGTTGGGGATGATCAATTCAGAATTCGGAAAAATGGGTGATCAAGAAATCATACTGCTTTCGCTTTTTTTTTTGAAAAATCACTAAAATTTCTGAATTTTCAAAATTTTTTCGGAGTGATCACTGAAATTCCTGAATTTTCAAAAAAAAGCAAAAACAATTTAAAAAAACAAAAACAAAACAAGAGTGGACGCTCCCAACTAAGGTCCAATTAAGCATAAATTTATATAGTAATCTGAATCCCAACACGCACAAACATATTTTGAGGAGGGGAATTAGAAAAAAAAGCGTTGTTTTAGACATAAGGAGTAAATTTTTTAACTCTCGGGCTTGTAGCCCCATTGATGTGACCTTTATACAAAAACATAGTCAGCTAGCCAGGAGAAATCACTAAAAAACTGAAAAAACCTATGTTGATCTATATTGACAATTTTGATTGACACCCTGGAATTAATAGTTCGAAACAATAAATAAAATGCATTTATTTTCAAAAGACATTAGAAAGTTTTCCTTGTATTAAGTGATAGTGACCGAAAACAAGGCCAGACGGTAATCAATATAGTGAGACATGTTGAAATGTTTTCAAAGTTTCCGAGGATGATTGTATTGATCCGTTGGAATCCAAGAGGAAAAAGATCACCATGATACCGTCTGCTTTGGGTAAATAACTTCGACGTGATATTACAGGAATGCTGAATGTTTGTTTATTCTAAATATTAATTGTTAAAGATACAATCCGATCATGATATATAGATTCTGCTACCTACCAATAACAAAAGGTGTTCACATCTCTCGTCCAAAAAATGTTACATGTACCAAGTCTGGCACAGCGCTGGAATAATGGGGCATTTACTGAGGATCGATTTCGATGCTCCGAAGAAGCATATCCGGCATGAAGATATAGTTTTTGAGAAAAAACACCATTCCATATGAGGCACCCAGTTCGGATCGAATTCACTATGCTAGTGTGCAAGACTAATTTGTAAATATTTCACTCGACTGCAGAGACTTAATGTACATATCAACTGAGTTGTACCAAGATATGAATATTAAGAATGGGTCTACGATATCAGCCTGCTAACCATTGTAGATGATTACACACACACACACATATATATATATATATATATATATATATATATATATATATATATATATATATATATATATATATATATATATATATATATATATATATATATATGTGTGTGTGTGTGTGTGTGTGTGTGTATATATATATATATGAACATGCAAGCATCACCATTTGGGGGGTCTAAGAAATTTTAAATACGTTCCTTATATAGAAATACCAATGATAATTTCCTCATCATTTTACTCCATTCCTGCTTATAAAAAATCTCATCGAAAGATCTGCTTTCGGATAGCGGGGAAACTTGTATTTTCGAAGATCAATCGCATATATATGATGAGGAAATTTATTTTTGTATTTTTTCATGAATATGAATCAAACCATTTTTTCATTCCACATTTGCGTGATGCATTTTACCCCGCTGTGCTTCATCAGAACCGAAAAACAAGCTGCATTTTCTTCCTCCCCGATTATTAAATCCATAGCAGCAGGACGATAATGATGCTGTAAAAATATCATTCTGCGACGATTGAATATTTATGTGAAACAGGGATGAAAATTGTTTTTTACTACTTTGGTTAGAGAAAGTATTTTTAGATGAATCCCTGAAAACATCAGATATAAACATCACCCTTGAACTGAGCTTCCCAAAGCGTGCGCTGCAGCAACCCAAGACTTATTGGTTAACGTCCAAGGTCGCCCATCCGATAAATGTAGAACATTTTCAATTCGTAATAGTTGTATATAAATAACTGAAGATTTTTGTAGCCTCACTGAAGATTGAATCTACAGAACAGTGATATATTCATCAATTGATTTATTTGAGTATTTGAATAGAAATAAAAAAAAGTATTCAATACGACGGAGCTAATAGTATGGATGAGAAAGTTAATTTAAATTGAGTATTTCCTACGTTATAGAACTCGTCTACGTGCTTATAGGAATATTTTTTTTTATGAAACGTTAATAAACATCGTGAAAAAGATGATACGACACAAACCTGCGATGAAGGTTTAAACAGCAATGCAGAGAATCCAACAATAATCTTCAGATTCAGTATTTTCTGACTTTAGGCACCGTTTAGAAATCGTTATACTCTAAGGACGCTGGGATTTAGAAGATTTGGGGAAGCTCTGGTCAAGAATGAATTTATTGAGTGCATAATTTGTAATTGGACTCCAATGACTAGAAAATGCGTTTCCTTTTCAATACGATTGAATACGGCAGGGAAATTAACCCTGTCTTCTATCTATTTGACTAAACATTTCCCCCATTGATAAAAATCCATGATCTTAAAGGTAGCAAAACAGGTCACCATGACCTTGTGTTTAATCATTCGAAAATGGTGTTTAATCACCACATAACTCTGGTAAAAAAGGCAAAATCCGTAGAATAAATCGAGCAAACCTTTTCTGGAAGAATGAAAACTTGTGAAAAAAACATAAGTATTCACCAAGAAAATCCATTCTACAAGGCTGTTCTGACTTTATAATCAATGCAGTTTTCAGATGCGTTAGCATCTATAGCAGCAGTCGTTCTCACTAACTGACTGATAAAGCAAAAGACTTAAGAGACGCCATTCACTATCTCCAAGAAACATTCCCCCAACTCCTTCAATGAATCAGATGTCGTTTGAGTGATAATTTATTATTACGTCATTGGGAGGTTGTATTCTATTGTAATACGTTAGAATATAAACACGTGTTGAATGAAATTCTACTTTACTGCGATATCATTGGTAAATGATGCTCTCAGAAGAAAGGGCCTTCAAAGGTGGGAGAATTGGAAGGAATGGGCTCCTGGACGAAAGGCATTAAAGATCAAAATAGTGCATCAATGGTCTGACTTTCAAGCTAGTTATCTATAAAAAAGATTTATTATTGGAGAAATATAGTATTTTACTCAATTCCATTGATTAAACGGAACGGAAGATTTATTTTTAAATGTAATTTTTTCCAAAGATCAGATTCGTTTTTAGAAATCGGTTATTTACCCAATAGAAGTTTTGATAGACAGGAAAATATGGTGCCTGGAGAAAAGCAATAATTTTCTGGCTATACACAACATATTGCACTTTTTAGTTTCGCTGACCTTTTCTTTGTGAATTGTCTGGGATTCGAGTAGATATTCTTGGACTGCAATTTGGTTTTGGTTATGAGCATGGAATAATGATCAGTCGGGCAAAAGAAAGGCTGAATATCAGTGAGGCTTCGCTTTTTTTCGCGGAAAGGGTGATAATGACAGAAAGAAAGGTGTAAGGAAATAGAAGAAGGGTGATCGATAAAGAGATAGACGGATGAATATATATATATATATACATATATATATATATATATATATATATATATATATATGTATACATATACATTATATATATATATATATATATATATATATATATATATATATATATATATATATATATATATGTAGATAGATAGATTGATAGATGGATAAAAAGAAAGATAGATAGATAGATAGATAGATGGATAGATATAAACTGAATGCAATTGATATATGATTTATGATTATCACATTCTGACGGACCTAAACCGTCCATTCTACTTTATATATATATATATATATATATATATATATATATATATATATATATATATATATATATATATATATATATATATATGTGTGTGTGTGTGTGTATATATATATTGAGAGAAAAAGAAAGAGAAGGAGCTCTGATTAGTCACAATAGAAGCCATTCCATGACAGACGTCTTTTGGCAGCATGCTGTGTTGAGGGTGATCAATATATCAGTGACATCTGTCTTCTTGTCATTTAGTAAAAAGTCTGAATCTTCAAAAACAGTCACGGACTCAAAGTAAGGGGTCAATTTAGCAAAAACATACAGTTAAGATAAAACCTCATGACTAAGAATCTACTTAAGGGTGAATTAGAAGAAACCCAGAGAAAACGCATTTTTTTTATTAAAGTATATTGTAAATTTCATCCCTCTAGCTACATTGGTCTGGGCTTCGTACGTGATACACACATATGAAGCCAGCTAGCCAACCGAACTAATTTGAGACCTGAAGAAACCTATGTTGACCGTTCAGGTGACAGTATTGTTTGACAGTTTCCAATAGATAGATAGATGCACGATTGTTGTCAAGCAAGTCAACCAAAGATAAACGCCATTTATTTGTAAGGATAATTCAGCGTCTAGAACAAACACGAGATTTGCAAGACGAGAATAAATGGGATCTCAGCTCTCTTTCCCCATCGATACTTTGTTGCCACCTGTTAGCATCTCGCGAGGTAGCAAAATGCGTGCAGTAGCCTAGAAGCTAGGCGCTAAAACAAATCGACATTGGATGACATTTTGACATTTCAGTGCCATAGCTCGAAATAGCTAGATGGTTTGGGGTTGGGAGTCGGGGTGCTTCCTTTATTTCGCCTTCCCTTCAACATTAAGTGCTATTTTATGCACCAAGGGGCATTTGCAATAAATAGACAGGCGGCATCACTTTATTGGCGAAAAACAACCTCAAAGGCTGAATTATTATTTTTGCAATTCATGTATTTACGAATATATCCTTGTTATCGTATTGTGTCAGTAGAAATTCAGTACGTGAACTACTATTTATAAACCTTTACTCGCTTAAGTAGAAGCGTTCATTGTCTCAATTGGCTAGTAGAAGATTTTTTTATCAACAAAGGTGTAACCTTCAAGTGAAAAAATCCGTTGAGACGGACAGAGAAACAAGTCAAACTTCATTATATTCAAAGATTTATTCGTTGTGCGGATGTAAGATGATCCGACAGAATGGTGGCAATAATTTGACAATTTGGAAATGAAAGATTGAGAAGAAGGGGTAAATTTTTCAGGATACTAAACATCTCAATACTTCACTTCCACATTGTCAAATCACTACCATCATACAAAGAGGCTAAGTATCTGAAGCCAGGATAAAGTACGCTAAATAGAGTCTGACCACGGTCTTCTGGACGCCTCTATTGACTCTAATTGTTTACGTTCTCAAGAAGAAATCATTAATTATTGGTATGGACGGTCGGTTTGCCTAAACCAAATGTTGGACGTTTACATACGTTCGATATGTGTTCAGATGTGAAGATGTTTGTCTGGTAAAGAAACTTTGTTTTCTCTGAACAGACACGAAAGACAACGAATTATTTCTTAGGCAGTTATTAGATACCGTCAACGAAAACTGTTTACATAGTTTTTTTTTCAGTTTTCAAGTTGGTCTGTCTGGTGGGCGGGCTATCTGGTAGACTAAATGAGTGGCTGACTATAAATGTATGTATCACGCGTACAGATGGCACCAATGGAGCTTGAGGGTTGAAAATATGTATATTTACTATTTACTATGTCGAGAAAAAGGATTTTTCTTTGTTTTTTTTTTACAAAACCCGTCCCTAAGATACTTTTTTTGCGGAGGTTCTGTTTGCAATGTAAGATTTTGATAAATTGATCCTATTGTTTGTGTCCGCTTGTTTTCTGAAAATTCAGACTTTTCGTCATTACTACCCAAAAAAGTAAGAAAAACAATAATAATGATAATAATACCAATGATAATAACAAAAATAATAATAATCATCATCATCATCCTTTTTGACCAACTTTTTTATTTGATTATTCCCAACACAACATGCTGCCAAAAGACATTGGTTGCATGACGGCTTTTATTTCATGACTATCTAGACCTTTTCTACAGCTTTCGAGAATGGAATCGTTCTATTGTTGATAAGATCATTCGACAGACTTTCACTCCCCAAAGATGTTGGTTATTTTTTTTTGTCCTCTCAATCTAGTTGCTTCCATGATTCTTTTTTGCCTGTTGCTCAGCATTTGTACCTATGCATTACCAGTACTTTTCTGTCAGATGTAGAGGTGCAAGTGGTGTAGCGGTTAACGACACAGACAATGGAATCGACGAACCGAGTGTCCATTTCAATTTTCACAGTAATACCTTTAAGAAAGGCATGAATCAATCTCATCTCTCCCCTATCTATAAGTGGAAGGAAATTGGAGTGAAGCCCCTTTTAAGAAGGTTGGATTCCAACTTTGCCGTCATTCCGGTGATCCCTTCATTCAAAGACTTGATCGTTGAGACTGAGATGGGTATCCTATCATCCTCAAACGTTTCCCTCGGCCTCACTCCTTGAGAGATCAGTTGTTTTTCTACCGTCTATTAAGACAAAAGTAAGCTCTCTTCAGTGGGCTAACATCTATAAGAAAAAAGCATTTGTCATCGTTCAGTGACTATCATACATATGTTCGTTCACATTCATCATCTCTCATTTATCGTCCGTTGTTGAAGAAAGACATTCCCAAGAATTCAATACACCTCTCTTTCGTAGGCATCGCGGAGCCAGTACTTTCTGAACTTGTCTAGTCTCTCCATCTTCTATTCTGCCGGCCTCGGCTTAGCACGTCATCCCTGGGGATCTATACATGATGTCCATCCATTGTCTGCCACTCTTGCAAAATCACTAGCCCATTGCTATTTTAGTTTTTTTGTAGATTCTGTAATGTCTCAGACTCTTGTTTTCTCCCTGATATACTGTGCCATCTTACAATCTCTTCAAGTAAGTTTGAGCATGATTTTCCAATGTGTGCGTTGCATGGTTTTCAATCCGTGGGTTTGTCTCTTGGTTAGTTTCAGTGTTTCAGCTCCGTAGGCGACTGCTGGGAGGATGCATTGGTTCCCAATATTCTTTTCTTTTTTTAAATTTTTTTAGGATCGATAGGATCTTCTTGTTTTTAAAGGATGAACTTATTTTGCCAAAGGCTTACCACCCCTGAGTAGTTCTTCACTTGATTTCTTCTTTTGTGGGTTTCATTGAGATTCGTTGTCCTAGGTTGTCTGCTTTCTCCAGGTTCGCATCTTCTATTTTGCTAGTTGTGTTCTTATTCCTGACATTTCTATCATTAGTTGGAGGTCGTGAAGGTTTTCTGCGAAAAGGGCGATGTCATCCATAAATCTGAGCTTGATCAGATATTTGTCGTCTATTTTGACTCCTTTATTTTCCCAGTTTGAATTTCAGATCATCCCTAGGCGGGCTGTGAAGAGTTTGGATAACCAACAACTATTTTTCCAGTCAAACTCACCAAATTTAAGGGAGTAGAGATCAACATTCACCTACCACGATTTGAAATCATGATTGGTAGGCTGATGTCTTGCCGACTGAGCTAAGCTGACAAGCCTTACATATCTATAAATTTCATCTCACCGATATGCAAGAGTTTATTTTACTCTAATAAACAAAAGTATTTTACAAAAAAATATATGTTCATTATTCTCTTACTTATAATATATGTTATGCCAAATCAGTAAAATTACGTAATTGGCGAAATTTTGACTTTTTTTTGTAAAAAAAAAAATTAATACGCTGTTTCAATCTAATCAGGTTTACATTCAATCGAAATGAGTATATGGAACAATTATTTCTTTACAATCAGAAGTTTGTGAAATCAACTTCTTTTTTTTTCACAAAGATTGAGTAAGACGTAGTTTCAATTTTTTTTTACAAAGAATTAATGAGTAGTTGTAATTTGATCAAAAGTTCATTCAGTCAAAACGAAGACATAAAACAACTATTTCTTAAGATCAAAATTTTATGTAATTAAAGTAGATTTCACCAATTGGTTAATTTCGCCGATTTGCTGGAGCATATATGGAACACGAAAGTTGCAGTAATCATATCCGTTGAGGAAAGAAGTTTGGGTGGAGTTTGAGCCTACAGCAGCCAGATTTTGTTTTTTTTTATTCCGCTTTTTGTACGGCTATATTTCCATATCATTTATTGTCTCTGCTCATCAAAATAAAGACAGCTTTATATTTATCATTCCAACATTCTTCTTTCTTCTTATATCACCATCATCGATAATCCCAACGCCAAATTACGTCGAACTCACCGGTTTCTAGACGATGAACGGTTGATTAAGGTCCAGCCCAGTCATCGCCTTGTTGGATTACTGTCAAGGAATACCTGGTGCCGTAAGCAGCTGGGGAGAAAATATAGAGAGCACCCCCTCCCTGTTGCGATCTTAAGGAGAAGACCGATCTGTACACGATGATCCATGACGCAATGTCAAAGCCCTTCCCTACCCTCTTGACCATCTTACTGGTTTAGATGCAATCGATTAAAAATTAATGAATCATCTATAATGGTACTTTGCTTATTTCTACCTTTCTTTCTGTGTTTGACGGTTATGTTTTCAACGTTAACATTGCATCGGCGACGTAGCTATGATACGAGGGTGTTTAATGAAAAAGAGATAGTTCTGGTAAGTCATGAATATAGAAACCCTCACGTAACCAACGTCTTTTGACAGCATGCTGCGTTAGGGGTGATCAATTAAAGAAATTGGGAAGAGGCATGATCAAAAAATAAGTTATCTCCCTTGCATTTCGTTAACCATGATTACTGAAAATACTGAATTTTCAAAGAACAAGGGATCAATTTAGCATAAACCTACGGGGAAAAAAGCTTTCATAGATGTAAATGTTTTAATTTTCAGCCCTCTAGCTCGATTTGTGCAGTCTGTAGATGTGACACATTTAAGACAATAGGGGAAAATTACTTAAAGAAAGTGAATTAGCGAAAAGAAAAATGGTATTGTCAGTAGGCGTAAAAAATAAGACGGAAACTTAAAAACAGAAATTAAGTAATGAAAACTATTTAGCCGAAGGTGAAACTTAGCTAAAAAATCGATATAACAAAAGGAAAAAAATTATTTCCCGTAATACGGTGGACCTCGAACAAGAGTCACAAAAAAAACAGCAAAAAAAAACATGTTGACAATTTTTATGACAGTTTTTGTTGGTTCATAACAGCATTTTTCCAGGCATCTTATGCTGACTCACACGATTTAAATCCTCCAAGAGGATTAAGTTGTCATTTACACCAACCATGGAATATTGAATTTTGTGTTGCAATACCAAATTTCAACTTCTTATCTCACTTTGAGCCATTATTATTCGACAAAAACAATGTATTTTTTATAACTAGTGTCCTTATTGATGTTACATCACTTTATACCTCTGTCTACGTAGAACGTAAGTATTCAATTATTACATTCCAACTTCATATGTAAACAGCCATCTTTTTCTGGGATATTGCTGATCACCGCTACCCACAAGAGACCGATTTAATCACCGTTGCTAGGTTTAAGTTATTCATTTCCTCTGACATTTTCATTTATCTATCTATCTTTCTATCTATCTATCAGGAATTCGCCCTAACTGTTCATAATAGAGACTTGAAATTTTGCGCACACACTCCTTGAAATGAGTAAGGGATTTCCCTTTCAAATTCTCCTCAAAATATGTTGGTGTACGAGATGCGATGTAAGTTTATGCTAAATTGGTGACTAGTTTGTCCCTGCTTGTTTTTTGAAAATCATACTTTTTTCAGTGATCACAGCCCAACAGATGGTGAGAGAAGTAACTTATTAATTGATCATCCCTGACACAGCATACATGAACGGTGGAGATTCATAATCTCTTTTGGAATCTTAGTTCTGCTGCTGTGTATCAGGAGAGTAGGGAGAGAAAGAAAAAAGAAATTAAAGTTAGGTCGTTTAATGTGATGGCAAAAAGAAAGTTGGGTAGTTTACTGAAGGATTCGGAAGATATCTGCTTTTGAAACTCATCCATTTTGTATAAAATTTAGTTGGAAACATGGACGACGGACAAAAACTGGAATGGATAAGGGAAAAAAAAGGAGGAGATATAGCCAAAGGGTGAGAGAAGAGCAGATGCATACGATAATGGATAATCGTAGTTGTCAACGCCGATGGAATTTCCAGGGAATTGGTTTGTTATTTTTATTTCTTCTTTTAATTTTGTTTGTATTATATGCATCTACACATCAATTGTTTCGCGTGGCCACCACATTGGATCAAGTGGCAACAAGCCTCCTCAAATATCCACCGCTTCCTCGCAAATTCTAGCCGTATCAGATTCAATCTACATTCAGGTCTCGAACACTATCAATCTCTTAGCAAGTGTCTTTTGGGCTACACCGAGAGCTCCACTAACTACGGGCATCACCATTAATCTTACGTTCCTCAGTTCTTTCAATTCTCAGGAGAGGTCCTTGAATTTTTGCATCTTCATATTCTCTCTCAGCTTCACTGTGTAATCTACTAAATACACCATTTGTCAAAATCTCTTTCTTAACGCTATACTGATTTGACACGAATCAAGTTTCCCTATCCGTCGCGGTCCTCCTCAAACTTGAACTACACATCCATAAATATTTGGAGGTCCTCTAGGTTGCCCTTCAACAGCGTCTTTAAATCTTCGGTCTATCACTGCCTCTGTATTCGTTAGTCAGTGAAAACTGGATCTAATTTAGCAGGCACTGATTATTTAGTCTTGTAACATGACCGACCAATGCTAGATTCCTCTATATTAGCAGGTTGTGCACACATTTACAGCCCGCTCATTTCACTTCTTTCTTATTTTTCACATGCTCTTTTTATACGACGAATCTGCCCAGTTTTTAGTCGTTGATTATGCGTTTTCCTTGAGTGTTAACGTCTTTAAATATTTTGCTTTGACTTATATACCCTTTGTTCACGTGGCAGAACCTGAGTTGCCTGCACAGTTATCAGTGAATAATGCTCTTCATCCAATCATGTCTGTGTTGTATTTTTTGGGTGATTTGGAGCGATCTTGCAACATTCGATTATTACATCATTATTTGTCTCTTCTTTTTTTCACACCGACTGGTTTTCTGGTCTCCTTAAAGTTGTGAATGTTGTCAGCATTTAATGAATTACTCAAACATTCTATTGTTTTAATTACCACGTTTCCAACGATGAATTCAAATACCTTCATGATGTTGATTCAAGTTACTGCGTAAATATTGTCATCAGTCGATAAATTATTGGGACTTGCAACCTAATATGTTCTTATCATGTTTTGTCCAATGGAAATGTTGCAGTTACAATATGGTGTGGATCAACATCGAAATATTAACTCTTGAATTCATATAAGATCGAATCTTTTTTATTTAATATTCACAGGATAGTTCCATTATTTGTTATTTCAAACAAATAACTGAACTCTCTCTAGGATGAATTTTTTTTTTAATGAAAAATTACTCAAGAGTGAATGGGAGGAATATTGATCAGTAGTTATTCCCCTTGATGTTAAGATTCATTTTTTCCACTGTCAGTTAGGAGCGCCATCGAGTCGTTTATGATATTGAGATTTAAGGAAATTAATCACAATCCTCGTCTCCTAATAGAAACATTTTGGCAAAGTTTCACGCTGAATTCTTTTGATTGATTAGTTTAAGATGTAAAGCCCATTCTGTTGTCAGTCAAATTCTAAAAATTTTGAGTATTGATCCATATCTCACAATCCCGGATGATTTATGAATCGTAACGAAATCTATTTTCCATGACTGATATGTCGAGGCGGATAACCTAATTAGACGCAGAGATTAGCGTTCTGTTTGAAGCGAGACGCTCTGTAGAGGTTTCTCGTGCGGCGTCTGATGATTCAAATCTATATTTTCTCAGGCTTGCTTGGTAGATAAGAAATTATGTCGTTCCCAAATCATTGAATTAAATATCGACTTATCTGCTCACTAACTTTGAGGTTTGCTTCCTTGTTATAGTTTTGTTTTCCCGGCCAAGGCATGGGTTCTGAGTTCGAATTAAATAATAATAATAATAATAATAATAATAATAATAATAATAATAATAATAATGATAATAATAATAATAATAATAATAATGATAATAATAATAATAATGATAATAATAATAATAATAATAATAATAGCACATTGAAACATACTCTTAGGAAAGTAGCCAACTGGAAAGCACCGGGTCCCGACGGAATCCATGGGTATTGGTTCAAAAAATTCACCACGTTACACGGCAGACTCACTCACCTACTCCAAAATTGTCTAAATGAAGGCAAAGCACCAGAATGGATGACTAAAGGCAGAACCACCCTCATCCAAAAGGACCCGGGAAAGGGGAACATAGCAAGCAACTATAGACCAATCACTTGCCTACCACTTATGTGGAAAATCCTGACCGGGCAAATAGCAGAGAGAATACACATGTCAATGGATAGAAGGGGGCTACTACCAGAAGAACAGAAAGGGTGTAGGATAGGAACCAAAGGGGCAAACGATTTACTCTACATAGACCAGATGATCTTAAAAGAAGTAAGGAAAAGGAGAAAGAATATCGCAATGGGATGGATAGATTACAAAAAGGCATACGATATGATTCCACATAGCTGGATACTCGAATGCCTTAGAATGTTCAAAATTAGCGAACCGGTGGTTAAATTCATTGGTAATTCAATGGAAGACTGGAAAGTAGATTTGACGGCCGCAGGGGACAAACTAGCCGAGGTAGGGATAAAAAGGGGAATCTTCCAAGGAGACTCGTTGTCCCCACTATTATTTGTTCTAACAATGATACCGCTTAACAGAATCCTGAAAAACAGCAAAGGATACCACTTCTCTAAAGCAAAAGGAAAGGTCAACCACTTAATGTACATGGACGATATTAAATTGTTTGCAAAAAACAGGGGAGAGCTTGAGACTCTGTTCAACGAAGTAAGGGAATATAGTGAGGACATAGGAATGGAGTTTGGGATAGAAAAATGCGCAATCATGGTGATGCATAAAGGAAGGCTTTCAATGACTGAGGGAATTGAACTTCCGGACAACAACAAGATTAGGGCATTGACTGCACAAGACCGATACAAGTACCTAGGTGTCCTTGAATGTGACACGATAAAACGGGAAGAGATGAAGGAGAAAATTAAGAGAGAATACCTCAGAAGGATAAGGAAAATATTAGAGACCAAATTAAATAGCAGAAATCTAATAAAAGGAATGAACACCTGGGCTGTGTCAGTAGTTAGGTATACAGGACCATTCCTAGGATGGACAAAGGAAGAGCTTCAATCAATGGATAGGCGAACAAGGAAACTTATGACGATGCATAAAGCATTACACCCTAGGGATGATACAGATAGACTATACGTTAAGAGAAAAGAAGGTGGTAGGGGGCTCATCAGCATAGAAGATTGTGTCCAGAGAGCTAAAGTAGTCCTAGATAGATATGTGCAAACAAATAGTGAACAAATCATAAAGAGCGCGAGGGATAGTGCAACAAACAATAAAGTAGAAAACAATGGAACAGTACAGCAAACTAGAAAAGAAAAGTGGGAAGGGAAAAAATTGTACGGCGAGTTTAAAAGACAGATAAAAGATATAGCAGACGAGAAATCATGGACGTGGTTACGAAAGGGGAACCTCAAGAGAGAAACAGAATCGCTCATCATGGCAGCCCAAAACAAAAGCATAAGGACAAACTACATAAAAGCAAACATCGACAGAACACAGACAAACAGCAAATGCCGCATGTGCGGTGAAAGAGATGACAGTAAACCACATAACTAGTGAATGTAGCCAACTCGCCCAGAAGGAGTATAAGCATAGACACGATAGAGTAGCAACGATGATACACTGGGAACTAAGTAAACAAATGGGATTCAACCATGGGGAAAAGTGGTATCAGCACAAGCCAGAGGCAGTTTTGGAGAATGACAACCACAAACTACTGTGGGACTTTGACATCCAAACTGACCACCTCATCCAGGCAAGAAGACTGGACTTAGTAATAGTAGACAAAAAAAGGAAGGCCTTCCAAATAGTAGACGTTGCTGTGCCTGCAGACCATAGAGTAAAAAAGAAGGAGGGTGAAAAAAGGGAAAAATACCAGGACCTAGCAAGAGAGTTAAGGAAGATGTGGAACATGAAAACCATGGTAGTACCGGTCATAGTGGGCACACTATTAACTGTCCCCAAAACGCTGAGGGTGAGACTGGAGGAGATCGGGATTAGGGGAAGGATAGAGACCGTACAGACCACAGCACTACTGGGAACTGCACGAATACTGAGGAAGGTGCTGGAGATATAAGTACTGCAACGAATTGTAGCTCTGTCATGATATGCAAAAGAGAGAGAGGTGACGTTAGCTGAAGACCTGAGGAGACTTATTGTCACTCAGCCTTCGGCGATAACCACTGGGCAACCGGTGTGAAACTGTAAATCGCAGAATTACTGCAACCTATGAGTACTAGGAGAGGAGGGCTGGAGACTTGAGGAGACTTGCTGTCACTCAAACTCCAGCGGTTACCACCAGGCAACTGGTGTGAGATTCCAAATAATAATAACAATAATAATAACAACAATAATAATAATAATCTTGGATAAGAGCCCAGTGAAGCTTTCTGGTATTGGATTTCAACGTATGTTGATTGCTGCGTATCTTGCATACAGACTTACCTCAGGGTCGAAATGATTCCTTTCCGCTTCAATAGTCTTTCTAGGCGGTTTTGAATGTGTTCAGGCGCAGTACCTCAAAGATTACCTCTGGGAGATTGTTTCATTGATCAGTGACTCAGCACTTGAAACAAAATCTCCTGAAATTTTTTTCACAGCTCTCTTTGTATACATTGAACTTGTGACCAATAGATCTATCATCCCATAAGTGACTAGATCAGAAGGAAGTTCTGCGTTGCAGCTTTCGCGTACGAACTGTGCAATAATACATTTCGATGATATTGCCTCTGTATCTAAAGTAACGTGATGTCCATTGTCTCAAAATCTGTAATCTCTCCACCTAAGATCAGTTCACCTCAGACATCACAGCATATTAAAGCACGAATAGGGGTCAGAAATATCATAGAAAGCTCAAGTGGCAATGGGCTGGTCATATTGCGATAATGATTTCAGACAACTACTGGATAATGACTCACAATTATTATATGTAAAACTGTGGCAGACAGAAAAAGACGGTGTGACAAACTAAGCAGGTTCAAAAAGTATAGAAAGGTCTAGCAAATCCCGGGGAATATTTTTGTTCAACATTAAAAGGCTGCTGATACTGATGATGGATCTGATCATTTTCTCCATTTGGACTAGTGATTGAGAACCTTTTTTGTTTTAAATAATATTACTCCGTTCCCAGAGTTCAAAGTAAACAAAACAAATTATTACTCTTAAAATGAAAAATAAAATTCTCTCCAAGTTAATAATTGATAGAACACTTGAAAAGGCTACTCATACTGTGATAAGCACACGTACGAGGTAAATTTTTTTAAATTAAAGAACGTGTTTCATTGTAAACATTTCTACTTTTTTGAAAAATGGGTCTGTTTAATTTTTCATGAATGATATCGATGGAAAGGCTTTTGATTCCAGCACAACTTGGGTGCAGTTTTCATTCTTCCATGAGAATAGAAAACCTGTGTTCATAAAATTTAGTTGTGGTAAAATGTAACGACATTTTTGTCGCTTCTACATGCATTATAAGTTACCATTTTAAACTAAACAATTTACAAAAATTTGATGAAATTTGATATATTCCGAATTATTAGACGCATTGCAAACGCATTCTTCCTCTCATTTGTTATTCCCTTTCTTATTTTCATATACATTCCTTCTCTTTCACTTTTGCTTTTTAATTAGTTTATTTTTCTCTTCTGCTATTTCTCCATCCTGAAATCATCATCATTATCATTTTCTTCTTCCTCCTTCATCATTCTCCTTATTCCTCCTTCTCCTTATTATCCCCTCTCTCCTTCTTTCTATCTCTGCTTGTTTCCATCTTCTTTATTCTATCTTTTCCCACCATTTCTTTTATCTTCCCATCTCCCTTTTTTTCTATCTCTCCTTCTTCAGCGTTTGCCGCCATCTTTTTTTCAACCTTTCTTCATTTTTTGTCCCAATTCATGTCATTGTAATTCATTCTTTTCGAATGATATTCCGTTGGCGAGTGTCAGTCTTGCACAAAGTGCGTTTGTTATGCGTGGAAGGGCCATTGTGCCGTCCACACCAAACAAAATAGCCTGTATGTCAGACCGTAGTTGCGTTAGTTTTAATGCCTTTAAAATTCCATCCTTTTCAATAATCACACCGAGAGAACTATTGTCTGAGGTTTCATTTAACGCCAATATCGTAGTAAAATAGAATTGATGCATGTTTGTCTTCTCGCGTAATAAAATAGAATTTCATGTTCTGATGGTGGTCATGTAACAAGAATGGCAACTGATAGACATCACAACTCAAAACATGGATCCCTAGAATTCACATGCCCAATCGAAACAGGCAGAATTCTAGATGGAGATATGAACTGGATAAATTCATAAAGAATAGACCCCGCAATACCCTCGACAGAGGAAAGTGGCGAATTGCAGGGAAGTTCTACGTCCAACAACAGACGTTAAAAGACTGATGATGATAATGAAGTAACATCAGCTTCCTAAAGTAGGCGGTAGGGAACGCTAGTTTGAGATGGTGTGAGGTGTTAGCTATGTCGATTCGTCATACACTCAGTCAGTGATAACTATTACTTCTATAGATGCTACTGCATCAAGAAATATTGTATTATAATGCGCCATCCAATAATAAATATTAATAAAAAGAAAAAGTCATTTACAGAAATCTCCAACGAAAAGTAGGACGAAGAAACATAATTTCATTTATACAACATGACGTGAATATCCCACCCCGAATCCTGAACACATTTTTTTTATTTCGTTTTAGTTTGTTTCTATAGCGTTAATATTGCTGGAAGGCCTGATAAGTCTGTTTACATCGACTCGTCCACGAATGTATGTTTCATTTCACGGATGGCGGATCGATATCCAAGATCTATAGATTGAAAGTTTTTTCTGGGTTCTCAATTGTTTTCCAGAGCAATAAGCAAGAAACTTCTGAAACTGACAATTCAACACTGTAGCAGTATTTGTTTTTGTTCTTGTTTTTTTTATGAAGCTGACATTTTTATTACCAGAATATATCGTAGATTTTAGTTTGAATCTCGAAAGACCTACTAAAAGTCAGGATTCGATCACACACACACACGTGCAATAAAATTGTCACTGAATGTTCGAAAGGGAAGGGAGAGGAGGAAGAAATAGGAACGTTTTTATTCAAGAAAATAACATACATTGAAAAACACGTGCTCTGTAAGGGGGCGTTGTCTTACTTTAGAGGT
Source organism: Thysanoteuthis rhombus (assembly GCA_963457665.1). NCBI lineage: Eukaryota > Metazoa > Mollusca > Cephalopoda > Oegopsida > Thysanoteuthidae > Thysanoteuthis > Thysanoteuthis major. Next base: position 59,467,398 of record OY735211.1, read on the forward strand.
ATTCTTAAAAAATTATTGCACGTGGAAACAAAGTTTCTTTCGCTTCAACACTTTTTTCATATATAGACACACTAAAATTATGACTTTTAAGTAACATTCAACGATCTTCTGAAAGTGAGAATAGAAAATCACCCAATGGAAATATTAATTCACAAATAGCTCAATGAAGGAAGCACTACATCAGAAAGAAAGAAATTCCATTTGGGGGATTCAAGTTGTACTGACATTCAAATCTGAAATAATATAATATAGAATAATTAACAAAAATGACATAATACAAAATGATTAATAAAAAATAATATAGTATAGAATGATAAACACTTGATACATATATAGTTAGACAGCCAGACCAACTTGAAAACTCATAGAAACTTATGCAGACAGTTTTAGTAGACGGTCCCCAACATTATCTTTTTTCTTTTGATAATCATAATTGCTTGTAGAATGGTTAAGGTTGTCCACATTTTCTCGAATCTTGGAATCAAACTGGTGTCAGCCACTCTCAGTTTTTCTTCCATGTTGATTTATGTAAGACACTTGCTTCCATAGTTACCGTTTGTTGGAAACTCATTTTTGCAGAGATGAATCTTTGCAAATAGAATTGGGATTCGTAGGGCTTTAGTATTTATTTCAGTTCATTTCATGTTTTCAAATTTTGATTCAATTGACTTATGACGGCCAGGTATTTTCAGAATATTCTGCAGTGCACCAGGGAGCCGAATTTACGCACTTTTGGAATCACTAAGATAAGGAATACTGTATTGATCGAAAAAAAAGTAATAATCCGATGGCAACAAATCTTGTAAAAGAATTTCACGTCATTATCAACACCAGCAAGAGCAGAAGCATGATCCTCCCTGGAGCGTAGTACATCGAACTTTCCCAAAATTCGCCTGACCTCTCTATCATGAGCAGCACGGATCTGATTCCTTCTGAGCTTGTCTATTTTGTCACAACATATTTTTAACGTCGACCACAATTTGTATATGATATCTGTTCTACGCACGCCTCGCACATCCAATCAAGTAAAGAATATTTTTTTCAAAGGGTTTGTGTTTTGCTTTAGATACTGCATATTCTGCTGGATATATCCATGATTTCAAATGCTCCATATCATTACACACGTTCAATTCTTGTGGTAATCTTCCACAAAATAAGATATATTTCAGATTTAACAAGAAGTGAAATGCTGGTTATATTACGTTGTCCTATGTTTCAATCTGTTGATTCATTTTACTGCTCTTCTGATATTCCTTATACTTTACAAATGTTTTTACAAATGTTGATTGACCAACCGTGTTTTACAGCCAATTCCAACGTTGAGTGATTGAGATCCATCATCCAAAAGTGCTTGTGAATTATCTATTCCAAATCTTTATCGTCTACCACTGCCTGTTTTATCCTCAAATTCTAATTCACCCCTCTTAAACTTCACGTACCATTGATAACACGTACTGCTTCCAACCGAACCATCTCCATAAGCTTCATCAAGCATCTTTGCTTATGCCAAACATGAAAAGTTTGGCACTCGTACACACTTTTCTCATAATTATTTCTCAAGACCGTTTAGATGTTAACTGGATATGGGACACTCAGAACTGGTTTTCAACCATGTATTCAGTTTTTCGAGAGAGGAGTGTCGGAAAACAACCAAATAAGATGGCAGCATTTTTCCCCATTGAAGATTCTCTTTGTTTGCAAATAATGAACAGTGAGTGCTTGCACTAATTGGCCGATAAGAAAATTTAATTAAACATTTGACGGAGTGTTGTAACATTAATGAACAGAGATGCCTTCACCCCTTTATCGATACATAAATTCAATTTTCGCTTATAAGAACTGGATTATGTGATAAACATGTGGAATAGAGATTAACAGGTCTCAGTATCAGTCTTGAGAGGAGGGGCACTGATTCAAAAATGAGAAATGACTTGAAATAAAGGCTGAATTAATTGGTAGCTCAATTTAGCACAGACTCAGCTTGCAAGTAGCAACCCCAATCAAGGAAAATGGGTGATTAATGAATGAGTTATTTCCTTTGTCTTTTGTTGGGCAGTTATCTCTAAAAAGAAGTCTAAACTGAAAAAAACAAAACAAAAACAAGCGTAAATGCTACCGGACACAAACTAAAGGATCAATATATCATAAACTTACTAATTAACACCCCTCCCCACTAAATCTTTTGAAGGTAGAAATTTAGGAAAGAAAGTTTTTTCTTGATATAATGAGGAGTTAAAATTAAAATTTTCAACCCTCTGACACCATTCGTGTTGTCTATACGTACAATAACTACATAGCCAGCCAGACACTCAGAGATACCAATTTAAAGACTGAACTGTTTTGATTGACCTTTTCTAACATTGTTAACGATTTAGTTTTGCGAAAGCAATTACTACTGAGGTTAGTTCCTAACACTTTATGCCAACCGTGACAAAATTTAGGTGAGGACTTCCCTCTATTGTGGATCTTGACGTTAAATAATTGTAAAATTCCAAAATCTGATCTTGCAAGAATAGCAACCATTCATAAGGTCTTTTCCCAGCTTGATAATTTTGTTATTAGATCGTTTGTAAAACAAACCAAGACTGACTGCCACAGGGTTAAACTTAACTCCTACTTCAACTCCGACTGAAGATGATTACTGCAATTCTTACATTTTACATAGGATAAAAAAATTATAGAAGATATATACTTTTTGTAAAAATGCATTTATAGCAGGAAATAAGCCTGTGCGTCTGTGTATGATGAATTTGCATAAATATTTAAGGTATTGTAAGGTAGAGTATCACGTCTCTTGAGAGAACACCCTCGATGGAGTAGGACAGCCGTTAAAGAAGTCCCAGTTTTTGTTGCAAGCGTCAGTTTAGAGATCCATGCAAGCTTCCAGTCTGGTCGAGATGAGAACTTTATATCTACAAGTTTTCATGGCCACTTTGGCACCGAACCACACAGTTTGGAGATCGGTTACCTGCTAAGGGAAATTCATCCAAAATTTAACTGGAATTTTTTCCACCGATATTTGCACGAGATATAGGGGTCTTCGGGAGAGCAATTCCAAAGTGTGTGTATATATATATATATATATATATTGAGGCACTGGTTCGATATATCGCTGAAGGTCTGACATAGGCTGTAGATGTCTGTTGTCCCTCCAGAATAGAAGCGGTGACATTACGGTTGCCTGTGCCGATTGAGGTGTTTCCTCAAGACACATCACGGAGGTTGATGTACACTGGCAGTAGAAATCTGCTACCCTTTTCATCTGGGTAAACCGCCGGTATGGCTGCTCATGAGCTTAGGGCACAGGTTCGACACTCAAGCTAAAAGCAGATGCCTGAGCTCGCTGTAGAGGTACGCTGCCCTTCCAGGGGAGTAATCCGACTCTACGACAATCCAAAACACACCACAGAAGCAGATGCATGCTAGCTGTAAAGGTCTGCTGACCCTTTTTGTCGAGAAAAGATGAGATTTGAAAAAGCAGTAGATTTAGCTACTGGAATAATAATAATAATAATAATAATAATAATAATAATAATAATAATAATAATAATAATAATAATAATAATAATAATGAGAATCTAGGTAAATAATAGAAGTAAATACTTTACTTAATCAGCCAGCTTAACTTTGTCTAGCTTGCTTTGTGAGTGCGAAATGTATCCAATACGTTTCAAAATGAACATTTTAAGCTGCTTATATACTTTCAAATTTGACAAAATTTGGACCAATGATTGCTGACATAACTTTTTAATGTTCAATTTTGTTCTAATATCCTTCATTAGTTCTTGCATTTTTTGATCTTTGGTCCGAATTCTGTCACTGTGAGGATGTCAAAATTGACCTTTTGGAATGTATTGGATATTCTTTGCATTCACTGTATTTATGCACATGATTATGTATTGATAGTGAAACTGTGAATAATAAATTTTGCTCAGTCGAGTACAAGGCCTGAAGTGTTTTGCGTCAACTGAATATCGAACTCATTCCAGTAGTAAAGGTTTTGGTAATGTACTCGCCTAGCGTTAATCCCTGGCAAGGTGCCTGTATTACACACTTGTTTGCATAAGTGACCCTTTGTTCAATATGTGTTAAACGAATGCATCCAGTTCCCTTCCCACGGATGGTGAAAGCTTCTTATCTTCTCAAAAGACTGGAGGACAGATTGGCAAACAAGGAATATATTTAGACAGAGCCTAATTCTATCGATCTATTCTCGATAAACAAAACATGATCGATTATAGTCTCTTCCGCTTCGTCTGATCGACTATTGAACACGTACAACCACTCTGTCTTTCGACTGGCTCTTCAATCGCGATACAGCCATACAATTATCTCCCTTTACATTTTGTTTGTTGGCTCTAAGGGGCGACGCCAAGCGGCTAAAACTCTTACTAAAGTGGTTGTTTATACCATTCGAGAGTTTTCAAATGCCAGATCACAATTCAAATCATTTGCTTATCCTGTCAGTTGGTTTTTTAATGGTTTATCGGGAATTTTATATTTGTTTGGACGAGCTGGGTTTTTTTTTTTTTGGCAAAGGTAATTCACTTTGATTTTTAATAAAATAATACTCTGTAGCGAGTGTGATGAAAATAATTTCCATATCAGCATCGAAGCTTTATATATATATATATATATATATATATATATATATATATATATAAATAAAGTAACCTCAAATCAATAAATTTCACATAAAAAAGACGCCAAAGTCCTAAATTGCTTACATAGCTATGGCATAACTTCCAATCTAATAACAAATTTATAAAAAACCGTAAATTCATACAATTTTGAAAAAAGACCAGTGAGTACCGGAGTGATAAAGATGATTGAATAATAATTTTAGAAAATTCTTTCACTCATTCAAACCCCCCTGTGAGAAAAACGTCAGGAAACAAGAAAAACTCTCCAGAATATATATATATATATATATATATATATATATATATATTCCAACTTTGAAATAGAGCACTTTGATGTATAGGTAATAGTGCGTAAATAAATACATCGCGTAAATTCAGGCTTACTGACCGTCCAGTGCTGTGTAGGGCAGAGGTGTGATGCTAGCCTCCAGGTCTGAAGCGAAGATTTCGATTCTACTTCATGTGGTACTGGATGGGATAATGAATAGTCTAGAGCGACACTGAAGAGTTGTAATGCAACGAAACTGCTGGCCATGGATGACTCAATTATATACATGTATAAGAAATGCTGCCATATATATATATATATATATATATATATACATATATATATATATATATATATATATATATATATATATATATATATATATATATATATATATATATATATATGGCAGCATTTCTTCTTTTATAGATGTCTCTTAAAATAGTATCGACATTTCTTGTCGATTCGACCGTCTATTAAATTTATCCAATTTTCGGATGTCCTTTATCGCTGGTTTGAAGGAGCGTTTAATTCTTCCAAAATTATAAATGTACTACTGTATTGTTGTTTATAGGCATTCCAAGATGCTGATGCCAATTTCATAAGAGATTTTGTTTATCCAGAGTTGTTTGGATATGATTATAATTGCCTCTTTGTTATATTGTGAGCTCTTCCGAGGATTGTCATGTTTTCTGTGGGTATTTTTGTCGATATTGGAGGGGGAGCATGTTACTCTTCTTGATAGTGTTGTGGTTTCAATATATGCAATATTGTTGGAGGAACATTCTCTCAATAGGCATTTGAATTGGCGTGCAACATAAGTTTTTTGCGGTATTCTTTTCTGTGGTTGGCTGAGGGAAATGTTGATCATTAAGAGATTCGAAATTTTATTTTTTTCATATAGTAAGTTGCTCGTTTCAGATCGATGGTAGATATCTACCTGTGGATAATACTGTGGATGGCTTTCTCGTCTTTATTGAAGTTGGGTTATGTTTGGTTATCATCATCATCATCATCATCATCATCATCATCATCATCATCATCATCATCATCATCATCATCATCATCATCAGTCTTTTATTGTATGTCGTTGAATTTAGACCTTCCCCAGAATTTGCTAGACCTCTCTATCATAGGCGACGCAAAGCCAATGCATACTAATCTTGTCTTGTTCATCTCTCCATCTTTTATTCTGCTGGCCTTGATTTCACATGTGATCTCTGGGGATCTATGTTGTGAGACTTGATGTCCATCGGTTCCATTCTTGCAACATGACCGACCCATTGCCATTGAAGTTTTCCAGTAGATTCTATGATGTCCCATACTCCTGTTTTCTCCCTGATATACTGTGCTCTCTTGTGATCTCTCCGTGTGATGTGGAGCATGATAGTTTTATCCACGTTGCATGGTTTTCGGTTTGAGGGTCAGTCTTTTGGTTAGGTTCCATGTTTTAGCTCCATAGGTGACTATCAGGAGGATGATTTGGTTGAATACTTTTCTTTCCAAAGCTAAAGAGATTTTCTTGTCCTTGAAGGTTGGGCTTGCTCTGCCGAAAGTTTGCCATAGAGAGAGTTTTCGCTTGATTCCTTCTTCTTTTGAGAATTAAATGGAGATTCGTTGTCCTTGGTAGATGTAGTGCACTCTTTGCAGTTTTAGATTTTATTATTATAGTCCAGTTCGTATGCAGAGTTTTATACAGAATTGTTTTTCAATTGCTAGATTTAGTGTATCGATTTCGTTATTGTTTGGACTGATATTCATATATATATATATATATATATATATATATATATATATATATATATATATATATATATATGTATGTATGTATATATATATATATATATATATGTATATATATATATATATACATATATATATATATATATAATTAACGCCCCTTTCTTCAGGGTTGAGCTCTCTTTAGGTAGGGAAACTCGTCCATTATAAGTTGATATAGCAGTGATTTTCCAACTCTGTAAATCGAACGCTCTGGTGGATGGGAAATCATGCGTAAGTGAATTTATCGTTTAAAATCCGGTCCTATTGATTGTTTAGTTCTGCGTAGGGTAGGGGTAAAATGCCAGCCTCTGGTTTCGATCCTACCTTGTGTTACTGGATGGGATATTGGATAGTCAGTAGCCACACTGAATAGTTGTAATACAACAGCTGTCTGTGGATGACCTAATCATTATGTAACATTAATGTGATGTTTCCTATTGCCATATATATGTGTGTAGACTTAACAGTGGCCTAATAATTTGAATGCACTAAACAAAAATATTTCCTATATCATAAGGTGAAAATTGCAGATGAAAATTCAACTAATAATTTCAACAGGCTACGAAATAACTGATCCACCTTTGAACACTCCAATCCACTCACACGCACCTGAACACAGACACACACACACGCACAATCAAAACAATACATCGTTGTCACAAAAATCAACCGAAAAACGATTATGAAAAATACACTAATGGAATGAATATTTTTTTTTTACGACCTAGACTGTTATGGGAGAGTGGTTCCTCAAGTGCCCACTTATTCACTTCATACTCCGTCAACAATCATGTCATACTACTGAAGACACATTTTATCAAGATATCAGGCAATAGATCACATCGCAGGGGATGGTGTCATGCCTTTTGAAGGAACTTTAGTGTTAAGTAAGCACAATCAGCTTCCGACGAAGATTGAACTCTGTTTATCAATTCTGTTATTCTGCGTTAACAACCATCACAGTACCTCCTACTAATTCATTTCCCAGGATTCATACCTTTGTTAAATTCAAAATATTGCCGGCGTAAACCATTTTTTCATGACCGAAAAATCATCGCTATAATGACAAATCTATTCCATTCATTGTTTCCGTAATTGACTTTAACCTCAACCCTATACATTAGCCTTACCCTCAACCCAAAATCTTAACCAGAAAACATCCTTTATGGTTAAATGTAATAAAATGAAAATGGCCAGGTTTTTCTGCTTTCATTTGAAAATGAGATTGTTTTGAAATAAATTCTCGCATGAAGTTGAGAAGTGTGAAAAAAAATTGAAAATTCATGAGGAAAAATGTCTTTTTGTGGTCCCCAGACAAACGTTGTGCAACAAAATGCAACAAAAAGTGTCTCAGATTAAATGCGGACAAAGTAACTATTGCTTTTTTTTCACCTGGGAATGTGGATGAACAAAACTAATTGATGAATAAATTGTGTGCATAAAGACAAGGGCTGAGGTAAAAATTAACGGTGTGCCTGAAAAATGAATCATCCCTAATTGAAGTTATCACCCGTTAAAGCGAAAATGGTCTTTTCATGTCGTGAGTGTTACGGACCAAATCTAATTATCCGGCGATAATTAAGTAAAGCAATTCCTTAGGCAGACTGTGTTGTGGGAGAACAATAATGAAGCGTTGAGACAATGAAAGAAATAGCGATTGTCTGAAGTACGGACAACCGTGAGAAAAGTAATTTGTTGCATGCAGTAACGAAGACAAGCAATAAGAGCCATGGCAAGATGAAATTTATGGTTTGTAACATTAAAAATTTTGACAAGAAATAAATAGACTATGTTTAAAATTATGCGATGTTTTTCCATACAATTTCAAATAGTATTCGACTACATTTGTCAATAATTGTTTCTGCAATAACGCTATTTGTTCCCAATTGATTCTTTAAGTTACCTCCCCTTAAAACATCTGAAACGAAGAGAAATCATCGATAAAAAAGAAGAAAAATATCGTCCAAAATGCAATATGACTCATTCGAAAATGGAGAAGTTATGAACATAAATACATAATACATAGATTGATTATACGCTTTGTATAATCTGATTCCATTCTTGTTCTATTTATATTTCCTTTTCCTTTCTGTCTTCCTTTCCTCCTGTCTTTCTTGTACTATCTTTTTTTATTCCACAAATTGATTTAAAAGAATATTTATATGACGTAGTCTGATATAAGAAAAGTATTCCTCTTTCCTCACCCACTCTCTCTATCCTTTCATTCTTATGAACCCTATTAACTGATTCAAATTTAGTCTGAACGAAAAGCAAATTTGCTTTCATTGAACTATCGACTTTCCTGTAGCTATTGCAATTTTTGCGCAATAATAGCATCCAAAGTACTCTTTACTAAAATGACCATCTCTAGGATATACATTTACCATAATGAATAATTCGATTTATGTACAGTTCATCGAAACACTTATCCCAAAAGTATATGTAGGCACATTAGGAAGACTACAGCCTAATGATGAAAATAGTATTTATTTAACACAACACGTATCTAATTTTTAACATAATCTCTTTGCTTATCAATGCATATTTTACAGCAAAAGAATTCAGATAGAAATTCAACTAATAACTTGATGTTAGGCTCCTGACGTATTAGTTCTCACTCTTGCATTCTCTTTTAAGTATTGCAACCTTGGACATTTCCTCATTAGATTTGACAGAATCTGGACCGAAGATCTATAAATACAAGAATCAAAAAGATATCCAAATTGGATTAAATATTGAAAATTTATGTACAAAAATTGGAATTCTTTTGTTCGAATTCTGTCAATTTGGATAATAATGTTTAAAATAATTTTTTGATATCAACCGGATAGTTTTTGCACTCAATGTGGTTATTACTCTAGGATTTAATGATGTTCACTTTATTTAAGCTTTGGGGTGCTGTATATTTCCCCAGTAAAGTACGAACAAGAAGCAAAACTCACAAGGGACCGTTTTCCATCGAATTAGATTTTTGTCCATGGAAATACTGCTGCTCTTAAGAAGTGATACACCAATCGTGAAAAGATATACGTATATGGTAGAAGTAATCAGGAAGTAGATTAGGGACCAGAAAACTCTTTTTTTAGCAATATGGTGGCGGAATCATAGAATAGTAGAATATGTAGCATTATCAACACACGTGAAATAATTTGAAAATAAATATGAGGTTTATTACACAATCGCAAATGTTTAATAACATGAGTATTGTGTCAATATAATTATGATAAGAGCTTCTATGTTGTTGTTTGTATACTTTTTTCAATTTAATAAATCTTGTACAGACTACATTTTACTGACTTTTGTTCAGCTATGCTATGTCTCCCTGGCTTTACACCATTTACTTGAATTTGTCACAGCAATGGACTGTGTCTATGAGCATCTATATTTATCTCCATTTATTTTGTGGGTCGGTTTTCAAGATGTACCAAGGTATACACAAACACTGACAGAGCTTGTGAGGATGTTACACTTTGCGTGAAACTGGCATAACATTGAAGGTTTTCTTTAAGGGGGGGGGGTCTGTGAATTCTCAGAAATCTTCCGAAATAAATCAATAGTAATTGTTTCTTCGCTTTACGTCGTTTTGGCTTACAAATTGTTCCATATGAACATTACTTACGAATAGCGAGGAAACGTATTTATTTCTATCAAACTTTCTTGAAGTTAGAAAGGGAATCGGGGGAGGAGGAGACAAAGAAGATGAAATGAATACCTATATAGGTCTGGTTAGTCACTCAACATCTTTTGGCAGTAAGTCATTTTGGCGGTGAGCAATTAAGATTTGAAGAAGTGGTGATCAATGAATGAGTTACTTCTCTTATCTTTTGTTGGATTACCTGTTTAAAATGTCTCTATTTTGAAAGAAAAGCGTAAATGCTGCAAGACATCAAACTAAAAAATCAATCTAGCATAAAGTTACACTGTAAATTAAACTCTTCACCCAACTAAAAACCTATTTAAGGAGTGGATTTTGAAAAAAAACAAAAATGTGCATGTAGGCGTAAATAGCCATCTAGCTCCATTGGTAGGACTTGCATGCGTAAGTCATTCATCCTTAGCCAACCAGACGGACAACCATAAAAACTGAAGAAACCTACTATGACAGTTTTGATTGACGGTTTCTACAATTAGTTCATCCGCCGAGTTTTGAATCCAAAAATCATGACAAAACATTCGGGGTCGACCTATCGAGAGGTTGAGATCCTTTTATGAAAAAGACTATTGAGTGCTCCTCATGTTGAACAAATATTCACTTCTTCCGACTTGTAAACAATGTATCTTTATTTCCTGTTTATACCTTTATGAAGGTGTCATGGGGTCTGTTACACAAGGGCAATTGTTGATAAAAACCACTCCAAACATGCCAGGTTTTTGAAGGTTCATTTTGCTCACAACTCCTAGTATTCCGCAATGGTCACCTATCTAGGTACTATCCAGGCTTTAGATTACTTAACTTCGGTAAGAAATGGTGCATCCAACATTTGACGCCCCCAACGTCGACGTTTATCTGACTGAAGTGTGTAGAATAGAACGAAGGGAGGAATAGCATTGTTGGAAAGCGGGTACTAGTGCAGAAAACAAAGGTGCAAATTTGAAAAAAAAGGGACGTTATGTAATTAGCGTCACTTATTGCTAAACTTGTCTTTTCCGGATGTACTGTGCTGTTTTGTGGTCTCTCCATGTGAGGCCCAGCATTATTCTTTCATGTGCATGTTGCATAGTTCTCAGCTTACGGGTCTGTCTCTTGGTTAAGTTCCAAAACAGCACAGTACATCTGGGAAAATACAAGAGTTAGAGACATCATAGAATCCATACAAAAATCTCAAATGGCGGTGGGCTAGCCATGTTGCAAGAATGGCACACAATCGATGGACATCACGACTCACAACATGGATTCCCCGAGAACTCATGCGCAACCGAGGCCGGCAAAATGTTAGATGGAGAGACGAGCTAGACAAGTTCAGGAAGTACTGGCTCCGTGACGCCCATGATAGAGAAGTGTGGCAAATCCTGGGGAAGGTCTATATCTAATGATGGACGCTAAAAGACTGATGATGATGATGATGATGATGATGATGATGATGATGACGATGATGATGATGATTGCTAAACTGATGATGTGGCAGAAACGTTAATTTATACGACTTTACCGCTAAATGTTCAAAATATAGGTTATCATTACCTGAATGGTATCATGAGAGCCATAAACCTTAGGGAAATGATTTTGAGATTTTGATACTTACATCATAATCGACACCAAATTGATATTTCTAATTTCACTGTTACAAACTGCATTGTTGCTACAGAAGACCCCAGGCAGTATTCCTTTAAAGCAGCTGAAAATAAGACAATGATTATGCCACGTATTAATACGCCAATGCTCCACACAAATTTTGAAAGTTCCAGATGATTCGATAAAAATAATTACGCTGTCGAACAAGCAGTTGTGATATCACTCTTTGTTAAAATACCATCATAGATTTCAGGTTTATGCTATGATTACAATATGTACAAATTGATGCATAAACTTTTCGCTGGACTGACTCCTAAGAATTTTGCAGACTCTTCTCATCTAGCGCTAAATTCAGCCACTGCCGATGTGTTACTAGGACATCATTGAATGTCAGACAAACTTATTATTAACACAACATAGACTATATAAGTACTTCTAAATGTATTGCTATATTTAGAAGTCTTTTGCCGATCCATTGGAAACTCAAGCTGGTTTGATATTAGTAACTAGTGCAGCGTAGTCACTTGAGCAATCCTTGACTTACGATACTACGGAGAAAACTTGCGTGTTAGTCATGATCACGTGATATGAGGTTATGAAGACATTTTCGAAAGCAAAGTGTGTGGTCTGACTGAGCATTGATAAACAACTGAGAAATTTCTACTTATGAAGTAGTTAGTTGCTACTGAAGGAAATGACCAAAACATTTTGGCAGCAAATCGACTTCTGAGAAAAAAGAAGCTTGTATCAAAGTCAATTCAATCGTCAAAATCTTTGTACATTTTTAATCCATCTGTTTTGACCATTGAGTCTCGATTATTCTGCTTAAGCATTTTAACATAATCCACTTCCGGCTAGTAAGACCAGACGAAGCGACATCGGAGCTCTGTTGAACTTGAGATTGGGAAATATGTTTCCTTCTCTGTCCGTGGTCAGCTTCTCACAACACTGGACAATGGGTTGGTCTCTCTCAGTTTGAATTTAAAGATGTCATTCTATTTTGTTACAAACTAAGGCTGAAAGCAATTAATTATCCATAACTGGGGGGGAGATTGATTCATGCCTTCCCCATGGGTATTAGTTCGAAGCGAACGATGTGTCCTTCCTACTTTGGGTTTGAACCTGTCTCCCCAATCCCTTTATTCAGCTACCAACCCCCATGGTCATTCACGCCTCCAATATTTTGCTTTTAGTAAGAAAAAAGATTGGAGAAATAAATGATAGTAACATTCTCGAAAGATTTCCACATCGACATAAATTTAGTTGAAAAATACAAAGGAAACGCTTCTGGTTAATAACCTAAAAGAAAAGTTCACGGAGCCAACGTCTTTTGACAACATACTATGTTAAGGGTGATAAATAAAAAGAATGGGGAAAAATTGATCATTGAATAAGTTACTTATCTAGCCTCTTGTGGGGCAGTGATTACAAAAATATGTCTGCAATTTTTAAAACACAAACAGACATAAACTAAGAACAATCCAGGATAAACTCTCATAGTTGACTGGACCCTTACTAAAAACAGATTCGGGGGAATTAAAAAAAAAAGAAAAAACAGGTTTTTTTCTGGATATTTTAAGGACTATATTTTCAGTCCTCTAGCTCCAAAGATTGTAGTTTGTTCGCATGATAACCAGGTAGTCAGCTGGTCCTGCTTAAAATCTGAAGAAACTTTTGCTGACACTTTTGGTCAGAGTTTTGATTGACGTTTTCTGACATGAATTTTGACAAAGAAAATAACCAGAAAGAAAAGTCAATATAGCGACATATCTAATCGTCCAAAAGATCGAAACAAAATATTTGAAAAAATTATGCCTTTTATTATGGAAATGCTAATCGTTACAATATCATCTAACAGCTTTTAGATAAACAGTAGAGCCATAAGTATCCAGCACATTTCAAGAAGTTTTTTCGATATCTCTATACACCTGTTTCTGATGTTTTGTACATATCTTTCCAAAATTCAATCTTGTTCTAATATTGAACAGCTGTGGCCAATAAAGTAACCTCATAGTAACTAAAGATTTTCGACCCCTAAAGTTAAAAAAATCTTTCGATCAATTAAGACCTTTATAAGTAGAATAGATTTCATGGATTTCGGCCCCATAAAAAGAATTATCCCTATCAAAGTAGATGATTTCCCCCAAAACAATCTCTGCGTAAGATTTCGACCCCGAGAAAGGCAAAAAAAAAACACACCAAAGAAGTAGAACATAAAAGTCCTTCACTGAAAGTTCCCTCTATTTAATCTGCATAACCTCCGACCCCAAAAATGTTGTGCTTTAGACAATGTACTTACACCATACGACATCAAAACGTGCTCTTATCAAAACACAACTATTCATGGTATCCATGTACAACCAATAAAAATTGCGATATGATTTTATGGTGAAAAAAGCGTTTTTCGTTTTGAATAAAGAACGCAAGAGACGTTATATCTTTATTTCCGAGCACTGATTCGAAAAAAAAAAAATGAAAGATATTCTTTATTACGTCATCAAAAAGTAAGAGATTATTTTTACCTTCGATGAATAATCACGTGAATAGTCTCCCCCAGACTGAATCCCCCTAAGAACATATTTTGTGGTGGTTTTCAAAAACTAATTTCCTATAAGCACTTCACGAGGATCAAATCCCTGCCCACAAAATATTTCATGCATTTATGTCGAGTAGTTTTTGTGGTAGGTGATTACACACACACACACATACAGACAGACAGACAGACAAACAGACAGACAGACTTTCGGCGAATTATAATTTTGTAAATTAAATATTCTTGAATAATGAAATTAACGACTATTGACAAAAGTGAAAATGTGGATGGAGGCCCAAAGGGGATTATCTTGATTGAACAAATCATTTTTACATTTTTTCAACTTTTTTTATTGAAAAAATCAGCATATTTATTCATCTAAAAGAACAAACACAGGATTCTTTAGAATATGGAAATACTCTTCCATGATGAACAAATCTTGCGTGTTTCAATTCTCTTTAAGTCCTTTCTTGGACTTATGTGTTTCAATTGTCGCTAACAAAATCCGAATGTTATTTACGTCGGAATATACAGAAGACTGAAAGACAGAAATATCATTGCTAATTTGAAATGCCAAACTGAGAAACGTGATGATTTTTCCAAAATGAGTGTAAGACCAATAAAATCAATTAGTAAACTGATATTGAAGACAGTTCTCGCCTAATGATACGTTGGTCGATTCGAGGGGTTTTCCTCAAATCAAGGTTTATTAAGCAAAGAGACCAAATCAATACGAATGATAGGTTATATCTGTGGTTTTACAGGGTCGATTTTTGTCCTTGGCTCTTTTTCTCACGCTGGAAGTTGGCTTTTGGAGAGTCAAAACAGCCAGATTTTGCTATCGAAATAATGCGACAATTCAAGAGGTTGCGAGCAGAACCAAAAAGTTATTTACATCGGAGTAATGGTGGGATGGGTGCTGAAAGGGACGACCCTCTATGTTGATATAAAATGCTAAGTTGTTCGGACGGATTATTATCCCTAAATCAATTTAAGGCCATTTAATAAGATGATATTAATCCATTATTCAGAGACACGTTCGCTACAGAGCAAGTTGATCTTTCAGATTTCATCTCTATGATGACTGCTTTTGTCAATAGTTACGTGGGACTGAATCCATATTTACTAAGCCTCGTTTTGACTGGCACAAGGCTGCAAATTTATGCACTTATTTAGAATGAAAGTCAGTACCCATGGTAGTAATCGCCTCCCAGGTCTGTACGCTAAATACTACTCCATGGCGAAGCTCCCTTCAGTAAGTTCTATACATGTTCAATGTTTTCTCAAACCCTTATGAATTTTTGGCAATTGTTGACTGAGACCATTTCTCGAGGTTCATGAGTAAAGAATTCTGGATGGTTGTAAAAGTTTGAAGACATTTGATTGCAAAGTGAAAAAAAAAGAAAGAAAAAACGACTGATTCAGGACAAGAAGAAACAAAGGAACAATGAGAGGAAGGGTGAGATAAGAAAGAATAAATGAAAAGAAGAAAGAGAGAAAACAAGAAAAAAATATTAGGAAAAAAATCAACCGATAAGAAAGAAAATGAAAAAATATATTTTTAGGTGGTTTCAAATTCGCTCCGTTCGATCCGTCGAAAAGTAAAAATGTGTACCGCAAAATCAAAGAATGTTCTTTCCGTTTCCAGTCTGCCCCTTTTGCACACATTTCCTTTGCAAAGCTGTAATTGGTTAAAATAAATTATTACTAAAACTTTAACAGTTTGAAAATGAATAAATCAATTACTCAGAGTTTATTCTGGCAGGCACGTTTAACAATCTGCCTTTAGCATGAATCTAATTTTGTAGAAACTTTTGTAAAACTCAAAAAATTCTAATTAAACTCATGTCATCTTGTCAAGAACTTTATTGTGAGTACCTTTTTTTTTTTTTGATTACGCCTACTGACAAAACTTGTTCTGAAAACTGCTCGATACAATTTCTTTGGAAATTTTCTCTTCAAATTTGATATAATGCAATGCATGCCCCAACAGTAGTTTAGATTCTCCGATTTGTGAACATAAAATAAGTTAGTGTTGGGAATGAGAAAAATTTCGAAAGTCAGAGGTAAATGATTCATATAAAAGATAAACAATCTCTGAGAACTGTTTCTCCGGAGCGTATTTGAGAGATTGGTGGTTTAAATCCACCCTGGAACTATTCTTTTAAAAACAATAATCGTTATAACTGAGGACTTTGGGCGTACACAGTATAATTAAAGAAAACGGGTCCCGTAAAAAATGCGTACCTGCTCTACAAGTTAATATAATTGCAAAAACGTAAACATACTGAACAGAAATATTTTGATTGACGATTAAATATCAATGCAGTGGCAAAATTAAACAATATTTTCTAACAAAGTTTAGTTATATGTGAGTACATGCCACTTTAGATAGTTATACGTACTTTCCTCACTAGTGAGTAAATCAATTACTTCGAGTTAAAATATATTACTTTTCAATTTTGACTTATCTATGATGAGAACTCGTTGACTCCGTGGAAATTACGTAAATCTTGATAATATTATCCATTATTTCATGATTCTTCTCGGCCTTCCTATGTATTATCTCATATTCACTCTTATCCCTTTGATGTCTAAATGTTATACAAATATAAAATCTGATTCAGATACGAAAATACCCTTCTATAAAATATTTAACTTCCTTTCTCCTCTCTCCTTCCCTAACGTCTCATTGAACTACCTCCCTTTCCTATTCGGTCTGTCTGTGTTTTCTCTTTCTTTCTCTCTCTCTCTCTCTCTCTCTCTCTCTCTCTCTCTCTCTCTCTCTCTCTCTCTCTCTCTCTCTCTCTCTCTGTTCATACATTCTGATCAAACTATCTTTCTTTTTGCTCTTCTCTCACCCATCCTCTTATTAGATTACTTAAATCTCCTGTACTCTCTCTCCCTACTCTATTATTAAAATACCTAATCGTTCCTTTTTTTAAATACATAATAACGAGGAAAATAAAATCATAGGCTTTTCTATTCCTCTAAAATATGATATTTGTTAATGTTTTTCATTATAATTTGTCACAAGCGTAGCTTATATAGTCATTTACAAAGCAGAGTTAAGGTTGACCCAAGGTCCCAATAACAGAGCTCAACCTGAAAATCGGAACTATTACATCAATTTGCCTGACTAGCTTGACAATAAGTGCTCCACGACGAGACACTACTTTATAAGTCTAAGTATTTACTAAGCTCAGTTTAGTTTGGGCGAGTTTGAAAGAAATGATGGTGATCGAATTCACTACAGCAGTAATAGCCTTTGAGAATAACTTACTCCTTGGTATCCATTGAAGAGAGAAATTTTTTATCCTAAAAATGTCGTAGTAGTTGCTATTTTGTGCAAAATTTAAAATCGTAAAAGAAATTGTTTTTTTACGCTAATATTTCGATATACGGTAAGCGCAAATGTATTCGATGTATCTGAAGAGGGAGAAGAAGAAAAAAGATGAAGAAGAAGAAGGAGAAAGAAAGAAAGGAAGAAAGAAAGAAAAAAGAAGACGTCTTTATTTG
The DNA here is from genome assembly GCA_963457665.1 of Thysanoteuthis rhombus. Taxonomy (NCBI): domain Eukaryota; kingdom Metazoa; phylum Mollusca; class Cephalopoda; order Oegopsida; family Thysanoteuthidae; genus Thysanoteuthis; species Thysanoteuthis major. The sequence goes on from OY735211.1 coordinate 59,485,376, forward strand.
AAAAAATAACATGCATTCAAAACATATGCACTATACCTTAAGCGTATTTTTCCGCCTAATTCATCAAAGAATATTGCAATTAGAAACAAACTCTTTCACTGTAATACCCACAACATGTATAACTAAATAGAAATAAAAGAATAAGCAAAGAGAAATAGAAATACTGAAGTTTTTACCTTTGACTAAAAAGCTTTTAGCTTCAGTATGTGAGTCAAAGTTACCCGAATAAAAGCATTAATTCACGAACAGCTCAATGAATAACCCACTAAACCAGAAAAGATTCAAGTTATATTAACACTCCAATCATAATCAAACATCTTCGGAATTGGTAGAATTTGAATCGGAGATTCTTGATTATTATACATAACTTTTCAATGTTGAATCTTTCATTTTTTCTCCTTAATTCTCTAGTCTTCAGTCGAAATTCTGTCAATTTTTGAGAACACTAGAATGAACTCCTTGAAATGAATCCGTTATTTTCACACTTACAGTATTGACTACAGATTCCATTTCCTCTAGAAAATAACATCGATTATAACATCTGTCAATAGCATTGATGGAAATCAACACAGTTATTTTCCCAACTGAACTATTTTCCAATAAAAAGCGTTTAAATTCCAGTATTTATTATTGTTCACGTTTTCTTAATCTTTCCGGCGGCCATTTTAGAAGTATGGTTTTCTTTTCTGACACTTTCCCTTCCATAAACAAATCAAGTGTCTCTGTGTACACAGTTGGACATCATGGATGTCTGTTCGATAATGATTATATGCCTTGAGCTAAAAACAGTTTTCTTATAAAGAGAATGTACTAACATGGAAAGTTTGATTATTGGTACCATCAATGTTGATTGAAGATTTTACAACTTGTATAATTATCAGACAGTAGACTTCGCCTCGAGCAAAAAGAAAAGAATCACCGTAGCCCCATCTATAACCTGCTTGTCCAACCAGCCAAGTGGGCTATAAATTCTTCTCTCTTTGCTCGACTGAGTCAACTGAGTCAGTAGATATATTCACAATATATATGTTCACATTTTGAAGGCTGCAATCTTGGAATTCTGCATGACTATATCACCACCCACCATCTAAAAACGTTTTTTTTTTCTTCAAAAAGTTCTTTCTGGGGTTTCTACGGTCATTTTGGACCAAATATGCTCGAATTTTTTGCTAGTATTTATCTTAGATGATTCAATAGCTATTTGGTGGATAGTTTTAGATCCTTTTATCAGATAATTAATTCTGGTACATGCTCTGTCTGCGATGATTCATTTATACAATGTATGGATATCATATATCACTTTAAAAGAACCAATTCCGTCATGTGATGCAATGCATAGATTCTTGGATGAATTTTTCGTCACATTCATACGATTCATCTCAAACTATATACAGAGTGTTACATAGAGGACGAAACCCTAGGGATAAGAGGGAAGAAAATACGTGGACCTAAATTTCAGGCTACCATATAAGTGCCAAGCCAACAATGGACTTAGAGACAACAGTATTTAGCAATTGAAAAGATAGCATCATGTGATAACTTCAGCTGAGCATCTATTTTTTTATGTTGTGTTAGATATTTCGTGTTTCCCATGTAATAAAATGTTTATGCAATGAAACAGATACAAACCTTCACACTGGATGGAGGAAATTGCTTGTCTGTAACAAGAAACGGACAGTAAATTCTTTTTAGTACAATCTTGAGAAGGTGGTCCCGATTGTAAAGTGCAGAGTTTTAAATCGTCATGCATTTGATGTTACTGATGGCAAACAAAATAGAAGAAATAAGAAAATTAATGATAGACGAACACCACTTTTGATTTTGACACTTATCCGCTGATTATAGTATTTAATCCAAATTAAGTTTTCCCTTGATTCTGTAATTTCCATAATCGGACTCTCCTTCACTAATTGTGCCCAAAAGGCTTCAACTGTTCATCGCTCTTCACAAACACCGATTATTTTAATGTTTTCATGCATCCGTTTCACACAGCACATCCAATATACTGAGCGATATACGCTGCTGGAGTAATTAGCATCCTTTTGTAAGCTTGTCTAGTTCGTGTCTTTAAAAATAGATTTTAGATTTAAAATAATTCAAGTAAAAGTTTTGAAAAAGATGACCATATCCTTTTCAAAACATTCCTTATATCAATTTAGCATTGTCTAGAGAGAAGGTTGAATTGACTTCAATAAAGTAATACATGTTGAAATGGCCTCACTCACGATCGTTCGCATCAGACTCATGCCTGTACATAATTGTTTGTCCATGTGTATACATGTATATGCATATACATTACAGCATAATTATATAAATTCACAGTCTTAAACGCTATAACGAATTTCGCCTTAAACGAACATTTAAACCATAACGAACTTTTTCCTTTTTACCAAACGAAGTTTAGTGGATGTAGCGAATACGTAAGCATTATTTTAGTTTTGTGGTCCAGCCTTTTTCGGCTTTTACATCAAGATTAAAGCGTAGTATCTATTCGCAGAACACGCTTCAGCTCTGCGCCAGTGCAATTCTGTGGCCAATGATGGCTTACTGAGTATAGCTGAGTGCAAGTGGCCAAGGATTCGTCCTGTTACCTCAAAAAATTACTAAGCTCAGTCTCGAGGGAGCAGTAAACCCACGGGCAGCACTTCCTCATCGCACTATTTGGGATGGGCCACACTGATTGTGGGGACTGAAGCAATTTTTGCAACTATCCCCTAACTGGAACTCCACTTTATAAACGACCTCGTGTCACATCTTGCTCTCGTGGGTAAGTGAGTAAATACGGTGTAGTTTTTCAAACGTCAACAAAATATAACATCAACTTACCGTTATTATGGTTGCATTTCATTTATTTTCTATCTTTATAGATGCTAATTTAATTTGAATATTTTTCCAGGAGAAAAAACAAATAAGGTCGAAAACTGAACGAGAGTAAACAAACAGCCTTTAGATTTACTGAACGATGTTCGCTATATGCAGCAAACCTTATCTACCGACCTTAATAGGTATAACGAACTTCTGGCTGAAATTGCCCTCATTAGTTCGTTATAGCGGGAGTTTACTGAATTTGGACGATGTAGAAAAGTTATTTGTATGGCTAAGTTTTGTGAGATAAAACAAGAACTTAACATCAGAAGAATAAAAAATGTCAACGCTGATGCTATTATTTCAACTACTGATTTTCAGACCTTCCCAATTCTTGAGATTGTCACTATATAATCTTTTTCTTCATATTTTGCTGTGCCTGGCCTCGTGGAATACAAGGGTAAGCTTATAAATATCGAGGAGTCTAAGGTTACCACATAAGTGCTAATAACTTGTCCAACCAACATTTTCCAGTCTTGGTCGATTTTTCACCTTTCTCCAAAAATTTGACAGCATTTAATTTCCTCAAGATTTATTACATATTTTGTAATGTAATCAAAGTATTAATATAGTTTTTTCTTCAATTCAAAATGATCTTGAATTCCGATATTCGCTCAATAATGGTCAATGGGGTATGATATATTTTCGATATACTTTGTGACAGATTTACAGCCAATTGATCACGTCAATTGGCATCTGGGATACACTCTAGATGTATGGACGCAAGTCTATTTACGTGATCATCATAGGGCGAAGTGATACCAACACATACATAATCACTCAAACCTCGATTATGTACATACGTCTTCATTGCCTTCTTAAGGAGAAATGAACGAATGCCATCCATTACGTTTTTTCACTTTTTCATCTGTCCAGCCCAGCAAAACGTCTGCTCTTTTATCCTCTCCTTATCACCTTCTTTGTCAGCAGGAATTGAAATGAAAATGACATGTACATGTGTTCTCTCAAGCAAGCTAACATTAATAAGGCGGAAATTTCCGTCATTCGCAGTTTTGCTTTAGAAGCGAAATGCCTTGAAATTCCTTTCATCTGCAAGCTATTCATGGGATCAAGCTGCAATCGGAAGTAATTTGGTTTTGCATAAGTCAATGCATGATTGCACAGAATATTCAGAAAACTCTGGAAGCTGACGTGAGATTCTCAAAATTATTCCCATTGTTTCTCTAATGGTCATAATATTTTTTCTGAAAACTGAAAGCAATAATAAACCATTTGAAGAGTTTTTTTCTACATTTGAAATCCTTCTTTAAATATTAATGGCCCTTCTCAAAACAACGAACGTCCGAAAGGCAGCATAATTCATTGTAAAATGAGAAGGTTATACTATATATATGGATAGTAAACACTGTATAGTCTTTTTCATCACTTCTTACGCGTACTTTCAATCGTTTTCATCTAAGGACCTTGAAAAATGGAAGTATATGACATAGTGTGACGTAAAAAAGGTGTCCCTCTCTCTTTTGCACTTTTTATATAGTATCTTTCTATCTTTACCAACGCTTCTTCTCTCTGATTATCCCATTCGATAACTTAATTCCTTATAAATGCCGTTAACCTATCTAAATCTGATTTTAACTTAAAGAGGTCCCCGTTCTTAGAACTGTCGACTTATGTAGCAGCTAAAAATCATGTCTTTTTGTTTATGACCAGCCATGGTATTTCCATTGCTTTATAATGAGAGGTGAGCATTCACTCGCTTTCGGGTTATTTCTGAGGAGAATGAAAGAGAAATCTGATTACGTTCGCCAAGAAAAAATATTCTCAATGTTCAGTTTTTTTTTGTCTTTTTCTTTTCTTTTATGAATTTTGTGTTCTTTCTTTGCCTCAATTATGTAAACCATTGCTTAATCTCCATAACATCGAGTGATTCACAAGGTCGGAATGCGCATTTACTGCCACAAACAAAGAGGGTTCATTGATTTATCAAACAAACATAAAATAATCGAAGCAACTGAAATGTGGTTTCATCGACAAATGATGAGATTACGGACTGAGCATATCATACATGAAGATGTTTTAAGGAAAGTAAAAACTACAAAAAACCTTTGCTCACAATAAGAGAACGTTGGGATTTCAGTGATTCATAATGAGAAAGGAAAGCTTGTAGAACTTGATGCTCACTGGGTGCATAGAAGGTGAGAGGGGTGGAGATGACTTACTTGAAGGATTTGAAAAAATGAGTGACCAAACGATTATCAGAAAGCTTGAAGGAGCGAGAGAGACAGAGACAGATACAAAGACAGTGATGTGTTACTATAATGCTGGTGCAGAAGTATCAGGTTACCATATACTGATGTTTTAAAAAGTATGACACCTCTATAGAAGTACATTTATTAGAGAAAGAGATATTCACCATCCTCGTCAACACATTCCGAGTATTTTCTTCAAGTGTTTTCCAGAGGCTTTAGGAACATTTCTGGTTGGTTCCAATTCTCTTGATGCTGATAGAATTGCCAACAACCATGTCCATCCATACTGCAATCCCTCTTCTGTGTTTGAGAGACAATTTTGTTGCCATTTCTATCGACTGCAGAGAATATTGAATAATGATAATATTTTCGAAGCAAGGAAATGAAAAGAGTGCTAACATTATCCTTGAAGCACGCTGTGTTTAATGTTAAGATAGCATTTTATATGCAGGGGTAATGCAGAACAAATGTGATACTATTCAGTTGGTAGAATTTACAAAAAGAATACGGATAGAGAAACATGAAATAAATATTACAATGCTGTCAAAATTCCAGAAGAGAAAACTTCAAAACAGGTTCATATAAGAGAAAAAAAGTAGTGACTTGGTATTTACCAACGCCCGAATTGGTGTACATTGTAACTCACAGAATTTTCGTGAAGGAAGATCCCAAGCATCTGCCTGCATAATACAGTGTGACATTTTCTTTCGGTGATATTTGTCGAAGAAAATAACTATTAAATGCTAATTGTATACTAGCCTCCCTTATGTATTCATTCAATCATTGCAAATGCGAAGGAAATCCGGGTTCTTTGCACAACAAAACAGAGCAAAATAGGTTTTTGATATATCACGAGTACAATGTGATTGTAAATCATTTAAATGCTACTGTCATTTTGAGTAAAAAAAGTATAAGTAAAACTTTTTTGAATAGTTTATCAAGTCGCATTTTAGTCATTGTAGTTAGTGATGGATATTTCCATCAGTTGCAGAATGGACCTTTCCGCCTAAAGTTAATAATGACTTTTTCAGCTTTTTCTTTGTCTATACCTTCAAGTGGAAATGTCCATTATTTGCAGAGAGAACAAATTGTTTAACTTGCTTGGAGCAACTCTGTATAATTACAGCCACAATTAAAACACAGCAACAGATCTGCCCTCACTGATCTGTCACAGTTAATCGGTTGAACACAAGCCTTTTAGCATGCGTTGTTGGCCATTCATCTTACCCAGAATTCTCTAGAACTCACCATCATGGACATCACAGAGTCAATACTTTCCGAGAATCATTATAGGATGACCAGTTTTCGGTAGAGCAAGCTCAACCTTCAAGAACAAGAAAATCCCATTGGTCTTTTAAATAGGGTCAACAATCAATGCATCCCCCGATAGTCACCTATTGGGCTCAGACATGGATCTTAAGCAAATATTTACCTTCAAACTGAAGACCATCCAACGAGCACGTGAGAGAATCATGTTAAAACTACTTTACTGTGAACACGTCGAAAATATTCCAGAATTCATGATATTGGACACAAGTAAGAAGGCACAAGTCGTGAAAAAGAGGTAACCCTAGATACGCGGTGGATAGCTGTTGCTAGCTGAAAACTGAGAAGAGGGAGCATCTGTCTCATGCCTTAAATAGGTAACACATGGGCATAGCAGTAAACAATTTTTACTTTTTAACTTTTGGTCAATAGATTCTGATTTCATGTGATGTGATTTAAAATTATTTTAGTTCGCACTGAAATAATCTACCTTTCTACAACTTGGTGAGAAAAAGTCTATGCATTTGGTTTATAGACTGTCTGAATCTTAAAATACATGGTGGCCTACTTGAGTAATCTTCATAAATATCAAGATGCTTTTTGCAATTATGTCAGCGTTGATATCGTGTCTATAAGACGTTTTCTAGTTTGTGCACCATTCATTAGATAGTTTCTGTTCGAGTGAGAAAGAAATGAAGCACAAGATTCTATTGTCATTAATGTTTATTTACACTGGAATTGCTGAGCGAGTAACGTATAGAGAGCAGCTTTCAAGAGTATGAAAGCTTTGGAAAAAATAAAGAAGGAAATCCTATCTCGTTTTGATGCTTCAGGTACTTCACATTAATCTACTCCCTCTCTCCTTTACCTTCAAAAGTTTTTTTTTAAAATGTTGTTTGGTATTTCGATGCCCATTTGAACAAAATATTTCATTTTTAGTTTGCTGTTTTAAAAAAAGTATAACTTATACGTAGGTTTCAGGAGCTGAATAATTTTTTAGATTGAATAAAAGAAATATTTTATTCATCTATTTCAAGATACAATTTGTTAATGAATAATTTTATTTCAAGTTAATAAGAAAAATGAGTTGATCTCGCCAATTCTAAATATACCAGTTACATTCATTTATTTTAGTTTTTTGTTAAGGTGTGAATATTTCCCACGTTTGGACTTACTTTCAATTCTATTCTGCAGTCTCCTGGAACAGTAACATCCACTACCAGAGAATCTATCCCCTCCTTGTTTACGATGACATTATCCGACTCCTTGGCCTGGATTGGATAATCTGCTTAATATTTAATGTCCCATTTTGATATTTATGCAGTTATTTCCTAAGGCAGATTTTGGTTTCTACATATACTATAGATTTGGTTGTCAGTTTCCAATATTCATTTGTTTATCATTCGATTGACTGCCTCGTCTTTATTTAGTCATATGTCCCTTGTCTTAATTCAAATAAAATTTTCCGTGTAGACTTGAGATACAGTCCGATTTTCTTTCAGATTTTATAAGCATAAGCATCTGGGTATCTCTGAGTTAACAATCTGAATGAACAACAAATTGACCCACTCTATCTCTTGAAATGGGTTTTTAGCTGTCTTCTCCTCATATTTCACTCTTTGTTTTGGAGTTTTCTCATCATTTACACGGTTTCTTCTCGGTATAGTTGCACCTTTCTACTGTCATGATTGACTTTTTAATGTACTGCCTTCTGTAATATACCAACCCTTTTACAGCACAGTCAACACAATCCTTTATGCAGCCGAGTCGTTTTTCTTATTTATTTTTCATACATTGTCTATGGACGTCAATCCTCAGGTTATACACCCTGTACATTCCATCAACTCCTTTGTTTTGTGATCTATATTACTCCGATCCATACTCGACCATTTTAGGGTCCCTAACAAAGGATACCATCACCAGACATTTGTGAAGTCGGTGGTTCAGTTTTTCATTTGCAGCTGCGAAACTCTTTCACCGAAATCCATGGATTCAAACGTTTGCAATTTTCCTTAGAATTCTTTTTTATGTATGTATGTTTATTTCATTTATCTACCCGTCTCTGATTCTACGTAATTTGCTTTTTATTTTGGTAAAGCACTCCTCATTCATATTATGTTCTTTCTTTTATGTTATTTCTTGTATTCACAATACCTGTCCAATTAGTCATCAAAGGAATACCTGCCGATCATAACACTCAAATCTCTGGTGGAATAAAGCCAGGCAAGGAATCGTATCACACGTAATCTTTGACATAATTTCTCTCAGGAGTTAGAGTTGAATTATTGAATACTATTAATACTGTGCACCAATCATTTCCTCGTAAACAAAAGCCGAGTGTACGCGGATAACCTTTTTTTATTATTTTTAATTACTTCATTTCAAACTTTTAGGAGGTGTGAGTGGCCGAACGGTTATTAGCGCGGCGAATGGAATAGGTGAATCAGTTTGCACACAATTTGCAGTAATCCCCTTTAGGAAGGGTACGTATCTATCTCTCCTCTTTCCAATACATTATGGGCCAGCGTGATACTCATATAGCCATAGTCACCCGAAATAAATTTGGAAATAAAGTTTAAATTAATTATCAAGAGATCACCCATGGCTATAGTACCTGCTTTACTTTTTTGTGGCTAATTCATTGATAAATTCATTTACAGAATTCATTCACAGAAGATTTAATCTGGGCTTTGCTGTTGATCTTATGGAATTAGAGATCAAGTGGCTTGCTTGATAAACTTAAAATGCTGATCATAACGCCAAAGAGGAATCCTAACATTATTTTGGCTATCATTCTTGATAGCATGCAATTATCATTGTGATTATTATTGATGATATTGTTGACAGTGTTGACGTGGTGGTTGTGATATAGATGGTGGTGATGATAGTAGAATCGTTACTGAGTATAATGATGATATTGAAGATCGTGATGGTAGCAGTAGTAATGATGTGGTGGTGATTATATTGATGTTGATGATAATGGCTGCTGGATGATAATGATGATGGTGCTTAATGGAGGTAATAATGCTGTAGCTAATGGTTGTGGTGAAGATATTCATTATGATATTGGTGATGGTGGTTGCAGGATAATATTGATAGTAGTTAATGGTGATGGTAGTTATGGTGATGGTGGTGATGGTGGTGGTGATGATAGTAGTTGTGTCAATGATGTTGATGGTGGCATTGATGATGCTGGTGATGATATTGCCGATGTGGATAAAAATTGTAAATTGACTCATCAAATATTTTCATCCATATCTACCAGATGCAGGCCAGTCCAACTATGTGTCGGCAAATGTAAAAATAGTTGCGTTAAGCAGCACAAGTTCGAGAATGTTGCTTTATAATTCACATCCCTCTGTCACTGTGAAAGGGGTGTGCTGAATTGACCTTCCAGCAATAGACCCTAGGTTTGTGTTTTCATTGTTTTCATTTCTTTTGAGTTTGGAATTTTCATGGTTACAATCTTTGAAAATGGAAGCCATTTTAAATTGGCAATGACTTGCATGTAGTATGCAAAAATGTGTTTGATGAACAAATCAAACTAATTATGAGCTCAATATCATATTATATCCAAATCTGACTGATAAATTGATCTGAAAACAGTTGTCACGGGCAGATATTTTTGAAAATGGCCGTCATGAGTGACATATTGAAAATTCATGGTTCAACATCCAAACCTCTTTGGAGTGCTTTTAGCTTTAAGTGTATAAATCATATACTTTTATCAGAGGAAACACCATTGTTTGATGAAGGTGCCCCATTACAAGTAACATAAAGAACGATGGAAATAGACGGACGAAGATGCTGCAAACATCGCCCCCACTTACGCGCAATATATCAGATATACGAAATTTTATAAAAAACTGTTCTTCCGAAATTAGTAATTTTCCTACCTACTTTCAAGCTAATGGTTTGTATATTGCACTTGTTTTCTCGTATCAAAACATATTTTTGCTTCTTTAAAATCTTGCATCATCGTTTTTTATATTAATTTTGTCTTCAATCTTGTTGGCTTTGCAGCATTTCGCCTCAAACCTTTCCCTGTCTTTATTACGCATCTTCATGGTTCTCTGTGTTTATTACACAAGTTTCTAATTCTACCCTCTAACCACACAACCCAAACATTAACCTTCACTCACAGCACCCAATTCCATTTTCTCTGTTTAATGACCGTTGAGGTCTTTCCGAACTTAGCGGATGCCATATTTTTTCTATCATCGATTCTTAATAAACGATGAATCGTGAACATGGAAATAATTACATTTTGTTTCAGTGTTCTGGACATTCTATTTAAAAACTATTCTTTAAAATTCAAAAGAAACTTAACAACTTCTTACAAACTCATTGTCGTATATCGGTTTGAGAGATGCCTTCGATGCACATGTTACGGTTAGATAATGATACAGTCATTTTTTCCCTTCTTTTTGGTGATCTTTCTTTCTCTAATCTTTTTCTTTCCCTCTTTGATCTTTCTTTCTACCTTTTCTTTCTTTCGAAAATGTTTCTCCTTCCTTTTATAATCTTCCTTCCTGTAACACTTTCATGATCTTTCATTATTTTTTCTCTCTCTTTTTTCTTTCTTTCCGTAATGTTTCTCCTCTTCTCTCTTTTGGTGATCTTTTTTTTTATTTCTGTGTATTCACTCGTATCTGTCTGTCTGTCTATTCTTCTGTTTGTCCACAAAGTATCTCCAAAGGTTGGAATGAGTTTTGTCGAATGATTGATTATGAGAAATGTGATTGAGTTTTCGAGCGAATTCAAGGATTTTTTGGCGTTAACCTTTTATGTATTGTTGCTATATGTGCTCACAATATCCCCTACAGTTCTCAATTGATTTCAATGAAATTTCTTTGAATAGTTGGCAAAAGGCAAAAAGAAATTCATTACATTTTGGGGCAACTCCAGGCTTTTTTTCTCTTCAAAGATGTATTTCAATCTATTTCCATACAATTATGCATACCCTCCTGTTTGTCCATACAATATCTCCGAAGGTTCTCAATATATCCTAGTGAAGGGAAGGACATGGGCAAATGAGAAATCTATTTCGGAGGATTCAGGAATCTTGCAGTTACATCCCCTGCATTCTAACTACTTGTGGACCGCTTTTGATTTAGTTTTTAGCGACAATGGTAATGGTATGAGTTCTCTGAGTGCTTTCTAATTACTTTTATGTTTTCCCAACGCCCTTTCTTTGTTTACAGAGAGGCGACAGATTTCTGTTCAATTTCAACCATTATCTGATTCCTTTTCACTTTCCCTCTTCTGTCTTTTTTCTATAAAAAATGCACGATTTGCTTTTTTAGATACCGTCAACCACAACTGTCACCATAACTGTAAACAGTTTGGTTTTTTTTCCGGTTTTTAAGCTAATCTAACTGGCTATGCATGTATTGGCCGAACAAATGGTGCTTAAGTTTTCTACATTTATTCCTAATTACGTCTAGAAAAAGTTTTTCCATTTTAGAATTCTTTTGATTGGGGAAGGGAAGGGGTTCAGTTTGCAATTGAAGTTTATGCTAAATTTGCCCCTAATTTGTATCTTGCAGCATTCACTTGGATTTTTTGAAAATCAGAATTTTTCTATCAATCCACAATTTTTCTTCAATTGATCACCCCATCACGAGATGCTTCCAAAATACGGTTTTTATTGAATGACTAACCAGGCCCGTTTTACTTGATTTAAGCCTTTTACTCAAACCCCTATTATTTCGATACATTCTCTCTAAAAAAGGATCCCTCTAATGTTTAATTCATCCTTTCGAGATATCTAATTGATGTTTTACTTTCCTTTCTGATTCTCTTGTTCTTCCCTGATTTCCTTTGAGACAGACTTCCTTCCTCATAGACATCCGATTCTGAACATGAATTCCACACAGACTCTGAAGAAATATCATGAAAACCATCTTTTAATTTCCGCTTAATCCTTTCTTCTTTTTTCTGAAGAGGCGTCCGAATTGCACTTTTAGGTATTAACCCCTTCATTACCTCCAAGGTAGAAGATGTATTTGTTTTCACTCGTTTGTTTGTGCACACTATATCTCTCAAAATACTCAAAAAATTCCATGGTGGAATTTGGGGGCAGATCCAAGCGTCTGATTTGCACTTTCAAGGATTAACCCCTTCATCACCGCAACGAAGTTGGAAGAAGTTTATGCATTCAGTCATCTTCCGCTTTCTTTCTCCCCCCCCTCTCTCTCTCTCTCTCTCTCTCTCTCTCTCTCTCTCTCTCTCTCTCTCTCTCTCTCCTAACACTAACAACAACAACAAAAAAGTTCAATAAATTCAATTGTTGGATTTGGGGGGCAGATCCAGGCATCTGATTTGAACTTTTAGTGATTAAAACTTGTCACCTCTGGTAAATTTAAAAAAGGCATTTATATTCACCCATATCTGTCTGATTGCCCACGAAACAAATAAATTTCAATGGAAATCTGTTGATTGCTGGGCCCTTAGCAAAGGGAGAATCGGTTACATTTTGGGCCGAATCAAGAAATTTATTGCCGGTTGAGAAATATCTCAAATGATTATGTATTCTCTCACTTTTGACGACTCTACCAGTCTCAGTTCTGCCTACTCAATACCTCCATATATATAAATATATATATATATATATATATATATATATATATATATATATATATATATATAAAGGGAGAGGGAAAGAGAAGCACTCACACACACACACACACGTACACACGTGCACGCGTGGATATTTACTCTACTAAGCCTTTACGCTGACAACATTTGTAGATTTTTGCAGTCTTAAGCATAGTCTTTAATGTTTTCAAATGTTCTGGGTTGAAGACAACGTTTTAGCCACTTCTCGTGTCTTCCATTTTGGTAATAGAAATATAAACATTTTTTCATCCATCAATCCTTCTCTTGCGAATAACTGAAACTTCCGTCATTGCACTTCTATAGCTAACAGTAACAACTCTGCTCTCTCTGTGAGTCAAGGCTTTTATCTTGCTGGGGATAACTTGTAGTGGATTGTCTTGCAATGTAAAAGGGATTTTATTTTGCAATTAATAACATGCAATAGATAGCTTACGATTAATAAATTACTATAGATTAACTTGTAATAGACAAGGGCTTTTATCTTGCACTGGATATCTATTACTCTTTATCACCAGGTGCACTGGATGGGTTGAGATTCTTATTTTTTATCCTAATCTCCCCTCTTTATCCATCATCCCTCCCTCAGCATGTATGTGTATGAGATACGTGTGTGTGTAGCTATTTGTGCGCATGGCTGTGCGCACGTGTTACTGTCTGTGAGGAGCTGTTTCTGTGTATAGCTCTGTGTGTTTGTGTGTGGCTGTGTGCGTGTGTGTGTGTGAAGCTGTGTGTGTGAAGCTCTCTGTGCGTATGCATGTGTGTGTGTGTGTTTGTGTGTGTGGGCCTGTTTGTGTGTGTCTCCTAGTTTATGTGTCTATGTAGAGGGAGGGTTGTTCTATCAACGCAGAGTTCTCGTTATCTGGCGGCAATACTTATCGTTCCCATTCGAGGTCGAATGGACTCAATTTCCTTTCCAGCCATTACAGTTGATAGACTCGCTCCCGCGCTGAACGTGTAGAACTCAAATAATATGAATATCTATGGCAAGGGACCTATCTGTTTTCATCAAATTTTATCATCCATTTCAAAATTGATTTTGTATAATCTTGTATAGATCTAATGGTTATAAATCATTTTCATTAATTTATTTTAATGAACGATTAAATCTTCTATTTTCAAAATAATCCTATCGTTTAAAAATAAACGTTTTACTTCACATCTGACTTCATTTTGTTCATATTCTTATGCGTACACACTACTGAAACAAACAAATCAGAAATAGGAAGTACTGTGGACAATCGCCATCTGCATCTGTTATGTACGAATATCTTAAGACAAAGAGACATCGATCAAAACAAAAAAGAGTGGCTGCTTCTGACTTTTCAGGCGAGGTATAGTTATTATCATGTTATCTACAATTCAAGTAAAAATACATTTCTCAAAATAGAAAGCACTCGGAAAGCGTAGCCTATTGTCCGCCAATACAAAAAGTTTCATTGAAATTCATTGGGTACCTTTAGAGATCTCGTGTGGAGAGACTAGGAATTGTTAGGATATTATGTGGTTTGGACATATTACTACGTGTACGGGGAGATAATTGTGCATGGGTTCGCCCAAAACTTTGATCTTTTTTTGTCGTCCAGACTTTATCTTTCTGCACAGTTTCAAAGAAATTAATTGAAAACTCTTGGTGATATTGTGTGAGAAGACTTGAGCATATAGATAGAATGTATGGAATAAAAAACTCTCCTTCACCCTATTGCCCAACTTCCCACAAAATTCAATTCAGTACGTTTAGAGATATCGTGTGGAAGGACAGACAGACGGAAGAAGAGACGGGAAGATGGACAGGCGAACAAACGTGACATTATACAAAACTTCATTGACAGAGGTAAGAAAGGAAACGTTGTTGAGCCTAATTATAGGAAATAAAATACAGATAGCATTATTTCATAACTGCATGAATTGGGGCATTGCAGAAGATTTGAAGCATCCAGATCTTCTGTTCTGGCCAATTCATTGAAAAGAGTTATTGAATGAACGGTTTCTTTCGAAGGAAATATAGACTGAGTACATAAACGTGAGCTGGAAAAGCAAGATCTGTCGTCCCCAGTCCCAGAGATTCCATCAATAAACTTGTGATAATTAAAACTAAGAAAATTAAGTAATAGTCAAACATTTTTCAACAACTTACACTACTTGAAAATATGATAGGTATTATCTTGTGCTTTCATTTTTTTTCTATTGCAAAAATTGATTTAGAAATAGAATAATATGACGTAGTGTGACGTGTTTGAGGATAAAGCAGGGTTGTTTTCTGGGTTTTTTTCTCCGACTACCTCCTTCCTTTTCTGCCTCTCTCTCTCACCCTTTCTTGTTTTGGACGCTGTTGAACGCTTCAAGCTTGGTCAGAACGAGAAACCTTTTCGTCATCCTTAGAAATGTCGATTTTGATCGCACTTTAAAATGATTGTCATAATCACCAACAGCGTTCAAACGGCGTCGCTTGGCTTCCTCGATTCGGACCATGGTCTTCCACTGGCCAAGAACTAAATTCACAATTTCCGAGGAACATGATAGATCTACAAACGCTTCTGCCAGGGAGGTTATACTCTGCTGAAGAAACTGAGAAGGAATCATGTAGATTTCCGCAAGAGATGGATTAGATCTATCCGTATTCATATTCAGAAGCTTGTTTAAATCGGGCAGAAGAATTATTTGGTTGAATACCCAGAAAGGATCAAATCTGATATTGTTGTCCCCTAATACGAATACCTCGGTTTATTCATTCACTTCGCTATGAAGAGTTGCATTAAAAGATAAATAACACACACACACTCTCTCTCTCTCTCTCTCTCTCTCTCACACACACACACACACACACTCAGACATATATGAGCTGAATACCACACGATAGGTCGGTTTCACTTAGTTTATATGAACAATACATTATGATAATACCGTATATAAAATAAGCTATCAATCAAAATCGTAGCTGAATGAGAGGGTGGTGTTTGAGGAACACTTTTGGGGAGCCATGTTAATATAAATGCCTTGTTTTTGAATCCCTGAAACGGTCACATAGTAACCAATTGAAAGACCCTAACGAAAAAAAAATCACATATCAAACCATAATATCAAATAATGTGTAAAACATAAAAAAAGGTGAATTACAGATATTGGGAAATGATTGACTGAAATTATATAATTTTTAAAAAAATATTTGTTCTTTTTTATATATTTAGTGTTTAAAACTGTAATGCTTTCTAGGCCTCTGTCTCTGTCTGTCTGTCTCTCTCTATATATCTCTCTCTTCTCCCCCTCTCTCTTCCCCTCAAGTATAAATGCAACAAAGAGCAAACCAATAATTCAAAACCCGATGTGTTGTGGATTTGTTTCATAAAGTTCCTTATACATTCAAAATTGTTTTTAAAAGTCATCATTATCATCATCATCAGTCTTTTAGCGTCCGTCGTTGGACATAGACCTTCCCCAGGATTTGCCACACTTCTCTATCATGGGCGTCACGGAGCCAGTACTTCCTGAACTTGTCTAGCTCGTCTCTCCATCTAATATTCTGCCGGCCTCGGTTGCGCATATGGTCTCAGGGAATCCATGTTGTGAGTCGTGATGTCCATTGATTGTCAGCCATTCTTGCAACATGGCCAGCCCACCGCTATTTGAGATTTTTTATGGATTCTATGATGTCTCTAACTCTTGTCTGTTCCCGGATGTGTTGTGCTGTTTTGTGGTCTCTCCATGTGAGGCCCAGCATTATTCTTTCATGTGCACGTTGCATGGTTCTCAGCTTACGGGTCTGTTTCTTGGTTAAGTTCCATGTTTCAGCTCCATAAGTGACTATTGGGAGGATGCATTGGTTATACACCCTTCTCTTTAGGATTAATGGGATCTTATTATTTTTGAAGGTTGAGCTAGCTCTGCCAAAGGCTTGCCGTCCTAGTGTGATTCTTCGCTTGATTTCTTCTTCTTTTGAGGGTTTCATGGAGATTCGTTGCCCTAGGTAGATGTAGTGGTCTACTTTCTTGAGTTCTGTGTCCTCGATTTCTTTTTCGAGTTCTGTGTCCTCGATTTTTTTCAAAAATAGAGTTTCAAATATGATAAAATAATGGATTCACTAATACATTTTTGTTTCTCTCCTTTCTGTGCTTCTTAGGCCAAATGATTCGGTCTTTTATATTCCTATTTAGGACATTTTTAGGGGTTGCCTATTTTTCTGGGTGGAAAAACTTTGTCGTATTTTATCAATATTTCTTTTCTTTTTCTTCTTGTCCTTGACTAGTTGTTGATCTCAATTTGTGTACTCTTTGCTAGTTGTTATAAATTACTTGGGATGTTTCAGACACTTTTTTGTCAGCGTGTTGCGGATCCATCAGTTATTTAGGGTATGTTTCCTCTCTTGGAGTGTCTCTTCCTACTTTTTAAATCCCCCCCCCCCCTGCGTTGGGTTTCACTTTTGTAAGACGTTCGGTGTTTGTTTAATTTTCTTAATATTCTTGGTGGGTTTGCATCTCTATATCTAAGATAATTATGAGAAGGTGTTTGGGTTGTTCTTCAAGTAGCGGGGGGTACATTGATAATAACACTAATATTGATACAAATACTGCTACTACAATCATCAATGATAACAGGAAGGTGGAAATAGCTATGGTGGTTGATTTCTATATACGTGTATGTAGGGTGTTAAATTCTGTTTGTTTTTTATAGAAATTTTGAGTGGTACCAACATTTTACCGCTACTCCATTTCTTCTATTTAGTAAGTCTATTTTTTAGTAAAGGCGAGAATCTCGAATGTCTTATTAAGGCACAGGTAGTACGATGTTTCACTGTTCTGGGATATGTGTGTTTGCTTACATATTTCACATGTAACATTGCTGTCTTCCAGGTCCCAGTGATGTGTAGATAGTGATGATTGTTTTTGTATTTATCAATTGTAAAGGATAATTTATTATTGGCTTTTCTCAATTTACGGGGCGTTTTTGATATTTCTATATCATATATCACTTTCAAGGTTCCTCTAGTATTGATATTTTGCTTGATGTACAATGTTCGATCTGGAACATTTGTTTTATAAAGGGCACATATTGCTGCTTGTACAATCGCTGTCTGATTTATCTATATTTTCTCTGATAGTATTTTCCCTTATACTCTATCGCTATATTTTTTTAAGATTCTTTGAAAATTATCCATACAACTATAATTAACTTTGAGTTTGTCATAGTAGGTTGCTCAGGGTCGGGGTTCCATTAGTTTGAGATAGATTGTTCCTATGTTGGTTTTCGCTTGTATATTAGATGGCGGTGTGTACCAGATGATTTTTCTTTGTCTGCCTTTTTTGTTGTTGCTGGGTTTCACTGTATTGGACTTCACTTTTTCATCGTGGTCAAAGCTAGTCTCAGTCAAAACATAGTCCTCTAGAGTATTTTTCCAACATTGGTAAATATTTCGTTCGAAGAATTGTATATTAGCCTTATTTCAATTGATTTAGGGATCTTTTCAGAAAGGATTTAGTTTGACATCAAGAGTTCATTGTATAACCCTCGGAAAAACGTCTTTATTCTTTCGAATTTATTGAATTGAAAAATTCCCCAAGGTCCTTTGAGTATGCATTTCGAACATATGTCAAATTTGATTGAGCTGCACCAATGTTTGAGGGGTGAGTACAACGACAAAAAACACCCATTTGCTAGATAATTTACAAAAAATACAGACCTCATTGTTTCATAGGATATAACTCCATGGCAAATATTTAGATTTGCATGTTGTACAATTGAAAATAGGTTGATTATCATTGTCCTGGTTGCAAAGACAAAGTTTGAAGGGAATAATTGATATTTTTCATACTTTTTAGACGTTACTAATAAGAAAATAACGCTTCTTACTCAGGAATAAAATACTTTTAAAAAAGAAATCGCACAGTGTAATAGTATCTATGTTGACCAGGTTGTAATGGTTCAGTTAATGGGATGAGGCAGATTCCTGCCTTTCATAAAGAGTATTAGCATCGTTCACAGTCCAAATAGAGTTTCTCAGTCCTGCAAACCTATTGGTCACCGGTATTTTGATGAATTATACCAAGATTAACAAATTATTATGTAAGTATGAACGCTACAGGATATGAATTAAGGTAAAGTTCAGAGCTAAATATTGACATTTTCTCTACGTTTTAGACATGATCAATAAGAAAGTAACACTCATTAACCAGGAATAGAGAAAAAAGAAAAGAAAGGCGCATAGTTTAATGGAATAATAGAATCTATATAGGTATATTGATCCGGAAGTGACAGTTCAGATTTGCATAAAAGTTACATGGAAATATAGCCCCTTCTGAAACCCTTAAAAACTCCTGTTTATCAAAAAAGAAAAAAAACAAACAATTATTTATAAATATTTCCATGGGGTCACCAATTATGTCTACCAAATTTGGTTGAGTCGGGCGAACGTTCAGCCAATGTTTGAGGGAGGAATAGACAGACAAACAATATTTATATATTTATGAATGCACAATATTTTTCAGAAATCTATTTGAAATGACCTCCCATTATTACAAAGTAAATGAGTAACTTGAAATAGACTGAGTAAATAAATGAACAATTAAAGAAAATGGGACTGCTGCAGGAATCGAGTGAATACATAATCGTCGCGTTAAAAGGAACCAATAGACCGAGAATAATCTGGTGTGAGAACAGGTATAAGGGCCTTTGTATTCCTGGCAACTGTTTAGCTCAATGGTAAGAGCATCGCAACATTGAAGTGGCCACCCTATTGATGGCAGTTGTTCCCTAAAGATGCATTGCACTGCACTGGTGCGATAGGAGAAGATGGCAATTGAGGGGATTTTAAGCTCTGGCAAATATCAAAGACCAGAAATGAGAAAGACTTCTCTGTGTTGGTGCGAAGATAAGAGTTTGTTTGTCTCAAATAAAACCTAATATAAATGAGATTACAAAAATAAACTCACGCCTTCCATTGAGTTTGTATATTTATTTAAGGTTACTCGTATACATATAAGTATATTTTAGGAACATATCATGTTTTTATGAGGCTGCATTATTCTATAATCTCTGGGTGGTCCATCATCATAAAAAGCATTCGTGTCCTATGTTATAAATCAAGTGCTGTTTGTTATTATTTATTTGTTTTCACAATCGACAAAGAATTTGGTGCAGCGTGAGAAAAGTTTTATTCTAAAAGTGCAGCCCAGAGATAAAAAGGTTGGGAAACACTGCTCCATTGTTGTTTTTTTTTCTTCATTTGTAAACACTTTTCAATCGATTCTTCTCCCAATTCTCATTAATATGAAACAAAGCATTACACTGCACGTTGCCTGAAAGCAACTGCAGTGTAATATGTGAACCAACGGGGAACAAAGTGAAACAACAAACAGCAAAGATATCGTAATTTTAAAAAGCTTCTATAAAGAGGTTCGCGGTAAATTATGCATCAGTTTCCATTTAGGGGTTGGGTTAGGGATACAATTAGGATTATTCATTCATTAAAGCAATTTTTACCGGTGATTAATGATACTTTTGTCTCATTCCTGGATGCTTCCCGTTGCTTTTTGCATTTTACCAAAACCCGCTTGAAAATCCTTTTGAGATTACACAAACATACTCGTCTTTTATCATTTTTAGACGGACAGCAGTCATTTTTTCTTAAATACAGGCCTCTGAGCGAAATTTTATGAGATGGTGCTCTCTTAGTCCATCCATGAACGCAGCACAAACACCCTAGTTTTTTATCCATCCTGCTTCTCATATGCTGGCACCTTTTTACCATAATTAATATACCCACCGATAGATAAACAAGAGTTAACCTATTGTATTAATGGCGATATTGTATCGATTTTGGATTTTTGATACACAGCTTTACCAAAGAAACTCTTAGGCTGTCTTCATTGACTCTGCTGCTGACCCTGTTACGGTGCATCTGAGAGACCCTATTTGAGAAAGTTATGATGTGAGTTTTATTGATCAAGGTCAATGACTGAATTTGGAAATGGATGTCCTCTTAAGCTATTGATATGACAACGGAAGTTATATTCCGGTCTGCTTTCGTTCATTATTGAATAAACAATGTCAAAGTAATGTGAGAATAAATTTGATATCCAGTTTCAGTGTTCCATCAGAAATACCCTATGAATTCACGGATTGTACACAGATCAGGTCTGCTAAACATGGAGTCCGGCGCTGATGGACAACGTCAGTCAAGTTTCAAATTCTTGCACTAACCGGAGAGCATAATTTTTCAGTGACCGATTCAGCTGAAATATGACACGTCTTCTGCCAATGCTTCTTGTGTGAGCAGAATGAAAACGAGGAAATTAATATTTGCTTAGCACAAAAGAAGAAGCAGAGATGGCTAAAGGCCATGAGAAGAATAAAATTAGTCTTTGTGGAAGTGGCACCTGAAAGTCTCTCGCTTTGTCTGCTGATTTTTATCAAGATAAAGTAAGCGTCTAATGTGTCATATTACATCACAGTACTTCTCTTTGGTAACAGCGATTGCATGTTCGTCTTAAAAATATACAAAAGTGACAAAAGTTGTACTTTGTCATGAAAAGTCTTAATTTTAAGATATAGAACATCCTAAGTTCTGTATTCGCTTGAAATAATCATATCACTTGGTTGGACTGATATGCCTATCTTGTCTTTTTATCATTTCGTCTTGGTCGTCGCGGCTTTCGGACTTCTAAATATTAATGGAAATTTAGATATGACTTATTATCAATACTAGCCAAAAATCCTGGCTGTCAGGCGGCTTTCCAGTTAGCTTTTGAAGATCCTGATCGCATTCTATTATTTCCTTATTTTTGTTCTATGAAATTTGTTTTTCTTGTACATACTGCAACTTCATTCAACTTCATTTGAAAAAATGGCCTGATTCAGAGCAGCTGCTGATACTTTAAGAGAGAGAGACGTAGTGGCTTTTTTCGTGTGTTTCTTTACTACAAATGCTTCTACCTACTGCCGCTCTTATTTCATTGATCAAAGTAACATGTGAAGAAAAATGCCCGAATCTTGTGTATGCTATTCATCATGAGAATAACTGAAGATCTGGTATCAATCTTTTTGCTTCTAATATTTAGAACCTGATAATGACGAATTTCTTGTCGACGATAAAGAAGAATGCAACTTTATTCTCCAAATTATTTTTAAATTTTTAATTTTTTGGATTGTTTTTATTTCACAATTGGGGACGTTTGTTTTTTTACCAGATTCCAGAATGTTCTTGGATACTACTCGATTCACGAAACTGCTCGAAATATAGTTTAAAACATATCCTTGTGAAATATCTTGAGAGTGTTTTTTTTTTTGGGGGGGGTAAAACGTATTGTTCTGCTTCAACCATTTAAGGCAATTTCCTATTATCATAAGATCTGATGCCAGATAAAAATGTCAGTATCTCAGTCGTTGCGTTTTTCAGACTTGATTGTCTGAAATTCTAAAATGCACCTTTGCTTTTATCCAAAAAATCATTCGGACTAGTATTTTCATCCATGTTGTTCCGTCTCTTTGTTTCTGCATTCCAAGAGTCATCTGAATTTCATTCGACGAGTTGAGTATTAAAAATCATATGAGAATAATCATTGAATCTCAATTAAAGAAATATCAGCCAATATTCAGTGGTCATTCAAATTCAAATGAAAATTCTTGTCGTCCTTATTTTGTTTCTAAGTCTTTTAATTAATTAGCTTGTAGAGTCTTGACGAATGTTTCATCCTGTCGACAATTTCGCAACATAAATGAACTGTGATGTTTATTTGGTTCCCAGCTACTATGAATAAACTGAACTGTTTCGTGTTAGTCGTCTTATTCTGGAATTAACCTACTTATAATTATGAACCCGAAGGCTGTAGAATGGATCATCCGAAACATCAGCAACACAAAGAATGATTTCAAACATATTAAGTAATTTTGCAAGCCAACAAAGAAATGCTGACATTTTTGCTTGGCATGAATATTTTAAATCAGCAGTATTACATATGAGTTTGGCAGGAACCAACTTTCAAGGGTTCCACGTAACAAAATGATATTTTCGTAATACCCCTTATAATTATACATAGTGTGAACAATCCCTTCACTTTTACATGTCTTTCAGTGAATTCTCTAACACAAACAATAGTTGTTTGTTGTTTGTTTTTTTTGGGGGGGGGGGATTAAATAAGATGAAAATTAACAAGTTTTGCAAATGATCTGCCTAAACGATTGCAAGGTAAAACAAGGCCAGAAACTAACAAGTATATGCAAATATGTAGTGGATAAAGTTGTTTTAAAGGGGTTCCTTGAAAAAATTAATCATTGAAAAGGGTTTCCAGAGTTTTTCAAGTATGAAAATAATCATTGCCCTAAATTTCCAGTGCAAACTTATTCCAACATCCTTTAACAGTTTCATAATTGACCAAATTTGGATTATAAAAAATGCACGAAGATAAACGAATATTGAAACATAATTGTATTTGGAAAATTCTGTGCAACAGTCAGAATGTCTTTGGTTCAAAATCTGTCAATTTTGAATCCGTAAAAAAATGTTAAAATGACTTTTTAAAATGTATCGGGTATTTTTTCACTCACTATATTTTCACGATTGGATAAAGTTTGCGTGATCAAATCTTTTTAAGCTCTGTTTGATCAATATTAACAAACATTCTATTAAACTGAAATTATTGAGAAAAACATCTGGATTTTCACATGACGTGCCTTGAAATGAATTCAATGTTATTTATAAAAAAAGTGTCTAGTGTTAAAAATACGATATTCGCGTTGTTATTCCAAGATTGCGTTTGACGTTCCTAGATCCAACATTTCTTTTCAAAATTTTGGCATATTTATCTTAATTAAGTAGTGTTCTATTTGTATTTTGGAATCATCTGAAGTTCTCTGAAAATGTATCACCATCAACAGCTGCAAGAGCCAGCAGCAAGATTACTTTTATGGTATTTATGTTTAATAATCAATAAAGAGCTTGGTTCCCAAGTGCAATAAGGATTGTTAAAAGAAAATGAGTTCAATAGAATTAAATATCAAATCCTGGATTTCAATTTTTTTTACTACTATCTTTTAGATTATATATATATATGTGTGTGTGTGTGTGTATTTGATCCTACAGAATGATAATAAATTGCGTTATGTTATATACAAACTTATCTGAAATGATCTTCCGTCGTTACACGGTTTATATATTATAGACCTTTGTATTACGAGCCGTTGTTTATCTCAATGATTAGAGCAGAGCAACACTACATTGAAGCGGCTACTCTATCGATGGATGATTCAATTCCTGCCCCATTTTCTTTAATGATTTATTCTATTTACGTTGTTTAAATTGAATTATATATAAACCGTGTAACGACAGATCATTCCAAATAGGTATCTTTTTAATATAACGCAATTCATAATTCTTTTTATAAAATAATGGATATATATATATATATATATATATATATATATATATATATATATATATATATATATATATATATATATATATATATATTGAAGATAAAAAAGATTCAAATCCTAGATTTATTTTTTAATTTTTTCCTCTTAAATGTCTTTTATCGTGTTTGGGGTCCAAGCTCTTTAAAAGTATTGTCTGGAATTCTGAGATGATATATTGTCAGTGATTCACAAAATATTTGAAGTAGTATGCTGATTCTCACTATTGCTGTTTTTTTTTTGGGGGGGGGGGTTCATCTGTATACATACATAAATACATAAATACACACACGCATGCGCAACATGTAAAATTCAATGTGACATCCCTCGATTTTGATACGTTGGTTGTGTTGACAAGGGACTGATCTACAATCATTCCAGCGTTTATGATGGCAACATTTTTTTCTTCTATTCTGGTCTTCAATTTTTGTATGATGCTTGATTTTGTGTCATGTATGTATTATTCTTTCATCATGGGAAAAAATCTAGAAAGTGAAATCAGGTTGTATCATCTGCTATTTGATAACACTCCGTCAGCCTAGCCATCAACACTCCAATAATTTTTCACATAGCACACACACACACACACACACACACACACACACACACACACACACAAACACACACATATATATATATATATATATATATATATATATATATATATATACATATATATATATACACACACACACACACACACACACACACATATATATATATATATATATATCAAAGAACAAATCAATGATACGACATCTCATGTGTGATTGGATTATTTCATAAAGTGCTCGATACATTAAACATTAGACACTAATTTAAGTTTGGGTAGAGATTAAAATATGATTAGAAAAAAGTGTGTATGTATGTGTGAGTGTGTGTTAAAGCCAATCTGTGAAATTCCCTGATTGGCAAAATTTACTCATTCAACTTTTAAAAAAAGGTTGTTTTTATTTTCGTAAACTTTTCGTCGAGAAAAATAGGTTTTTGATATTCTTATTTTGATTAAATGTAATCTTTGTATTTATATTTTGTGAAGAAAAGTTCGAAAAAAAAGTTAATTTTTCTTTTAATGTAAATATGTACGTATACATATCTTCTCATTTTATAAGCTTGTATATAATTCTTGAAAAAGCCAGAAGTGAAGGGACATCTTTCTTTCTTTTTAGGAGACCTTTTCCCATTCAAGGGGTCAGAGGGGCACAGAAACTGTTCCTCACTTTCAGGGGTTGAATGTGAAGGGAAGGTTTCTACCCATTAAGGGATCAAAAGCGAAAAGAAACTATTCTCCCTAAAGTCTGGAAACATTACTACTTATTTCATACATGTGTACACTATAGATTATAGGTATATAAAGGTATATAGATCGCCTGCTAATTTCATACCCGAATTTTTGTTTTCACCGACAAAGTTGGGATAAGTTAAGTATCAAATTAGCTCCTAGACTCGAAGGTGCCATACAGCCCCTGACAATCTCCTAGATCAAGAATTAACTCATCAGACACGTATCTAAATAGACAAACTGGTGAGCGCCTTATTCGATTTATTTCTTGATTTTGCTTGTAAATCAGCGGCTGGGTGCATACTTGGTACATTTCCTGCAGATACAACTGATGAATATTTACAAGATTCTATTTGAGATATTAACGATTCGAATAATAGAGGTTAGGAAAGAATGTTGTAAAAAGACCTATACAAATGATTTCACAAATTCTGGAAAATTAGGTTATATATATATATATATATATATATATATATATATATATATGAAATGGATATATTTGGTCCGACAGAATGAATTCTAAATTGCATTATATTAGATAGACACTTATCTGATATTAGTTCGTGTCGTCGAATATAAATCAACATAAATAGAATAAGCAAGTAAAGAAAATTTGGTGGCTGCAGGAATCGAGCCTGATATATACATATACATATATATATATATATATATATATATATATATATATATATATATATATATATATAGATATATATATATATATATAATGTGTGCAAAAAGTTTCCGATACATTGAAAAAGTTTTCACTCCTTTGTACCCCTTCAAAATTGACAAAATTTGTAATTTCTGATGTTTATGTATATATATATATATATATATATTTTGGGGGGTCTTTGTATTCTTCAATCTTTGCACCAAATCCTGTCTCAAGTTTTTCTCTCAAAATGCTTTTAGACATGAGTATAGCAATATGTATGTATATATATATATATATATATATATATATATATATATATATATATATATATATATATGTCTGTGTGTGTGTGTGTGTGTGTATGTTCATGTGTGTATGTGTGCATGTTCGTATATATAAATAAATATATATCTATATATCTATATATATATAAGTGTGTGTGTCTATGCGCATGTATGGGTGTGTGTTGAAGAACATGTTCAAGAGAATGCATACCTGGATCTAATGAATATATTGTTCAAAGATCTGTGATCTAGTGCTTCCAACCATGTCCCAAGCATGTTTGCTTTTCTTATAATGCTGTTTATACATGGGCATGTGCATGTGTGTGTGTGTTTGTTTGCGCTAATACAATATTAATTAAAAACGATTGACAAAGAATTTTTAAAGCTAACCCTTGTTGTTTATGTTCAAGAGAACGTATGTCTGGATCTAATGAACCTAATTACTGTTCAAACATCCACCATACATCTGATGGAAAAACTGTCGATCTCATTTTTTAAATAATTACAGAATACCTTGACCAAACCAACCTACCAATTAACCATCCTCACCCTGAAGATGTTATGAAGAAAGGGGTTGGGTACGCCTAAGATTTTCAGATCAACCAACCACCCCATATGCTCTTGGATGCCAAGAAAGGTTCAGCAAGACGCAGAAAGATCAACTAAACGTTCCTGGAAGCTATGAAAGGGGTCGACAATGACTCCAACACTATTGGTTACAATACGCCCCTTTATGTCACGAAGGGGTCAGCATAGAGACGTTCCTGGGATCAACCGTGCCCAATAAACTCCTGGATACCACAAAGGGTTCAATAAAATGCCCCGATGGTATTGGGATCAAAACCCCGACCGATTAGCCCTCAGGCTTGGCAGTGTCGTGAAGAGTAGAACATGATTCCTCTAATGACCTCGTACATGCTGGGATAATGAATTAACCTATCTAATGTTTACCTCAACTGAACAACTGGTTGGTGCATTCTTCATCTTTTTAAACTGTCAAATACAACTGTCATCAAAATGTCAAGATTTCTTCAGTTTTCTATCAGTTTCCAAGTTGGTCTGGATGGCTGGCTATGTGTAGAGCATAAAGACTTCACCAATGTTTCCAAAGGGCGGAAAACAGAACATTTACTCCTTATTGAAACAAAGAAAAAAACTACTTTAGAATACCCCCAGTAAATATCTTACAGGTGTGGGTCATTTTATAAGCTAAGTTTATGCTAAATTAATCCCTAAGTTTGTGCCTACTTGTTTTTTGTAGTGGACACTGCTCGACAAAAGGAGAGAGAGGTAACTCATTCATTGATCAACCCTTCTTCCAATTTTTCTAATTGATCACCCCCAAAAGACTTTGGACACATGACGGTATCTGTTGAGTGACTGAAAAGACTTGTTCTATCAATATTCCGATGGTTGAACTATTGTAAACCATTCTTATTATTAGCTTCTATTTAGTTTCATCCTATTTCTTGTTGATTTCTCTCTATCTTAGTAAGGCCATCTGGTCAATACTTCAGTAAGGCTATCGATGTGTGACGGTCAGTAAACAGTGCATATCGGAAGTAACAATTTACGGCTTTGTGTAGATAATAAATTTTCTCAACTTGTGGTGAGTTGGGTAAAAAGCCACCCTTTCTTCACGATCATGTCTAATTTGAAGTTCTGTTTTCCTCGGGTAACGCAGGGTCACCCAGCTAGTTTTGATTATCCAACAAATATTGATTGCTGATTTAGGATCAAGTACAATATATAAATAAATTTGCTGCAAATATGAATGTTGGTAATGACCAAATAATTAGTTTTATAATTATATTTATAGGAAGAATAGCAAAATTCTATCAGTGAAATGATTACACCGAATAAGGGTATTTACAGAAAATGTGAAGATTTCAATTAAAAATAAGGAAAAGTGGTCTGCAAAAATTAAGTTTTAAATATATATGAGTATATGTACACATATGTATATGCATAAATGGTTTATAGACATATATATCTTCGAATATAGAATGTATATATGCATCATACAAACGTCATTAATACTTTTATAATTACATA
>OY735211.1:59516513-59624013 GCA_963457665.1 Thysanoteuthis rhombus
CTTTCTCTCTCCCTCTCTCTCTTTCTCTCTCTCTCTCTCTCTCTCTCTCTCTCTCTCTCTGTATGTATATACAAAGAATGCAGATAGTATAGTATCCGATACATTTCAAAAAGTTTATTTTGTACAGCTTCAAAACTGACAGAATTTGGAGGAAAGATTTTTGACATTTGTACATGATATTTTATCAATCTTATTTCAATATCCTAAAATATTGGGTCCAAGTTCTCTAAATTGTGAAGCTATATATGTATGTTAAATTAAACTCATGTAATTTATCGAAAACATTTTACACTTACTATGTTGTCTCATTCTCTCAGTACACGTATTTCTAAAAACTAAAACTAAGCTATGAAACACTTGGGTCTTGTGAACATTCATTGTTGATTATGCACTCAGGTTTGATAGGGTTTTATTTTCAAGGAAATCCCTACTCAAATCTAAATTTCGATTCTCTTCAATATCTATTTAACTTTCTCCTTGATCCTCATACAATAGATTTGCAAATCGGCGGCTGAATCAGTGAGTATCATCGACATTTTCCATAAAGAACTTGACCTACGCGATTAGTTTACCTCATTTGAAATGAGCCCCAGGCTGAAAGAAACTAAGCAAAATTTGCGTTTTCAAATTATCTTAATTGTCTTTTCAGAGTGTATCTTGTTTCTGCGAGGATCAGACTACAAAGCTAATAAGTAAAATGAATGTTCCTTTTCTTCCAGATCAGACTAACAAGAAACAAGACTCCAAAGAAAAAGGAAAACAGATGAAAAAATATATAATTCAAAAGGAAATATCAATACATTGCATACATGAATCACCATATCCTGCGTATGGACCAGAACTAAGTATCTAAACGATAACAATATTTAAAAAAAAAAGATCTTTTATCTAGAATTATATAAAAAAATACCGGCCAAAGATTTGAGCATTTTTGGTTCAAAATGATCATAGAGACACTTGAAAACCAAAAAAAAAAAAAGCTTCCATGGCTGATAGCTAGTGGTGCACTCGTGCAAATATGCAAGGTTTTAGCCCCATAAGCGCCCAGACACACACACACACACACACACACACACACACACACACACACACACACACTTACACACAAACATATACATACATGCACACATATATACATACAGAGATAAGAGAAAGTAATTTGTAACCCACTTAGCTTGTTGGTTGGGTGGGGGCGGGGCATTTGTTGGGTTACAGTGATTCAGTATGACTAATTGTATTTACATCGATATGTAGATCACAATATTTACCCCTCCTTAAATTCCTCTTGAAAGAGTAAACGACTCGTTATTTTCTTTCTGTTTTTTGATTCATTCCAAGTATCTTTTACTCAGGGCTCTTTCGACCAAGTCCTTAATTAGTTCTTCCACGGGTTCCAACAAAATGCATTCCATACTATTTCTGCTAATAGGCTTTGTGACTAACAGTCTGTGCTTTTAAATGAATAGCGCCTGTTGTAAGAATAAGATTATATTTATTTCCAACAAATTATTTTCATGATATACCTTTCAGCTCTCTAGGCCTCTTTTGAAGGGTTATAGAGCAACAAAAAATGAACTGGAGCTTCAAAGAAAGATTTAATTCTCATATAATGTTTTTTATGAAATATCACACAGAAGTCAATTCGATTTGAAAACTTTAGTAAACTTTTTCAAGAAAAAGATTTAGACATTTTCCCTTCAGGTATATTTATTTTGGACCTTGCAATTACTTCGAACTAATTATGACATCATGGAGATGAAGGGTTAACTAGAAAAATGATACCATGAAAATAAAGGGTTAATTAGAAAAATCTGGAAAGTGGAAATAAGGCAAACCTGCTTGGTTGAGTGTATTTACGAATCAGAACGGTTACCAATGGGATTTCCGAGAGAACCCAGATGTATGATTGATTGCTTTTGTTTGAAACTCCCTGGGTTGGGAAAATACCTCTGTACTAAAAAAAATGTCGGATGAGTGAGACCTGGACAGAATACAGATGTACGATTAATCACCTTTGTTGGAGAGGTTTTAAAATCCCCGAGTTAGGAATGTATATCTAGTTTCCGGGCAGGTAAATTGATTGCCAGAAGATCTGGCAACGCCTATCGCCTATGCATATTTCAGAAGGAAAATTATGGAATCCCAAATACAGAGATAGTGGAATGAAGATTGCTTGGGTTAGCATGATTTCAATATTCACCAGATGAGACGGGAAAAATCATAAATCATGAACCCTTTAGCCATCGGCCCGCACACAAAGGGAGCCGACTATCATATAAGCCAGCTATTTTTTGTATCAACAGAGAGATTGGGTGCATAAAAGCTGCTTGGACACTGCATAGAATTCGACATTCCTTGTCACCATGAATATCTTAATCCCCAAAAGATTACATTTCTGGTGAAGCTATACCGATAGATATACCAAGAGACATCAAGACCCCAGAAAACTCATACTTTTCACTTTAGAATTTTTTTAGGCTCTATCAATAGATATACCATAAGACATCGAGTAGATAACCCAAAAGACGGACTGACAGACATTATATAGTGTCCCAAATGCATCGGAGTATATTTTGACCAGTCATCTTTTGATGATATTGACATAAATCTTGTTGCTTATTAACACCGATTGTCGATTATTCCTTTTTCATTTCGTGACGAGGGGTCTTCGTCCCAGCACGTCAGAGTGTTTTAGCCGATACCCACATACCATTCATATCTGAACACGATCTGAATTCAACATGAACGATGCAGGGGTGACTAGAAGCAGAGATACAGTGATCAATCAATTCCGCCCTGACAAGCGTTGTACTCACAAACCGGCAAAGGGGGCGGACACCGGCTCGGATTATTTGTTCATATAATGCTAAATATAACACTGTGCAAACATCACTTATTTTCAATTATGAGTCGATCAGTTTATGGGCAATGTTTCGTGATCCTCGTAAAACATATAAGAATTTCCAAGATCAAGAATAAATGTATCTGTACCAGCAAATTGAAAATTAGAACGTGCAAGTTGAAAAAACTCTACGCCTCTGAGATTTTGCATATATTTTCCTGCAGAAAATAATGAGTAAGAAGTGTACTTTTTCTTACTATATTTACTGTCCCTTCTCACTCACTAAATATACTAAGGACAACTTAACATCTGCTTATATCTTATGCATCTATTAAGCCCTATCGCTATCCTATTCCTGACGGACCGAAGGTAAGGATACGTAACCAAAACTGCTGCTGATGATTGATGCCTGCACAATTATCTTTGTGTGATTGCTTTCTACGTATCAAGATAATGCCTCTGCATTACCGGTGACTGTTTAGCTTAATGGTAGGAGAAATGTTAAGTTGAAGTAGCAATCATATAGGTCGCAGGCTCTATTCTTGCAGCCGCCCACATTCTATTTAATTGTCTTTTCTATTTAAGTTGTCTAGGCCAAGTGATATAATAACCGTGTAATGACAGGAGATTATTTCAAAAAGTTTCAATATAATATAATTTATCATCACTGTTCCTTATATATACTACCCGAATATCCCATCTGTCTTTTGAGTAAAAGTCAATGAAATAAGCCAAGAATCACGAAACGATAAAGCTGAAAATCTGGTATAAAATTTCAAAACATTCAGAGATTGGATCCGGCACAGAGTTCCCATTAAGCTCTGCAGCTGCGCAATAACGCACAAGAAAAGGTCATGCCACGCATCAAAGTTTCGATCAATTTTTTAATTTTCAGCTAAAGAAAAAAAAGTTTGATAATAGAGCTCTGTGACGGACCAGTAGTTGCTCACGGCCTTTCATGTACTGCACAAAATATGAACAAATCAGGGGAAATATTGGTTAGGTGGGGCGGAAATTTCAAGCTCCTCCAAGTTCCTTTCCCCAGTTTTGATACTGATTTTTGAAAAAAAAAAAATAAACAAAAATAAACCGGAGCTCTGTCCATAACTTGTAAATGTATTTTCTATCATGAGGCTGATGTTTTTCCTCGGGATTCTGGATCCTCTGTCGACAATATAATTTGATTTATCATTATGCACGACTCGATGCCAGTTCTAAAACGTTTCTGGATCCATTCAGCAAATTCTCTCTGGGCCTGCTCCGAGAATTTCCCGGAGAAGCTATGATTGAGAATTACTGAAGCAATCAGTGAACGTTTCCGTCCTGAAATCTCTCTTAATGCTCTGTTTAGTCTTGTCAAATACATACCAGTCACATCAGTGAATTGTGCACGTCTCCAAGTCAGCGATTTCAAATTAAAGGCTTATCTAAAAGATCGCACATAAGAAATTGACGTGAAGCGAATACAATCCTCAACCAAGGTCTCTCATTCAGGGGTTAAAGCGTTGATGGGACCAATTCAGAAAATAATGCTGTGTAAATAGCTCATAATATACGAGTTTCCACCACTAATTATTTTCAACATTTCGCCGAGGCCAAATCGATGGATGATTGAGTTATAAGTCTGATGCAGTGAGTGGAAAATGTATCTGATACATATCAATATGAGTGATTATAAGAATATTTGGTTATTGTTTAACTGTCTGCCGCTCTGTATATACTCATGTATCGCAAAAACCTCACAACATAAACTCATGGAATTTCCCGTTGGTACCGATGTGACCGCGAGTAAGGCTTTTAACATAGTAGATTTTTAAAATGATCATCCCCAAGACATATGATTTTGATGTGATTTTGGGTTTTCAATAAAGATGCATGCTGAACTGATCCTTCCTTTCATGAAGTCTCTTATCTAGTGATTCCAAAAGAAGAAATAATGGAAAAGGACTTTGCTTTATCCTATCTTATTAGAAATAGTAAAAAAAAATTGTTTCGGGAATCTAACTGAATTCTGTGTTTTTTGATCCAGTCAAAACATTTGATAGTGCATGGAAATATTTTAGGCATAATTATTTTCACGTACGTTGGCTCAAATGAATCTCAAACAGTGTGTATGTACATTCAGTATTTCTCCAAGATCGTTGAAAAGATTTAGAAGTCACAAATATCACTTTTAAAAAAATTGAATGAAAAACTTCCTTTATGTAGTGTTCCTTTTTATTTACCAATAACACCTACACAACAGGACGAGTATTTAGTTTCGTTAAAATTGTTGGTTCTTGTTAATTTTTCGATATACTCACGCAGAACAATATTCAGATTGACAATTCATTTGATGTTTTATGTACATACATTCATTAAACCATTCTTTTACGACGAAATTCAGAGTAAATATTTAGAAATACAAAAATCAAAAAATATTGAAATAAGATTAAACATTGAGTAGTCGTGGGCAAAAATCAGAAATCTTTAATTCAAATTCTATTAATTTCAAGCCTTATAAAGATAGAAAAATAAACTTTTTGAAATTTATCGAATATTCTTGACACTCACTGTATGTTGCTAAGAGTAAATTGGTCTCAATAAAGATAATGGTCATGCGGTGAATCTTTTCAGACTAGCCTCTTCATCTTGTCTTTTGTAGTTGGTTCGTTTCAGACAATCTACTCTCCGGCCATTTCCGCTATTAATTGTATTCACTAAACGTCTGGGAATTTTGAATCAATCGCTCTATTCAAACTATGGGGTATCTTGTTTTCTTTAAATTTCTAATCAAATCTTTTATTCGATTAACGCTATTAGATTGTCCTCATTCCACTGTCCATGGATGAAAAGTTGAACCTCACTTGACTTGATAATATTAAGAACTACGAAGTGGGCATTATTTTGTACAAAGGAAATTGATATTGGTATCAAAAGCTCATTTCATGTACACTAAAGACTATGTAAGATTTTACTGTATAATTAATATCATTATTATGTATATCATATCTTTATCATATCATATCATTATCGATATTAATCAGCAGCACCTTTTGTTCCAGATGTTATAACGGCAAAAAATGTTAAGATTTTAAATTGCCCTTCGGTAGCCTGCCATCGATCATAAATGAAAGTATTTTACTGTTGCAATATGTAAAATGAAAAAAAATATCACTGATACCATTAAATATATAAATACATATATACATATATATATACACACATATATATATATATATATATATATATATATATATATATATATATATATATACACACACACTCTCCCTCCCTTCCATTCGCCCCTTCTCTCATCTCTCTCTCTCTCTCTCTCTCTCTCTCTCTCACACACACACACACACACATACATTTATTTGTCCATAACAAGGAACTCTTTCTCCTTTAGGTAACAATGTTCCTGATAATATATCTAACAGATTAAATCATAATAACAAAGTATACATAATATACTGGAGAAAAACTGAAGAAAATTACATAAATCGCATTGACAGATATTGAAAAATAAGTGATTTCTTCAATCCACCTTATTGTGAAATAATGAGCATTAAAATAGAAAAAAAAGTTACAAAAAATAATCGACAAACATTTCTCCAAAGGAAGGAAAAAAAAGCTTTGTCTGTTTTGGCATAAATCAGAAGAACTGCCGCCAGCAAAAAACAGCAGCGAAAATAGATATTTGGCTGGATTGGTTGGTAAATAATACTTTCTCAGGTCACTTTGGTACTCATTAAACAATTCATTGGATCAAGTTTTGTGTCTTTTGCGGCAAGCTGTCATATCTAGACGGACAGACATAGAGTGAATCATGATAAGATGTAACAGAAACAATCAATGAAGCGTCCATGCAACGATTGTTCTGGATGCAAGTGTTCTGTAAGAAAATGAAACGTGAAGATCAAATGGCAAACAGCGACTTTATTGCCTCTCAACGCAGGTGAAAAAAAAACGTACTAAAAATAAAATCTTATCACGTCTCGGCCGCTTGACATGTTGATTAGATTGTGTTCACCGGGACACTGGATCTGAGGTCACTCGATTGAACCAACTAATCTTAAAAGGCTTCGAGAGTTGATATCATGTTCTCCATACAACTGGAGGATTTAAGTTTTGAGAATTCCAAGTATACAATACACATGCAAACACATATACACGATTTATTTCGTTGATCGGTGTTTATTAATCATCGTGTATGATATGGTCGGACCATTCTCTTTGTCTGGTTGTATTTATACCGACGATAACCTATACTCGTATCTCTGGACATCCATCAAAATATTTCTTGTTTTTTTTTTCTCTCAAGCACACAAATACACTTATCTTTCCTCCGCTGTGTTACAGAATGCGTAACTCTGTGACTTATGCTCGTTCACATTGTAAAATCGTTAGTGC
The DNA here is from genome assembly GCA_963457665.1 of Thysanoteuthis rhombus. Lineage (NCBI taxonomy): Eukaryota > Metazoa > Mollusca > Cephalopoda > Oegopsida > Thysanoteuthidae > Thysanoteuthis > Thysanoteuthis major. Next base: position 59,523,748 of record OY735211.1, read on the forward strand.
AGATATCAGTCCTATATTCTATGTCGTCAACCCAACAATGCTTGGACCTTTTGGTATGGCCAAATAATTTCAGCTTTTTTCTTTTTCTCTCGGGCAAGATAGAAAAAGGTGTAGGTTTTTGAGTTCTCGGAGAATCCCAATATTTATCGTGCCTAGCATTGTGTGAGAGGTCATGAAACATATGGTGTGATTTTGAAATACTCCAAGCACTTGCAGGGATCTTTGTTCCCACAAAGAACACTCAAGGCTATAGTGTACAACAGGCATTTTATATGTTTTATATATTTTTGTTTTTTTTACCTCGATCAGTATCCTGTTAAAGGGGTAAAAGTATTTGATTCTTATTAAAAGCGTCTCCATTTAGACCAGATCAACGTTTGTTAGCAGCTGAGTCATCTGCATCGGGAGAAAAGCGATATCTTCGATGATCAAATGTTTAGACTTGTGTTAATTCTCCTCAAAAATCAATCCGTCCATATTATCAAACGGAGTGATATTCTGGCTACCCTTTTGTTTGTATTTCTATTCTTTGAAGTTATACAAAACGACCAATGGGCAAAATTACTGGGGCTATACCAAGGGAGGTAGCATTACTTCAAACCTGAGCTCTGCTGATGGCATTGCATCTTTGAACAAATTCTTTGAAAACTTTTATTGATGCTTTGGCAAAGACATAGGACCATCAATACACATTAATAAAACAAAAAGTGCCTCACAAACCACTGAACATCTCCAAAAGTGAAACAAGTCTATACACTTGATTTTTCAAGATATTGCCTTTCCTTTGATAGGGATTACTCTGTTGCTGTTGAACACATATCTACGCGTTCATATTTTGCTGGAGATCTCGTTATATTTACTCGATAGTGAAACACGAGGGTACCGAGGTTTTGTGAAATTACTTGCGGTACATATCCGTTTGGGAAACATATTGGCAACTTCTTTCCTTATCAATGAATTTTCCAATGCATTTACAGCGAATGTAAGAAGTATTCGATACATTTTAAGAAAATGTACTTATTCAAAGACATTCAAAAGCTGGCTTTCATTACGTTTTGATCCTCAGTCATGTTCTAATAGGTGTTCGTTTTTTCAATATCTAATCCATTCTCTGTCAATTCTGAACATGTTAGAATGACCTTTTCTTTTAATGTATTGGATACTTTTTGCATTCACTGTATTTATACACATAAAAGCTAACCGTTCAATATTAACAAAATCATTTCTTTCGATATATTTTTGATTGTTGTATTTTTCAATCTTTGTTCCAAATTCTGTCAATGTTGACTGAATAAGGATAACAAAGTGAACTTTTTTCACTCTATGTATGTACAGAGAACAACGAATAAAGTGTCAATTTGAACATTATTCCGCGTTAAGTATGATATAGATATAACAAAAAAAAACATCAATTTCACAATTTAACCACCATCTTAGGTAGTAATAGAAGGAGGAAGAAGAACAGTAGGTAGTCTTTCTTTAAGTCAAATCATTCACATGCTTGTAAAATATTGCAATATGGGAATATTCCGAGATTACAATTTTCTATAAAGTTGTAAATGGACATTGTTGGCGATTTGTGGCCATTTTCTTAATACAAAAACATGAACTCATACTTTCTATTATGACATCATAGTAGTTAATTTCCTTATGAAGTCAGACCGCTTTCTTCCTGTACCCGTTGCTCAACGTAACTAGGCCCGACCGACTGACCGACCGACCGACTGAAAAGCGTCTTATTGAGATGTGTGGACATATCTAAATACTAAAAGGTCAAATAGCAAACAGCAACTTCATTGCTTTGTAGTTAAGGCGAAGAGAAAAGTATAAAATAATTGTTTATGACATCATCTCAAGCATTTGACGTATTGGATTGTACTCATCGAGAGACAGGAAAAGGTTTCAAATGTTGATATTATTGAAAACTGTCAACCGAAAACACTTTCCTCTCTGGGATGAAGTTCCTGTCATGGATAGGAAACGCTGTTGGAAACTGAAGAAAATCAAGTCAGACAGGCCTTATCAACATGTCGACTGAATGTGTAAGTCAGAAAAGTGCACAGTTCAACCCGATGTGGCTTCCACCACTCAGCAGGAACAAGGGATGAAAGTCTGAGCCTAACAAGGGGAGAGAAAGGAACGGACATTACCTGACTCCTACGTGGTAATGTGTCTACCACTGGAATATTCTGTTTACCATCAATTATATTTAGATAGTAAACCTTAGGAAGGCCGTAAAATAGATCGGTCGAAACGTTGTGTTAACAAGACAAAAAAGGAGTTCGATTGTCTGGAAAATCTCTGAATATCAATTAACCTTTCCAAAACTCTATACAGTGTTTGTCTTATTGTCATGTCTAGGAGAGAAGCGTTTTTTACCACCCATGAAGGGTTTTAGTGGGGGTTCAATATACAATGTAAGTTTATGTTGAATTGAACCTTAGTTTGTATCCAGATGCATTTACGCTTGTTTTTTTTTTTGTTTGTTTGTTTTGTTTTTTTAATTCTGTTTTTTTACTGATTCAACGAATGACGAAAAAAAAAGTGAGAGAAGTCACGTTAAACCAAACCTAAATATAGAATTATTATTTCCCAACATTGACTTGAAATCATGTCCGAGTGATTGTTAGACTGCTTTCTTACAAACTGAACCGAAATGACAAGTCTAATATGTATACGAATCTATTTATTACATATAAAGTATAAAGCTTCAATAATCATTTTTAGTCGATTTATCAAGTATTACAATTTAAAATCTGGCCATTTTTGAATGGCTGAAAATGGCTACATTCTTTTTTAGAAATTTTATGGAACGAATGAAAGCTGTAAACTATGAACATTTGGAACCGTATTTCATTGAATTTAACTAGAGAGTATATCATTTACCGTTAGTATTACTCTTGGAGTTATCAATGTGAGATTGATTTTAACCCTACCTAATAAACCTAACAACAAACCTACCTAAACCTGACTACTAATCCTATTTACATGCTGTATTATAACGTAAACGGTATTTTTAGATGGGAAATAACGTTATTTGATCGTTTGTAGAAATCTAGCCACATTCAAATTGCCATAACGTCTGTCCCAATTACTTTATCAGAAAAATATCGACATAATATTCAATCTCACCTATTCCAAACAATTACCAAAAATAAATCTTGGAATCACATTTCTATATTGAAACCTCTGGCAATGCATATCCATAATGAAAATGTTTGGCAACATAGTAAAACCAATGCATTCAATAAAAAAAATAATAGTCCTTAACATAACAATCCTACAGAACAAATCTTTTGCCATAGATTTCTACAAGAAATCATCATCACCATCATCAATCTTTTAACGTCCGACCTTCCCCAGGGTTCTCCACAATACTCTATCATGGGTGTCACAGAGCCAGTACTTTCTGATTTTGTCTAGTTCACCTCTCGATTTTTTATCCAGTCGGTCTCGGTTTCGCATGTGATCTCTTAGGATCCATGTTGTGAGTTGTGATGTCCATCGGTTGTCTGTCATTCTTGCAACGTGGCCTGTCCATTACCATTTGATTTTTTGATAGATTCTATGATGTCTAGGACTCCCGTTTTTCATCCTATATATACTGTGTCATCTCGTGATCTCTCCATTCAAGAGTGAGCATGATTCTATCATGCGTGCGTTGCATGCTTCTCAATAGCGGATCTGTCTCTTGATTAGGTTCCATATTTCAGCTCCAGAAGTGACTATCAGGAGAATGCATGTTTTATACTCTTCTTTTTAGGATTTCTGGGATCGTCTGGTTTTTGAAAGTTAAGCTTGCTCTGCCAAAGGCTTGCCATCCTAAAGTGATTCTTTGCTTGATGTCCTCTTCTATCGAGGAGATTCGTTGTCGTAGGTAGATTTAATGGTCTACCTTCCCCAGTTTTCCATCTTCGATCTTGATAATTATGTTCTTTTTCTGATTGTTGCGCATGATTTTCGTTTTACTGAAGTTCATGTGTAAGCCTACTTCTTTGCTTTCTGTTTCGTTCATCAACCATTAGTTGGAGGTCGTCGTATACGCTCTTTGCAAATCTATAAGAAAAAGATCTGCAAATAATTTCTATAGTAATAGTCTTTGTAAACACAGTTCTATGGCGAAAATCTTTGGTATTCATCAGAATTATAGTGTCTTTTTATCAGCAGCAACTTTTTAATGGCTGTCGTTGGATGTACACCCCCCCCCCATTCGCCAGATCTCTCCATTGCAGGCGCCACTGCGTCAATAACTCTAACCTGTCAAAATTTAATTTCTTTTTTGTGGAATATTTGGAGATATAAGATATTTCAGAGTTTGAAGGTTGATTCTATTGATGCAAATATCCCTCATTTTTCTGAAGCTTGTTTCCAGCCACTTTTAGGCTTTTACAAACATTGAACGCATTGAATTAAAAATTACTTCAATCGTTTGTTTTGGGACAAGCCATCATAGTTGAATAACGCATTATGGTCGTCTCTTTCCTACACAAGAAGACAAAAAGAAAAGTACAGTTCGCTGAAAAAAAAACTGTGTTTACGACACTCGAAGAGTTAAGCAGGAATTTGATTTTTTGCAAACGCTTCTTACGCAAACGTAGATGTACCGTCTTCAACCCAGCGATAATGTCCCAGTCTTACGTACCTCAGGGATCTGGTAAGGCTCAAGAATGTTATATGCCTTTACGGTAATTTTTTTTTTTTTTTCATTATATGCCATTTGGGCATATGAAGGTTTTTCTAAATTTTAAAAAAAGCTCTTCTTTTAGACAAGGGGGACAACCTGCGTCTACTTCCGATCGCTGATGCTTAGTATGTATATTTACAATGGCCTGTGAGATGTATCATGATTCTGGAGGAGGATTTTCCGCCTGGTTTGGGATTAACTTTCCTATATAACTGAAAAAAAATCCATCTTTCACGTATAATGAAAAATTGCCTAAACCTTGTTTTTCCTGACAATCGCCTTTTAGCTAAAAAATAATGGTTGTAAGTTCAAGATATTTCACTCTAGATGGTTATAGGCTATAATTCCCAATATATTTCGTGATTTTTAATCAACAAATAACGTGTTGAATTTTAAAGCGTTGTAGCTGGAAATGGCTGACTTCATCGTAACCTGATATTCTTTGTTTACATAACTAAAACCTATCAAGTCAAAAAGATTATTCATTTTTTTTACATTCACTGCAAGTATATCGATACTGGTCTAATATTTTTTACTGTTCAGAAGACATCACATACAAGTTCATTAAAAAGTTTCTTCCGCAGATAACTGCCATTCTTGACCAAACACTCATTGTATTAATTCCAACTATTATTTCCTTTCATAAATCAAATATAATTACTTATTTACTATTCTGATGTTAGAATGTCTGCCATAGAAGGACAAGAACACAGAAAAAGTTAAACCGGATCTCAATTGATACTTTTTTGTAAAAAAAAAAAGGCTATATTTAATTCTCGAACTATCTAGAGCCTACAGAGGTAGAGAATGTCTTAGATTTTTATGAGGTCCATATTTTATGACCATAGGCTACGTGTATCTGTTGATAACTGCCCAGAATGTAGGTATTTTCAAGTAGTTCCAACAATAAGAAAAGTCATTAGATGGTTAATATCAAATGTATCAACGTTTCTGAGAGAAGTGTTAGCAAGTTTTTAAAACCTCCTCATCTCACTGAGTGATGTAAAAAAACAATTTGTTTTTTGTTATTTTGTTTTGTTTTCTTTTTGCAAAGAACATTATTTTCTTTCTTAGGTTTATTTCGTTATATGTTCAGATGATTATGCAACGAACATATTTTTTTTCCATAAGAACGTTGTCTGATACAGTATCCATCAGATATTTCACGGAAATATGATTAAACATGCCTGAAAATCAGATTATTGATGCGCTAGTTCTTTTCTTTTTCTAGAACGGTTAGTGATGGAAACATTAAGTTCAAATTTACATCTAAAATTGAATCAGAAAATATTCTGAAACACCTAAAAACATTTCGATCCCACATACATACACAATCTAAGAAATATAACTCATATTATATTGAATGTGACTTTAATCTTCAAATTTTATTTTATTAAAATATCATTTAATTGATTATAAGTTAAATTGCTATTTTTACAACCAAGAACATCTGGATATATAAAAATGGGCAACATCCAAATTGGCAAATCTGATCAATGAAGAATAATAGAAAGTATAAGGGATTCGTGTATAGCTTCGGTTTGGTCATCCATTGCCTTATGTATTGCTTTTATAGCTGAGATTCCTCTTTTCTTTTCTATCTTCAATGTAAGTTCCAAGCCACGACCCACAACTGAATGGCCAGTGTCCTTTTGGGCCCTTTTTATTTGTCCTTCCCATAAATTTGCAAATCTCTCAACCTCTTTACCTCTCTCTATCCCCTCCTCTCTCTCTCCTTGCGTGTACATATGTGTGTGTGTGTGTGTGTGTGTGTGATTCGCAGGAAAACTATTCTGGGATAAGTATCGACGCTAAATTGCAAAAAAAACAAAAAAAAAACAAGGATTCCATCTTGCAGCAGATAAAAATTTACGAGGGGAAAACAATTTCTCAAAAGTGCCAACAGGAATTTTCAAAATAGCATGAAAATGATGGCGGTTTTATGACCCATAGTAAAGCTACATGTTTTTGCTATGAACATTGTGTTGCAAGATTGAAGCACTGGAATCCAATTTTCTAACAAAATGGCAAAAAAATGTCCGAGAGGAATAAAGAGAGGGATGGCTGACACTTGAGATGACCGTATATTTCTCCGTTGTCTCAACGGTCGATGTTCCCGTTCGAGTAAAAGTAAGGATTTTGAATCATCTTAGGCCATAGAACTTTCCCCTAAACTCACCTGATCTCTCTATCGCAGGCACACCAGCATCAGTAATCCTGAGATCTGTTTAAATCACCAGGCCATCGTATTGATCCCTTAATTTTTCACCTGAACTTGTCCAATTTTATCTTTCTGCCCGCCGCAGTTTTGTGTATGATCCCCGGGGATTCACGTTGTGAGTTATGATGTTCAGCAGTTGTCTGACAATCAAGTAACATGGCCTTCCCATTGCCGTTTGAGTTTTCCTATGGATTCTATGATGTGTCTAACTCCCATTTTTCTCTCTCTAATATACTGCGTTATCTTGTAATCCATGAATTCGATACTGATTTCCAAGTTGATAGGCCCCTTTTCAAACTCGGAAGAATTACATGACATATTTTCTACATACCTGTTTGGTTCAATTTTTTCAGTTTCCTAATTTGTCAACGTTCATTTCGCAAGCTTTCAAATTAGGCTGGGTGGCTGATTCATTGGTTCTCTATGTATGTTTCACATGTACAGGCAACACTAAGGAATTTAGTGGTATGGAAGTTTAAATATTTACTCATGATGTTTAGAAAACGTGTATTTAGTTCTTTTAAAATTTCCTTCCTACATAAATTTTCAGTGGGGCGTTCAACTGTTACATCATAGCTGGGGCCAGATATCAAACCAGATGAATTCTAAGTTCAAACGAATTTACTATTCTGAAATGGTTGAGTTACAGTAAGGAGAGAGAGAGAGAGAGGAAAAAGAGTATATGTGAAAAAAAATTGGGCATTAGGGACCTTATTTTGACTGATTCTCAAGATGTTTTTACATGCTTTCAGTCTATGTTTTCCATTGGAAAACGCCAGTGATGTCATGGATAGAATTTATCCTGACCATCGATAGAATTTCTTACATGACCTCAAATTTTGACGCAATGGTTGTCCAATTATTTACTGTGATGGTGAGTCCTTTTTGTTTCCTTTTTGCTTCTTTTCCTTCTTCATTCCTACTGTTTTCTTTTTCATTCCTACTTTCATTTATGCTTTCCTTTTTTTTTCTATGATTTCTGCTTTTCTTTTCTGTTTCTCGCATTTACCGAATTATTGACTTATTTCACATTATTCTCATGGACGAATAGAGCAAAATAGATTTGGCAAGATCGTAAAGCGCAAATGTTTCAAGTGGAGAGAGGCCGCCATTTCAAAATCGTAGCCTTTCAATGCAAGCACTGACTGCAGTTGTCAATGACAGACGCAACTATTTCAGCCACTAAGCAGATCACTCTACTGTTTCATGTTCTTTAACGTCTCATTCATGAACTGATTGAGCGTTGAGAAATGACTCACTCATAGATTTGAATTTCTTCAAGATGTCTTTTTTTCAGGAGAAAAGTGGAAGAGCCAATCGTTTCAAATGATGGTTAGGAGATATCTAAATCTGCAAAATTGTTACCTTTAAGTAGATGATTCCATTGATATGGATGGATGAATAAAAAAACTCACAACGTTCCTTATATAAGTAAGTTCGAAGATGGAAACCGAAAAATAACTTTTGAGTCGGATACAAAATATAATGAACTGAATCAAATAACAAGGTTTTTTTCTTCTCTCAGATTAAGCAATCTTTTTTTCCAATTCTCTGCATATTATTTCCACAAAGAACGTGTTGAATTCCGTCGGAAAACAACAGCAATTTTCCCTTCCGTGTTATTTGCTTTTTTGAACATGACAGAATTGAGATTAAATTTTACGGCTGTTTTTTGAGCAATTTGAATCTGCCCAAATTGTTGTGAATACATGAAAGAAATGATTGGTTTCAACCAACAGATAGATAGATAGATTGATAGATAGATAGATAGATAGATAGATAGATAGATAGATAGATGGATAGATAATAGACAGATCGATTGATAGACAGATAATAATCTGAGTGATAGACAGACAGGTAGATAGATGGATAAATAGATTGATAGATAGATAGATGACAAACAGATATATTGATGGATATTAGAATAATAGATAGATAGATTGATAGATAAATAGACAGATAGATAGATATGAACAACCTGGGGAAAGATAGATAGATAGATACGTAGATAGATATATAGCTAATGAACAGATAAATAGATAGATTACGAATGAAAATAGATGGATAGATGATGAACGAATAGATAGATGAATAAATAATGAACAGACGGAGATATATAGACTGATATATATACAGACAGACAAGTGGATAGAATTACGTGTTTACAAAGACAATTGTCCATAATTCCTCCGTGTTCTGACCACTTCACACAAGAAAATGATTTCCTGTTTGAAAGCTTTTGTAAAAGATTTTTTTCTCATTTGCAAAACTGATTAAAGTCTTCTGGTGCCAAATGAAACAATGACAGCTTCTTTATTTTTCTGAGAATTATTAGAAAACCTCAATTAGAACTGCCAACACGGTTTTCTTCCGTTTTAAATGAGTCTGTTTGGCTTCTTAAGTGTGCATAAGTCGTGTGTACAAACTGCATTAATGGAGCTAGAGGACTAAAAATAAATTATTTACTCCTTATTATGACGAAGGAAAACTTTTTTTTTTGTTATTTGAAAAAAAAAAACAACTCTCCAGATAGATTTTCAGAGAGTGGTTATTTTACGATGAAAGTCAATAACTTGTTCCCTTATTTTTCGTCCAGCAGTTATTAGATGGAGAGACGAGCTAAACAAGTTCAGGAAGAGCTGGCTCCGCAACGCCCATGATAGAGAAGTGTGGCAAATCCTGGGGAAGGTCTATGTTCAACGACGGACGTTAAAAGACTGATGATGATGATGAGGAGGATGATTTATGCTTGTTTTTTTTTGCAATTTAAAAAAAAAATTTAGACGTTTTTAGTGATCATCACTCAAAAATGTCAAGTGAAGTGAGTCAATAACCGATCCCCCATTTTTCCAATTTTCAATTGGTCACTTCCAAGATGGCATGCTGTCAGTCGACGTGGCTCACATGATGGTTTCTATTGAGTGAATAACCAGACCTGTTTTTATCATTATTTTGTGAGAATATTTTATTTCATTCTTCCGTTTTATTTCCAGTTTGTTTATTTTCCTTCCCTCAACTTTCGAGAAAATACTTTGCGCCCCCCGATCATTAAATCATCTCCCACGAATTGCGCCTAAAGAATAACACAATCGCTTGATAACAGGTTCAAAAAACGGAAAAAAAACGACCATTATTTACTCTACTGAGCATTGTCTGGTACAAGGCCAAAAGACTTGAACACCAAAAGAAAATGAGACTTACTACATTGGTGATTGTCTATAAAAGTCGTATGTTGGGAATCATCAACCTGATGTAAGATGGATAAATAGATTACTTGGCCTAGTTAGAAATGGAGTCACAATACCAGGGCACTTTGTCTGGATCGAACTCACAACACTCGCAATCAATTATCAATATATAGAGGGATACGTAGATGTGAATAAACTGAGATGAAAGGCCACATCATATGAGCACACAATGAAGATAGAAGCGACTAATATGCTGGGAATTACCTTACCTGATGCATTATTCATAGATAGATAGATAGATAGATATAGATTGATAGATAGATATATATAGATTGATAGATAGATATATATATAGATTGATAGATAGATAGATAGATAGATAGATAGATATCTTAGCCTGATACGAGGCTATGACATTAGGGCCCGCAGTGAGTATCAAACTCACTATAATGGTAACGGTGATTGTCTACAAAACTAGCTCGTTAAACATCAGTCTAATATAGGCGCACAAAGAAGACAAGCAGATCTTGTAGAAAGTCTTCGTACACGATCCCGTTATTCATCGGGAAACAGATCTCTACATCACGCTCAAAAAAGCAAGCCAAAGCCCCCACACGCCTCCAGACGGGCCTGGCTGCAAGCAACAATAATGAATGGATGAATCTCTGTCTGGCACAGGGCTATAGAATTAGAACAATGTTGGAATCGAACTTACTACAGAATTCATGGTCTACTAAACTGAATGGCTCGCTATCGTTCATCAACGGTCATTTATATCCTTCAATAGGAAAAGCAACTTCTTAGATTCGCCTACGCATCTCTATAAAAAAACTTTTTGCTCTGTCAGTCCCAATCATGTTAAACAGCAATTTTCTCACCTGTATGACGCTGAATCGACATGAAAATTGGTCCAGACTTTCGGGTTAACCATCCTAATTTTGCTCTTCTCTGTCTTCTTCCCCCTCCATCTACTGCTACCACTACCACAACCAGTAATGTTAAGTATCAATTTTCTCAGCCATATCATGCGGGATTGATATGAAACTTAGTGTTAAATGAAATCAAATTCAGTAAATACCTGTAAAAATGTGACTAGAGGGGGCCAAATGAAGGCTAAATTAGTTTCTACAGTAATGGGTCCTCATTGAAAACTTCACGTTTGTGGCTTTTTGTCTCTTCTTCGGCCGACCGAAAATATATTGATAGCCTGTTTAAAGACCAAACAAAACACTCACTCACAGAGAGAGACAGAGAGGTTTATCAGTCTTTCTACTGCTGGTGGCCTTGGCCTGGCGGCCCGTACACCATCCGACCCTTTTCTTGGTCTGTTACTCTCGTCTGGTCTGCCGTTTTTGTGACCAATCTTCCGACCCCTATTCATAGGTGAGACTCCTTTCTCTATCGCTATCTATTTTACTATATTAACTCACCCTCTTCTTTTACCTGATACCGGAACTGAATGATCAATCTCCCCTTTTCTCTTCTATTTCCTCCTGCTTTGTTTCGTTTCCCACGCCACCGAACTTACCATCTATCTTTTTTACTTCTGCCGTAAAAATTATTATACACCGTCTTTTTTTTATCAAACCCTTTTCACTTTCTTTCTCTTAATGTCTTTTAAGTTAAGTGGCTGTAACTGGCTATCTATCTGTGGGGGTTCTAAGCGACCACGCTTTCATCATCATCATCATCATCAGTCTTTCAACGTCCATCGTTGGACACAGACTTTCCCCCGGATTCGCCACACTTCTCTATGATGGGCGTTGCGGAGCCATTACTTTCTGAACTTGTCTTGCTCGTCTCTCCATCAAACATTCTGCCAGCCTCGGTTTTGCATGTGATCTTGGGGGTTCATATCGTGAGTTGCGATGTCCATCAGTTGTCCGCCGTTCTTGCAACATGGCCAGCCGACAGCCATTTGAGATTTTTGATGGATTCTATGATGTCTCTAACTCTTGTCTTTTCTCGGATGTACTGTGCTATTTTGTGGCCTCTCCATGTGAGGCCCAGCATTATTCTTTCATGTGAACGTTGCATGGTTCTCAATTTGCTGGTCTGTCTCTTGGTTAGGTTCAATGTTTCAGCTCCATAAGTGACTATTGGGAGGATGCATTGGTTATACACCATTCTCTTTAGGATTAATGGGATCTTATTATTTTTGAAGGTTGAATAGCTCTGCCAAAGGCTTGCCATCCTAGTGTGATTCTTCGCTTGATTTCTTCTTCTTTTGAGGGTCTCATGGAGATTCGTTGTCATAGGTAGATGTAGTGATCTACTTTTTCCAGTTATGCATCCTTGATTTTGATCTTTGTGTTCTTATCTCCGATGTGGTTGTTGCACATGATCTTCGTCTTGCTGAGATTCATGTATAGGCTAACTCTCTTGCTCTCTTCATTTGATTCGTCTATCATTAGTTGGAGGTCGAGTAGGTTCTCTGCAAAAAGGGCAATATCATCTGCAAATCTGAGGTTGCACAGATACTCGTCGTCTATTCTGATTTCTGTACTCTCCCAGTCTAGTCTTCTGAAGATCTTCTCGGAGCAGGCTGTGAAGAGTTAAGGTGAGCTGGTATCACCTCATCTTACTTTTTTTCTGGAGCTGAAAGAGGTCTGAGTCTTTATGTAGCCTGATAAAGAAGCTGCTGTGATTATATATATGTTACAGCACTTCAACGTATACTGGATTTACACCTTATCGAGTGATGGCCTCCATGACTATCGAGATTTCTACTGAGTCGAACGCCTTTTTGGAATCGATAAATGCTACAGCGAGATGTAGTTTATATTTTGCTGCTTTTTCTTTCAGCTGATTTATCGAATGCAGGTGGTCCATGGTCGAGTAGCTTCTTCTAAAGCCAGCTTGCTCTCGAGGTTGGTTTTCATCAAGTGTTTTAGTGATTCGGTTGGTGATGATTTCTGTGAAAGGTCCGTATATGCAGTTGAGTAGGTTTATAAGCCAGTACTTGTTGAAATCTTTCGGGTTTCCTTTTTTATATGAAAGCATTATGATGGCAGTGTTTCAGTCATCTGGGACTTTACTGTATTTTAGACACAAGTTGAAAAGGACGGCCAGTTTCCTGATGATGATTTTACCCGCTTTTCGGAGTAAATCGATGGTGATGTTGTCCGGTCCAGGGGCTTTTCCTTTCTTCGTCTGTTTGATGGCTTGTTTCACCTACCTCTGGGTTACTTCTGGGAAGTCTTTGAGTTGATTGCTTGCGTCTTGCGTATCATGTTCATTGTTTTGTAGTTCTTGTTCAGACGAATGAAGTTTTTGGTAAAATTCTTTTGCATGTTCGACAACCTGTCTCTGGTTATTTTTTTTCGTTCTAAGTCGAGGCCTTTTTTATAGCTTTCGAGAGACGATCTGGTGACTATCGTCGAGTATCTTCTGTCTTCCTTTCGTTTTTCTCTGAATAATTTATCAAGTTTGGTCTCTTCGATTTCTTCTCTTGTTGTTGTTGGTGGCCTAAATGTGCTTAAGATGTTTCTATTGTCCTTTTGGCGTTTGAAAAGAGTTATTCTGTAACTTACCTTAACTTTGAGCATATATGTAAGTATAATTCACATATACCCATGCAAAAAGTATCTCTAACAAAAGATGCTTATTGAAGATTAAAAAAATATCTAAGAATAAAATGAAATATCCAATCAAAGAGTCCCAGTCAGACCTCATATTGTAACACATGCATAAGAGATACTAATGCTCGATATCACATAGAGGAATCATAACACAGCGCAGTACATTAGAGAGAGGGAGAAAAATAGAATTCAGAGATATATAAACCATTAAAAACTCAAGTGACGATGGACTGGCCATGTTGCAAGAATGGCAAATCACCGCTGGGCATCAATTCATAAGGTTTATCCCCAGAGATCATATGAAAAACTGTAATCGGTCAAAAATGAAACGGCGTGACGAAATCAACAAACTCAGAAAGTGCTGACTCTGTGACGCCCATGATGAAAAGGTCTTGCAAGTCTTGGGGTGGGGGGTCTATATCCAACAACAGAAGCTAAAATGATGATGATGATGATGGTGGTGGTGGTGGTGGTGGTGATGATGATGATGATGATGATGATGATGATGATGATAAAGTTTACAAAATATTTCGACTCAATCGGTGGTTGAATATTTTCAACGACAACTATAGTCACCAGCCAGATATATGCACTTATCTCTACCACTGAGCAGCCCCCACCGCAGTAAAGCTGTTGGTCTGGATTTACATCTACGATTAATCATGATGTCAATCAACATTTCTTGGACAAGCAAAGTACCACAAACATTAATTCTTATATAAATACGAAGTACATCAAAAGTTCGGTGAAACGCTGGAGAAAATTTAAGTACCAAACGTCAAAATTGTATTTATACCTACGGAAATAAAGAGACGGGGATTGCAATTTTGTAATCCGCTCTGATTTAAAAAACATTAAACTACAATCTCTTTCCATTAACGAAACAAAAAAGCAAAAAATGAAAATGCAGGAATCAAGTTTCTATTATTTTTCTTATCTCCATCTGCGTCTCTATGCTCACGTTGATAATGTTTTCAATATTCGATTTTGGGAAATGTGATTTACATTTCTAAAAAGACAAATTTTCCAGGGACAGTTTATTATATATATATATATACATACATATATATATATATATATATATATATATATATATATATATATATATATATATGAATATATATATATATATATATGAATATATATATATATATATATATATATATATATATATATATATATATATATATATATATATATATGTATATAAAGAGCGAGATAGAGAGAGAGAGAGAGTAAGACAGAGAAAAGGAAAGGGTGAGAGCATACTTTTACAATTTCAAGAACTCAAACCGAATATCTGATAATAAAAAGAAATATCAAAATAAGATATAACATTGGAAATTTATTAACAAAAATTGAGATCTCTGTTCCAGATTTAGTTAGTAGGTGAATGTTGAAAGTATCACTTTTATCCTCACTATATATATATATATGTGTGTGTGTGCGTCTATTTGTGTGTGTGTGTGTGAGTGTGTGTGTGTGTGTGTGTGTGTGTGTGTGTGTGTATAATAAAAGATAAATTACAAATACACACACGTATATTTGAAGTTGATATTCATTTTTTTGTTGAGGCTTCAATGTCTAAACAAAAACACTACGTTACGTATTAGAACATAAATATATCAAGTAACAAAATTAAAATTGTTTCATGCTGAAAATTGAACTTGATACATAACCGATAAATTTCAGTACCAGTCTGAAAGAGAGTTTAACACGAAACAAGTTTTTATTTGTTACTGGATATTAATCTTGAAAATATTATACTTATATATACACAAATATATATATATATATTTATATATACACACACATAATAAAATACACAGCAATTATGTGTATACGTATTAATGTATTGAGTAGATCGGAAAGGGGATTATTGCTATCAGTAGAGCGTTTATAGAATGAGATAAAGGTTTTTTCCAATGGTTCTCTACAGATTCTGTTTCACTTTTCAAATGAAAAATTCCACTCATTATATATATATAAGTGTGTGCGTGTGTGTGTGTGAGAGAGAGAGAGAGAGAGAGAGAGAGAGAGAGGAGGAGATTTTCCACCTTTCCCTCCTCTTTTCAACGTATATCAGAGTGTCAGTCAACCCTCCAAATATATATATATATATATATATATATATATATATATATATATATATATATATATATATATATATATATATATATATATATATATATATATATATATATATATATATATTAGCTTTAGATGTTACAACAAAAGAAAGCAAATGATATTTTGCAGAGAGTGGATGGTGTACAACTGCTATCATTCCTAACTTACTTGGCCTGCACACATTTCCAAGCTGACCCTCATGGACCGGTGCTATGTGTGTGTGTATGTCTACAATAGTAATGAGAAGGTAAAAGAGAGAGTAGGTGAAGAAAGAGGAATAGATTTTCTTCTTTTACGTCTCACTACGTCATATATTTCACTTTAAATCAATGTTGGAAATTAAAAACATTGAGTGCAAAAGAAAGAAAGAAAGAAAAGAAAGAAAGAAAGTGAATATTACACTGTTCATAATTAATGTATACCCTCCATGTGTTTATAACTTTCTTCTTTCCTGAAGAATTATATTGCATTTTGGACGTTATTTTTACCCTTACTTCTGATGCAATGATTATTTGTTTTTGTTTCAGATGTTCTGGTGGGGATTACCTTGAAAAAATCAATAGGAATCAAAGTTTTATTATAGAAACAAATGTTGACAAATATTGGCAAATGCCGTCAAACTTTGCTCAAACAACGTCGCAGATTTTGAACATAGTTTGTTCTTTATTAAGTGCAGAAAACAATGTTTGACGTGAATACATTGATGTAAAAATGGTTAGAAATGTCTTCGCAAAAACTTTAAGTGCACCAAAATGATTGCGGATGTGATTTCACACTCTCAGAAGTTCACAGACAGAATTTTTTTTCATGGTTCTTTGTACACGTTCACATGCAATTTCTTCTTAACGATTTCTATGTGTGATAAATGTTTGCTTCCAAATAGAATTCGAGTGGAAGTTGACTCACTGTATTGTTTGATCTCTTAAAAGTGACCACGGAAAAGTATCTAATTTCAGATCCATGAAATCTGATTCATCAGAATATCCTATGAATAGTATTGTTTATTTGAATCTTTGAAATACATAAATCCAGAAGAAAACTGTTTTGTCAAGATCTTCATAATCCCAATTAACTATTTAACACGTTATGAAAGATTCTTACCGCTAGTTTTTTCCCTTGTGGATTTTTGAAACTTCTACTTTCTAAATCATATTAAAATATGCCAAGTTTACGTCAATAGATTTCCTTAAAGCCTCTCAGTTTATTCAGATGCAGTGAAAAATCCATCAAAATCATGAGTTCACTGGGTCAAACATAATCATTCAGTTGAAGAGATTAATGTTCTATGTGTTTCATATCTAAAATACTCTGATTTCATTTGAACATTCAACAAATCGTTCGAGTATTTGACCACGACTCAACAACCATTGTTGTACATTTCTAAATCACTGTGAACTGATTCAACTTCATTTAAAAGTAAATTATGCAAAGCCCTGACAGCCATCAAATTGGATATCAGTGTCACACCATGTGATTGGAATCTTTTAAAGACGATACTTCTTCATGCATAAGAAAATGGCAAAAATCAAGGGAATTACTGACAGCGTCTATAGAATGCTTTACAAAACCAACGTTTCGGTCTACCATATTGGAGGCACTGTCAGGTGTAACTGAAACTATTTTCGACGAATCTATTTGTTTTTCATGCAATATTCTAACAAGAACATCCCCTATATCTTTTCCTTGCGTGTTTTGGAGCGAATCCTTCAAGTTGATCTGCTCCTTACGGATAGAATCTCCGATAAAAAAATATCGTACAATAGTAACTAATAGAGCTGATGGCGGATTATCAGTGACTTCATCAAGAATAAAAGAAATAAGAACAGAGAGTTCAATGAGGCGTTCACCATAAAGTTTAAACGTCATTAGAAGGTCTATGTCCAACGACGGACGTTAAAAGCCTAATGATGATGATGGTGATGATCGCCAGATCACTAGACCCTGTGTTGAAGATACTTTCAGGTAAAAAGCATCATATCAACGGGTATTTTTTTTAATATAAACTTTCAAATAAATTTGACTCGGAACAGTCGAAAAAATCGATTTCTAAACATAGAATTTAAATGCTATCATTGCCAGATCACATGACGTTGAGTGGATGACTTTCTTAGGTAAGAATCATCTTATTAAGGAACGCCTTTCTACCAAGTTTCAAGTAAATCTGTCTTGGAACAGCCGTGGAGCAATATCGGGACGGACCCAACAGCCGATCAAGCTTATTTTAGAGAGGCGAGAACTTTAATTGTTCTTGATTTTGATTTTTTGTATTGGCTTTCATTTTGTTAACTCTAACTTGAACAGTATTTCTGCTCTTTGCTACAATATCCACATGATTCATAATAGCATCCTTATTATGACATTTAACAAATACGAAATGGTGCGCATCAAACAAAAGCTGCTTTTATAAAATCACCGATTTTCTTTGTCTAACAATAGTACGTGAAATACTAAAATAAATACCAAGTGTGAAGGTCTCACCGAGAAATAAGTTTTCTGATTAGCAGTACTTCCACTTCAACAGCATTATTTTTCTAGGAGCGATTGTTGTTTAATGTCGTTTCCTAGTTCTACTTACAACTAGTTCCTCATACAAAGGAATTTATCAATCTTATCAATAACTTTATTTTGTTCAGTCAACGCATCTTAAAAGTTTCCTGCTATTCTTTCAGGTGATGATTGAATTTTTGATTCAGTTCAATTTCTTAATGAGCAGTTGGTGTCATTATGATTTGGCCCTAAAAACAAGAACGGAAGAATTGACAAAAAAGGCCAAAGTCATACACTTATTAGATAATTCATTTTTTGTGGAGAGATCTGTAGTTTTTAAGTGAAAATTTCCGACTCCATGATTTCTCCAGATTACATTAAATAAGTTTTCACTATTGCTCATTGCTATTGTAATTCTTGGTAGGTATAATCAAAGTGATGAAATGATAAGTCTTTCCCTTTATCACGTTTTTACCCTTCTTACTGAGCGGGTTCAAAAGGGTAGGCAACTTTTTCCCTTTTAAAAATCAAAAGTGAAGGAAGACTTTTGTCCCTTTTTACTTCTCAAATAGTCAACCCAGCGTAGACAGCTACTTTAGCTAGTCTATATATATTACATTATATAGAAATAATTCTGGTGGTATAGCTCTAAGTGAATCAATGAGGAAAAATGATTCTTTTTCTTGGTACTTTCAAAGACAGTCTCTAGACATCTTTAGACAGTGTTTGGGATTAGTTTCCACTCAAGAAGTTTGTTATCATTCAAATGACATCGCTTTTCTGAAACCTTTTTCGATCCTTTGTTTATTTCATTAAACTTATCTATTTGACTGTTTAAAGTTCCCAGGATTATCTCGTACTTACAAGTTCTTATCTGTTTGTTTTTATTGTTTATTATAATGATGTTAACTTATAACTTTTTTCTGTATCCTACATCAGTAGACTCGAGCAAACAGTATTTACAACATTCTGACCTTCTGATATATATATATATATATATATATATATATATATATATATATATATATATATATATATATATATATATATATATATATATATGTGTGTGTGTGTGTGTGTGTGTGTGTGTGTGTGTGTGTGTGTGTGTGTGTATCAGGAGGTCAGAATGCTGTAAATACTGTTTGCACGAGTCTCTCTCTCTCTATATATATATATATTTTATATATATATATATATGTGTGTGTGTGTGTGTGTGTGTGTGTGTCTGTGTGTGTCTGTGTGTGTGTTTTTGTGTATGATGCACTTACAATTGAGCCAAACACAGCCAGTAATTCAAAAGCTCAAATGACTGCTTTATCTCGAACATCATATTTTGCTCATGCATTGTCTATATCTGTTCTATTTGTTTCTCAACGTGGACAATTATAGCATTAGAAAATGGATATATAATCCGGCAGAAAAATATAAATGTGTTATACTGCATTAAAGTAGCGATGCTATTACCATTAAGTTAAACAACTGCCGGTAATTTCAAAAGCAACCTTTTTTCTTTCTTTTCTTTTTCTTTTCGTGTATGCATGTTTCTTGTTCTGTGATATTTTGAACTGATAGCTATATATACACACATATGTGCGTACTTATATTTACACACATATACATGCTCATATGACTTATCATTATTAGTCTGATATTAGTTGTTATATCCTATTTTCATTCACTTTTCCATAAATACTTTTTGTATGTTCGTACTGATCATGTCGAGGTTAATAAATATCAGAATGTTTATTTTTGGTTATTATCATTTGCAGCTTATTTACTTCTAGCTTTGTGGCCAAGGTTCATGTACGTGTAAGTATATTCTAATTCTTTTATATATCTGTGTACATTTTTATTTTCGCTTTTTTCATGAAATGGTTGTATAATCGATTTGTTTCTTGTCTGGTTTAGATCATTCTAACATCATGGAACTGTTTACATATCTGAGGTGTATCTTGCTCAATGTGCATATATACATACACATCGATACATACAGATCTGGACACACACAAACAAACACACGCACACGAACACACAAACACACACATACACACATATATATATATATATATATATATATATATATATATATATATATATATGTATATATCGACCCCATCTAGCGGTACGGGAAGTGATGTCGGGACTGTAGCCATACTGAAAAGTTGTACTACAACGGAACAGCTGCCTGTGGATGACACAGTTATCAATTATATATATGTACGGAATGAGATGGACTCAGAGATAGAGATAAATGGACTGTTTGTTTATTAATTAATTAATTAATCCATAAATGAATTAATTGATATGGTTTTCATCTACAATAGCACGTGTGTACCGTTCAGTGATTAAAAGTTTTCCGTAGCAAACAAATTTAGCATCAGTTCTTTGTCGTGTATGATCGAATATATTTAAAGAACTTTATAATTATAAATTGCATTATTTTATATAGAAATTTCATTTGAGATGACCTGACGTCGTTACACAGTTGATGTATCACTCGGCCTAGACAACGTTGACAGCATAAACAATCGAATAAAATGGAGCTGCTGTAGGAATCGAACCTGCCACCGATATGGTGGTCGCTTCAACCTAGTGTCGCTTTTACCATTGAGTTAATAGCCACCCGTAATGTAAAGGACCAAACAACTGTTTTCACTCCAAATTCTCACTTCGTTCATTCTCTGTATATTCGTTTCTTTCAACGCGACAGTTATGCATCATGGAATGGATATATATGATCCAACAAAATGATTATAAATTGCTTTATATTTTATTGAAATGAACATCACACGTTACTCAGTCAGCCTAGACAACATAAATAGAATACAAGTGATATATCATCCGTGCAACGACAGGAGATCATTTGAAATAAGAGTTCCAATATGATATACCGCAATTTATAATCATTCAGTCAGATCATATATATCCATGTCTTGATATGAATAAATGTAAATATAAACATAAATGTATCAATCTCTCTCTCTCTCTCTCTCTCTCTCTCTCTCTATATATATATATATATATATATATACATATATATATATATATATATATATATATACATATATATATATATATATATATATATATATATATATATATATATATATATTATAAAATTTATATAGCAACTTACTGTATGAATAACCTCTATCTGCCATAAATACCAAAGTCAGTTTCTTGTCCAGGCAATAAACTTTGTTGTATTGTTTCATTATTTGCTTTTTCTTTTAGTATGTTTCGTTATTCGTCAAAAGACAATTTTATTATGACAGATGAGATGGGGAAGCAACTATTAACAAATCTTTCGACCGTATGTTAAGACAAATGTTTGCCTAATAACCCTGGAGTGCTGTCCATCATTTTGAGATGAGTCATTAATATTTGAAGAGTTTTCAGTCAATCTGACTTATTATATTCATTTTTATTCTCGGGCGAAATATGGAAATTTACAAATCGAAGTGATGGTCAACTTAGAATCGCGCAGAGAATCATAGAAGAAGAAATGGCTGTAAGGTGAATGATATTACACAAATAATTGAGCAAAAAAATAGAGATGTACGGGACACTTATCGAGAAGAAATGACAACTGGGTGAAAGAGTAACTGATTGGTGCCCAGGGGAAATAAACAGAGTAGGAAAAGACTAAAGGAAAAGATAAAACACAAGATAGTGTGATCAAAGTTTACCCGTAAGACATGCTAGCGCGATCACGGTCATCATGGATTGAGATTGGAAAGGCTTTTGTCTAGCAGTGGACTTACAATGGATACTGCTACAGTTAATGACAATTCTAAATGCTTTTATCAACAACTCTGTCAAGATGCTTTTTAACACGACTTAAAGAATGAGCCTGAGGTGAGAATCTAATCCACATCTTCTAGCCAGAAGAGCTCAGTGTGATTCATAATAATTAGATAATTCAAAATTGATTAGAAAGATATTGGATTTCTCTTTGTTGTTATATTTGTGGCTTCAGTTGATCTATGCGTCGGTTTCCATCAGGTGTAATATCTGTATTTAAAGATGGGTACTATAGGGAAGAACTGTTATTTCCTTTACATACCGATAGTGCACGTGAGGAAGACCATGGAATGGATCGGCCAAAATGCGTGAACATCAAAAGTTTGTCCGGAAAACATGAAATTAACCTTTTGGAGTGTTTGACGGTTCAGAAATTGAGCATTTTCATCATTTCATATATTAGGTTTCTTTTGGTTCTTTAACTGGTCTGTCTGGCTGACTGGTTGGCTGACGATGTATCATATGTATAGGCTGTACCGTTGGTAGGGGGCTGAAAATTTCATTTACTCCTTACTTTATCGAAAGTAAGAGCTTCCTTCCAATCAATGATTCCCAAAAATAGGTTCCGGGTAGGTGGTTTGATTTGCAATGTGAGTTTATGCTAAACTGATCTCTTAGTTTGTATTTGACTGCATTCACGACTGTTTCTTGAAAATTCAGATTTTTGTAATGACCACTGCCCAACAGAATGCCTGAAAAGTAATTAATTCAATGATCAACCTTTTTTATCCAATTCTTTAATTGATCAACCTCCGCATACACCACCCAAAATGCTGCCAAAATACGTAAATCACATTCTTTTGGGTGGCTAACTTGACCTGTCTTCGTCTATTTCTAAGTTTTACGTTTCTACCACTTCAACACGGAATATAGTTGGCCTTAATAGCACAGGGGAATGGAATCAGTGAACCGGGTTCAAACTCCCGCTGAGACAGTTTGCGTTCAATTTGCACTTATGCCCTTTGGAGTGGCATAATTCAATCTCTTTCGTCCCAGGTATAAGAAAATAAAAATGCACTTGGAAGATTTTAATATTATAAACCAGCTCATGTTCGGCGTCGGGATTGCAGTCTGGTCCTGTGAAAACCGCACATCTGTCATAAACAATGATTGGGTTTCTCGTGGATCATTTGAGAGATGGAGACAAAACTATTGCCTTGTTTGTCAAGGGAGTAACTACGCTGAACTCCCTTGGAAATCTCTCAAGATCTCTGGATGCAGTACAAACATAGAAGGAGAAGGTCGAAGAATATATCGTCCAAAACGATGTGTTAATATCACAAACCAAAGAATATCAGTCTGAACAAGGCCGGTTGGAGCAGGGTCAAATTCTGCTCCAACTTCTATTCTAACTTTTGTATTGCACATACAATATACAAAGCATTATAAAATTCTATATAAATGTATTTATTTATCACAATGAAATAAGCCCTTATCTGAATGATAACCGTGTGAATTTAGCTCATTCGGTTTGGTGTGAGTTCAGATCTCTGTAGGGGGATATGAATTTTACAAATCGATTTGCTCCCCTAATTTTGGCAAAGATCGTTTTTGTTGTTCTTGTTCTTGTTAGTGCAGAAAGAATAAAGTAAATCGTAGTATAAGAGTTTGTCAATAATGTATGGAATAAGGAAATGAGCTTTATCTCATAACTTCAGACAACAATACCATAATTGTATAAAATATGGACGGTTTTAGGTATTTTTGATAATGTTCATTAGGGAAATGTGTTGGACATTGCTCATTTGCCGATTTTGCCCTCCAGATTGAATTAAAAGAGGTGGAAGATTTTGTTGCGCCAGCGTCCTAAATGAAGTGGTAATGCCTGCAACTTTTTAGGCTGGTAGTCTACTACAGTAAGTAAAACACATATTGGAAATGAAGGCTTCAGGAAATTAAACTGATGCGAGTTCGAGTCTCACGCGGAGATTATTTTTCATGCCCTGTCTGTGCTGTTTACTCACTGCCGTAGACTGACGCTCTGTGTGGTTGCAGTGAAAAGCAACTAAAATGAGACGGAAGAGAATACTAAAGAAATAAATAATAATGGTTGACTATAATCCATCTAATAAAAAGTAAAATCCAGATAATATTACTGTTCTGATACAATTTATTTGGAATGTTGCGTGGAACCGATCTACCCATTACAATTATTTCCAATCCGTCATCTGAGACCCAGTCGCTTGAATCTGCTAACGTGTATCTAATCTGCATTTTTTAAAATCATGTCTTGGATCTTGTTACGTGTATCAATTCTGACTTGTTTATTTTGTAGTTGGAATGTTTAGTTTTGTTTTGTTTGTGAATATCATAGTTTTATCTTGTAAACGAATATTTGCAAATGAATGCACCAGTTCATTTCTTTATTGCATGGAAGGAAACATGCATCGGCTCATAAAATGCACATGACGACGTCGAAATGCTACTAAATATTTGAATCCTGTCCAGGAATTACGACCAGAGTTTTTCGTGCAGCCAATATGTCTATGCAGACGATAATCTAACATGTCCGACAATTATGGAATTTTTAGAGTCCTCCACTTTATCTCTGACATTCTTCTGCATTGACTTCATGTACCGATCTCAATTTTATGGGTCGTGTCGGGTTTAGAAGATCTTGAAGTGATTTAAGAGTGGTATAAAATGTTGGCAGTTACGCCATCTAATGGGTATGGATGGAGCTTGTGCAAGACAAAATATGGCGGTTCGGTGGGAAATTTGAGACTATGGAAGAATGAAAGTTAAATGGGATAAAATAAAGATTTCACTGAAGTGGTTAAAGAAGGAGTTTAAAGGGCGAAATGTTAGTGAATTTAATTTGATGAAAAGATTTAAAGGGAAAATTAATCGTCGTAGCCCGCGTGTGTATGGAAACTGATTATGCTTTGAATTATCTAAAGAATAGATCCTCTATTTAAGCTCAGGATTTTGTCATTATCAGTTCAAGTGGGCATAGCGACCAAGAAAAGCATTTTTTTTTTTTTAGATATGATGTACTCTTGCTAATTCCCAAAGTTGTGGTCCCCTAAATGTTACCAGGACACGCACTCACTGACTCACACAGGCACGCAAAGAGAGAAAAATCTGTAGGCTACTTGGTTTGTTGGTTGGACAGGCTATTTGTGGGGCTACGATGATTCGATGATGTATGAAAGATGAGGATTACAAAAATGACTAGTAATAGAAAAAGTGTCCAAGGAATAAGAATAGATAAGAAAGAAAGAAGGAAAAATGATAAAGAATGAGATTAGAGAAAAAAGAAAATTGACTTTAAGTCAAGAAAAGACACAATATGAGAAAAACTGAGAAAGAAAGAAAGAAACAGAATGAACGAGAGAAAAAAAGAAGAGGAAAGAGAGATATCATCCTGAAGGAAAAAAAAGAACGAAAAAGAAAGGAAGAACAAAAGAAAAGAAATCGAAGCAAAAACACAAAAAAAGAAGACATTGAAGTAAAGCAAAAAGAAGGAAAGGAAAACTTAAAAAGAAAAGGGAAAGAAAGGAGGAAAACGCTTGAACGGAGAGAAAAATCACGGAAAATGAAAGAAAAAAAGATTAGTCAATAGAAACCGTTATGAGAGAGGGATGATCAATGAATAAGTTACTTTTCTCGTATTTCTCGGTCAGTAAAAACATGAATGCTGCTAGACATAAACTATGGGATCAATTCAACATGAACATACATTGCAAATTGAACCCCCGCCGAAAACCTGTTTAAAGGCTGAATCTTAAAGAAAAACAAACGTTCTTTCCCAGCATAATAGAGAACAGATGTTGAAAATGTCAACCCTCTAGCTCTATTTGTAAAAACTGTACGTGCGATATACATCAAGACAGCCAGTCAGCAGGGCTAACTTGAAAACTGAAAAAAAACTTATGTAGACAATTTTGATTGACAGTTTTGGTTGACAGTCTGTAGATTATTCGAAGCAGATAGTAAATAATTATATCACGTATTCGTGTGTTAATGAACAGCCCGACAGAAGCTTATGACCGGATTGGATCAAGCAACAAAAAACAGAATTTTTGTCTGAGATTTTGTTTTTGATTTTTTTTTTTTCTACTGGGATGGGGCTTTTTTATTTTTAGTCCAAGTCGTATACTATATATGTAGAATTTTGAATTAGGATAAGAGAATCAAAGAAAACGGGCATACATTTTCGGGAAACAACGTTTTTCAACGGATGTAATCAAGATGTTATTATTCGCTTTAACATTCACAGGCAAAAATGACAGCGTTACTAACGAATGGATCAGCAATAAGGAGCCTAACTCTATTTTATTAGGTTATTCATTTTGAATAATTCGAGTATCCTGATTTCAAGTTTTTCTCTTTCAGTCAATTACACGCTTTGATTCTGTTTTAGTTTCAAACGTCCATCGATTCCGTGACGTATTATTCATTATTTATTCAACTGTTCAATTGTTGTTGTTTTTTTTTTAGCTGTGTTAATCTATACCACATTGACCAATCCATTATAACTTTCAAACTACAACAGGAACCGGACAGGAGATACAACCATACAATTATGCAATTAAACATACTAATTTGAATGTGTGGCTTCTATTTAGATTGATCGTCTAATTAGAGTCTAATTATCAAAGAAAACGAATGTCGTTGAGCAACGGTTTTCAACAGACGTAATCAATATATATATATAGGAGGTGCAGAGTGATGCAACAGTTACTGCTACGTAAAATAGGATCTGTTTATCGAGTTTGAGTTCCAGCCCAGGTTGTTTTACGTTCACTTGGCATTAATGAAATTGGGAAAGGCTTGAATCCACTTTTCTCCCTGACTACGACTAAAAAGTAGGGAAGTTAGTTCCCTCTAGCCCAGTAAAGTAGTTCATCTGAGAGAAGAAGAGCTACTCTGACAGAAAAAATAGGAGTTTGGGCGTAGAGCTAGCACCCCCTACCATAAAACTTGCTTCTAAATTTGCAATATTGACAAAAATTGAATATTCCCACTTGTTCAGTGACTGCAAAAATTATCTGAGAAATTTTAAAAAGTTCATTTCAACATCTTTAAACCGCTTTAAAATTGATAGAATTTAAAACATATATTTCTTGGTTGTGTACGCAACTTTTCAACCTTCAGTTTTGTTTCGATATTTTGATTTATTTATTCATCTTTTTTGTATTTTTTTCAATTTTGGTCCAAATTTTGTCAATTTTAAACCTGTGTAAAAATATTAAAAAGGACTTTCTGAAATGTATTGGACAATTTTTGTGCTCACTGTTAATATCCTTGCATATAAACCGTATTTATCATTTTTGCCTTAAGGTTCGCGTGTAACGCCATGTAAATGATGCCATTAACCTGAAAATGGATGAGGCAGGTGACCGTCTAAGTTGAAACTGGTATTTGCTGTTTCAGGAATCGATTTCAATTGTGTAGATAGCTGTTTTTCTTCGGTTGAAATTAGGTTTTCCGTATCCATTCTCTCTGGACATCGCTTTTTTGCTTCGTGTTTCCTATTCGAAACAATGTCAATGGGGAAAAGGCAAGAATATTTGTAAATGCCTTAGGTTCTGGATCATTTGAAGCAACAAAAGAAGGTTTTTGTCGACTTCTCACCTAATGAATATATTCATTCCTCGTCGGCCCTGATAGAAACGAGGGCTGTGCCCAATTACTTTCAATTTCCAGTTTTTTTTCTCCTTTGCCCAAAGACAACTAGTTGAGACATTACCGTATACCTAGTTACTGGATATGGCCTTACTGTATACTTAGTTCTCCAAATCCAGCCTTACTGTATACCAAGTTTCTCAAACCCATTTCACTGCTTGCTAGTCTTAGTTCTAAACATTCTCCTCTTTCTTCAAAATCTCGAAATCAAAATTCATCAACTCAAAAGTTTGTTTCATGTAGCATGTCCCACATAGATATCAATACATCAAGTGATGGCAATTTTCTGTCGGCACTGTAAGATTTCACCGAAAATACTAACAAGTGAACTTATACCTTTGAGAGTGGTTTGGTAAATCTTCCAGAAGCTCTTTGTCCAACCACAGTCACTGAAATGATGATGATCATCATCATCATCGTCATCGTCGTCGTCGTCGTCGTCATCATCATCATCATCATCATCATCATCATCATCATCATAATAATAATAATGATAATGATAATGATAATAATAATAATAATAATAATAATAATGATGATGATGATGATGATAATAATAATAATAATAATAATAATAATAATAATAATAATAATATAATAATTAAGCAAATATTCGTCTTTTTGTTGGTGATCACAAAACTCAAAAACGGCCAAGGTCATACCCACCAAGATTTGGGTGAGGGGTTCAGTTTGCGATCAATTTTTTTTTTTTTTTTTCTAAATTGCATTCATTTTTACCTTATAGTTCACTAACTAACTATATTTCACGAAAAGTCATCAGAAAAGCTGATTAGCTGTCGGTTAGCAGCGCAGAAAACTCTAGACTGAGACTGACATGATTGGCATTTGCTAGAATACGTCTTCTTCCCGGTAAAATGGAGTGACACAACTAAGCGTGTTTAATCTATTTTACGTATCATAAACTTGAAGAACAATCCGATACAAGGATACCTTTGATATGTCAAGCCTGGACAAATACAGTAATAGCCAGCCTAGTTGTGCCATTTAACATTATCTGATTTTCATCGAAATAATTTTTTCAAATCTGACAGCTATTTACTCTACCCGTTGATATGAATTCGTGCTGAATGTTTCAAAAGTGGAAGAAAACTTCTTTCCCATATTTAGAGGCCGAACATGAAAAGAAAACTCACTCCTTTTAAGGGTTTAAAATATGAACAGATTCCCCTCCTTTGGAGGTTTATAAAAATAGGGAATATTTCTCACCACTTCAGAGGGCAGAAGTTTAGGGAGACCTGTTTTTTCTCCTCCAGGGGTAAAAACAAAAGGGAAAGAGGATTTCGCTGCTGTACGAGCGATACGAAAGCATTAATAGAGCTTGCCATAGATGGTGCCAAACCACGACATATTCCAATGCATGACTTCAACGATAAATTCTATTTTGAGGTTGACAGATAAAATTTGAAGTTATCTTGACCTCTCGTAGTGAGTGACATTTCTTTGCAACAAAAAAAAAACTGATTTATGATTTGGTTTCCATCAATAAAGCGAATAAATATAAGTAATTGTGCTTTGTTGCTCAAGATAGTAGATTCATCAACTTGTGCAACAAATTCTGAATTCTGTTCATTTTCTTCTATATCAACAGATAGATCTATTAGTCTTTTATGGATTGCATAATTTGAAAGGAGAATGTTGTTTCTTTCTTGTTTGGCTCCATCAACTAATATGGTTCTAACCATCTTTCTACGGATAATCGATACAGCTAAAGTATGTTTTTTGTTTGCAGTAAAATCATTGACTTTAGCCTTTTCAGAAATTGTGGAGTTTTCTTTTCTTTTCTTTTTTTCGAAATAGTTTCTTCGCTCTGATCGTTCTAACAGTCTTTGGATATTATTCAGATATTCATCTTTAAGATAAGTAAGTGTTTAATTTTAAAATGTATCTTCAAGTTTTTGGGTACCGCGTATTCGATAGAAATCTTTTCACCATCACCAACCCACAATGGGAGAGGTTGATCCTCGTTCCCAGTTTAATGAAACACAAACTTCGAAAAGCCATTGCAATATTAATGATTGGGTCGAGCTTTCGCCTTGTAATCCCGAGGCAGTTGCTTCTGACAAACGTTTGCCTCAGACTCACAATCGTCACGGTTATTTTTCCTCTCAATAAACTTCCATATGTGATTCAGTCATTATGACTTGGATCGCACAAAGAGTACAACTTTCTAACAAAGTATCAAACCAAGACAAGTGACAGCATGTCACATATTTAATAACTGAACGACTTCGAAACATGGTGATATATTCGGGATCTTTTGTCCAGTTTCGTTTATTTTAGCTCAAGAAAAGAAATTGATATTTATTTAAGATCTTGTAGAGGACCAGAAACCCAATTGAAAACTACTCAATTGAATCTTTGTAGCCTATGTTTACACTTTGGATAGATTTCCTTGTGGTACAGTATTCTGGCGATAAGTGGACAACAGTAGTACTTGAGTCGTAGCATTTTAGACCAAGAGCCTTTCAAAATCAATTGGAAAGATGAAAATTTCTATTACTACGAATGAAACTGGGGTTAGGCTCCAGTATATGATAACCTGGGGCAAAGCTACATGATAAGGTGACGCTACTTATATTGAGGGACTAACTGTAATACCTCTCTATATGTGATGTTTAACAAACAATCTATGACACATACTGGTATAGCAAACACTTTCAACATCTCAAATAAAATATTGATAAATTGCAAATCGTAGTTTATTCATAGTACAGCTATGTACTAGTGGTACCAACGACGTCACGTCGCCAACTACGAAACTGTGAATCCGTTACCCTGCAGACATTCTGCTCCGATTGTCTTCGTGTACTTGTTTCCTCTGTAAAACCTAACAACACCGTAAGTAGAACCAATTGTCTCCTCCAGTTGTAACTGTCACTTTACGACGAATTTCAGTTTGTATTTTCCCCATTTTCAAATATAATCTTACTCTTCCACAGTGCACCTAATTTATTCCTGGGGCGAAGCAGTGCACAGCAGCGTACTGTTTGGGGAACAATGATTGAGATAATAATGTCGTGAAGTGTGATAACGTTTATACTCTTCCAAGTCGTGAAGTGATCATCACAGGAAATAATGCCGTATTCGAAATCAACACACAATTTTGTAAAAATTGAATCATCGATTTGTATGGGGTCAGCATTCACGCTTAACTAAAAAAGTCTATGAATAAATGTTTTATTTTTATTTGGGATTTTCCTTCAAATCATAATGGCCAGACAAGTGGAACTATACCAACATCATCTAAAGAAACCTTTTGTACCATTCATCTGAACCTACAAATGTTATGAGGTCAAATATTTGTTTTTTTTAATTCTTTTTAATATTTCAATAAATTTTCAACAAAGACTAGTAATTTGGGAATCGGAAATAGTTTCTGAGTGCAATTCATAAAAAGTATTTTCTCAGAAAATAAATTTACTGTATAATTATGGAAATTAGCATATATGTCGAATCTCTCTCTATATATATCTATACGTATCACATGATCAGGTCTATTTCAGCTGATTTTTGTAATTGGTTTTGGCTATGTTTAGATATAATCCTAATTTTTTTCCTTTTTCAGAATCCAATTGAAACGTTTTCATCCTTCGATAGGTCAAGAGAGAAAGGAGAAATAATATCTCCTCCACTCTTTGGGGTCAAAAATATACTTTTCTCTCTTAAGGAGTCAAAAGTAAAAGGAAACTTCCTCTTTCAAGGAGGAAAAAAGGCTGGAATCTTCTCTATCTCTTCAAGTGGTCACACATTGTATTTTTCACTCTTTTAAGGGGTTGAAAGTGCTGCAGCTCGTAATAATAATCAGGCAAAGCAAATTCTTGAAATTTTTTTCAGGATATTTTGTCACACGATTCTGGGATTAATCTAGCATAAAACTTGGAAGAATCTATCATTGGTGTTACTTTTTCAGTCATGTCTTCATTGGAGTTATCTTCATATATCGATGGCATTGGCTCTACAAACGAACACATAAAAGACAAGACTAGCTGCCGCAGTTTCAAAAAATCCCCGTACTTTTCCGACAGAAGATGATTGCTGCAACTTTGGCATTGGATATATCATGAAAAATTATCAAAATATTTTGGTACAATAGTATTTATTTGTTAGAATCGAATAAGCCTGTACGTATCTGTACGCTTAGCTTTAGTTATTATCTATGGTTCGTCGTTTTAGCTCAGTTAGTGAGAAAGACTCCAGGAAATCAGTTGATAGGGATTTCAAATCATGTTGGGAAAATGTGGGTTTTACATATCTTCTCACACTTTTCATTTTGGTGAGGATATCTTGTTACGGTAGGAAAACAAAGTCAACTATACACATGGTACTGAAGTTTGACAAAAATATTCCACATCTGGTGGAGGACCATTGATTCGTGATGGGGGATAGGATAGATGGCGGGGCAGAATAGTTCTACCACATCAGCTGCAGTGGGGAATTTGAGGAGGATGAATATTTATAAAAAAAACTTGAATTTTGTCTATTTCCTCTTTCTCATTAACACTGATTCTGCGGTTTCTCTTAACAGGAAAAATCACCCTGAAGACTGTCTGTTTTCTTGTCAGCATCAAAGCCAAATATATATACATATATATATATATATATATATGTGTGTGTGTGTGTGTGTGTGTGCATGTGTGTGTATACACACACACACACACATATTTATATGAGTGGAAGTATGTGTATACATGCATGTATGTATATATGTATGTATACATACACTCACATATATATGTATTTTGTGTATGCATATATACATATACGTGTGTGTGTGTGTGTGTCTGTACTTGTGCATTCAAACACGTGTGTGTAGAAATTTAAATCATATGAGTGATTTCTTCTTCTATGCAATTCTTAAAACTTGTTATAGAACGCAAACCTCTGTTGCCTTAACCTTTTTGGGACTAACCTAAAAAGGTGGTTTAATGCTTTAATTAAAATGTTTAGATATACTTCCTGAAAGGATCTATGAGACATACCAATATTCATTAAAAAAAACAAACCTTTGGATATACAGTGACTGCAAAAAGTATTCAATACATTTTTAGAAAACCATTCCAACATCTTAAAATGCTTTCAAATTTGACATAAAGTTGACAAAAGATTGAAAACATATAAATAAAAAAAGACATTGAAGCAAGATTGAATATTGAAAAGTTATATAAAAGACTAAACAAATTTTTGTCAAAATTCTTCCAAATCTGAAGATGTATATGGATGTTAAAAATCCTTTTTGACGTATATCGGATACTTTCAGCACTCACTGTATTAACTAGCAGTCATAGAAGCTTGGATATATATATATACATACATATATATATATATATATATATATATATATATATATATCAAAAGTCTTGAAAGGATTGAGTCAATTTGATACCAATGTGCTCTAAACAGTCTATCACATGATTAGTATTTTCAACCAGATGCAATGTTTTCAAATAATTCTTGTGACATTGATAAACACAGATGTAATGTGTTTTCAATCAAGTTTGGCTCCTGAAACTCGAACTTCGCTCTCAAATATCCGACATTGACCTTAAGTATACACTCGAAGCTGAAGAGACTGCCAAACCCTCCTGTCGTTTATGTGTGTAAAATGTTCATTAGTGGTGATTTTCAAATATAATGGTGGTTTTAAGCTTGTGCATAATTGTATATTTGTGTATGTCGGAATGTGTTGGAGTGAAGAGCACGAATGACTTCGAATGTGCAAATTGTTACCCAACTGATTTTGTGTGTATCTTCACTGAGTATGAGGATGTTGATGAGAGTGACAATTAGAATGTGAAGAGAAAAACCTAAGAGAAAGCTGGAGTTACATCTCATAATTGTATAATTATTACTATGAGGATATTTCTGAATTGTTTGGTTGTTTAGAAGGAGGGAGAAGGGAAAGTGTTTGTATCTATGTTTGTATCCGTATAGTATGAGAATGAGGATGCAAATTTTAATTATATAAATATGATCATACGTTACTATCTACGATTAGAGTTTTTGCGTGTAAAGATTTTTTCTGTGTTTATTATTTGATATATACGATGTATAACCGAAATGTTTGGTGAAGTTTAGGAGCGAAATAGCTTCTTTAACGGAAAATATGGATAAAAAAAAAACGGCTCTATATTTCCTGGAGGTTCGTGTTCGAGAGGTGAATGAGATGTCCGATGACACACAGGCAACTCGACTGATGAATAGATTAATCAGTCTGTTCAAATCTCTGAAGTGTTGGGTAAAACAACGTATATTTTCTCTTTCTCTCTCTCTCTCTCTCTCTCTCTCTCTCTCTCTCTCTCTCTCTCTCTCTCTCTTTATATATATATATATATATATATATATATATATATATATATATATATATATATATATATATATATATCCCTCTAGCTCTGTTATATCTTTTATAACCTTTCCTATATGAGATTTCCTGATATGATTGATATTGAAGTCCATAAGTCCCCAGAAGGTGTCTGAAGCGTCGTTTGTTGCCTGTTGGTCAATGCTATCGATGATTATTAGAACTCCCCTAGGATAATCATTGGTATCAATATTTTCAGACCAAAAAATATAGAACCAATGCTGAACAGTTCACACTGTAGCGGTGTCTACTCAGAATACTTTGTTAGTGTTTCCGAAGAGCATGTTTAAATTTCGAATGGTACTTGAAGATTAGTATAACCTCTTGTGTAGACAACTTCCAATGATAGAAAATGCAATTACATTTTTTTAAAATCCTTCACTTTTAGTATTATTCTCCACTGGAGAAGTACTTGTTCCAAAGATGCCTGTTTGGAAAACATCGAATGTTATGATGTTTGTCTTCCATAATTTTCATGTAAAATACTTTCCCGTCCGCCGTATGAAACCACGACTTTAAAGTATCTCCAGAGATGCCAATTTAGATATTTTGTTTCAACATGCTTCATTCATAATATTAGATTTCTTAAGAATTACAGCTATGCTTAGTGTTAATTAATATATAAGGCGTATTTCGATTCCGTACAGTTGTTGAGTAATCGTTGTGCACACGTACACACACACGCACAACGCACGCATACAATATTAGTCAATTGATGATGTAAAAAATAACATTTCATACCTAATAACCAAATATTTTCTTTGCATGTTTGAAAAGTTATCAATAATATTCCATTTTTCTTCTACATGGTAAGTGTTCTCCATTTAGTCGGACCATCACATTTTGCAAAACATTTTCCAGTTAAGCAATTCTTTTAATTTTTAATGGATTGATTTTCGTTTCTATTATCATTAATTTTTGACTACTTTCACCTACTCTAAGGAATTATTACGAACCTGTTCCCTAGCATGACCAGCGTTGTTGAGATTTTAACTATTTCTTTTTCAGAAAAAAAACTCAGCTATTTTGTTACTATTTTAGTCATGTGGTTCCTCCAATCCAATCAAAGGAAGTCTTTGTATTTAAATATCTCAATACGCATCTTTCAACAGATGCGTTTAGTCTTAATGCTCTTTGTTGTTCATGTTCATTGTGTCTTTTCTATAAGTATTCAGCGGACTGAAAACACTTTCTTCACCCAACATCCGGAGTTATAGTCATTTCTGGTACTAGACAATGATATTAAGACGTTTTTTTCTTTTTCATCAGTCTACCAAGAGGTTATTTGTACCACAGCAACGAGTCTTTTTTTCTCCAACTTCATTTTTTAAACTCAATCGGCAATGTTTCACAGCCTTCCTCCTCTGCCAGGCTCAGTCGAATGGAATTTCCTTTTACAGGTGACCAAATTTTCGATGATGCTTGACATTACCATTCACCAGTTTGTTATAAATATAAACTGTCCCAGGTTTCTTATTTTCCACGGTAAAAGGGTTATTTTATTGCAAGGGATCTTATATCAAGAAGCCGTCTTCTTGGTGCCAGCTTGCTATGTCTCTATACTAATAAAGTTTTTGGAATCTTCCTTTATGCAGAAAGGTAAGGTTGCTTTTTTGTCTTTCTCCATCGATGGTCACTACCACAACTGTTACTTCTAAGAGCAATTTATCATGCAAAGTAAACACTTTTGTTCCTCAGTTTCCCAGTCATTTTTCATTGTTTCATTTTTGGTTTAGGAAATTCTTAAACTCCATCTCCATCTTTTAGTTGTTTTCAGTCCTAACTAATTGATGAAGATGACGAAAATAAAAAATGTTAATAATGGTTTACAATACTTTATCTTACAAAAAATGAATATCAAAATATTTGCATTTTTCATAATCCGGTATCTTTTGCCTCTCGTAAAAGCCTGTATGATCCAGAACGCCATTCTGCTTCTTGACCCTGGAGTGCAACGGTGGCAGATGCTTCCTAACTCCGATGGGCAACACTTTATCAATAGATTGAACTGCAACAAAGCTAAATAAGAATGAGTCAAACGAAATTCACTTGTCAAGTAGCTTAATTATTTCG
This sequence comes from Thysanoteuthis rhombus, assembly GCA_963457665.1. NCBI lineage: Eukaryota > Metazoa > Mollusca > Cephalopoda > Oegopsida > Thysanoteuthidae > Thysanoteuthis > Thysanoteuthis major. Next base: position 59,559,929 of record OY735211.1, read on the forward strand.
TAAGATTTAAAAAAAAATTTTTCATTGTGCTCTCACTCTGTCTCTGTCTCTCTGTCTCTCTCTGTCTCTCCCCCTCTCTCTCTCTCTCTCTCTCTCTCTCTCTCTCTCTCTTCTCTTTCCGCTTCTCACTCAATCTTTCATTCTCGATGGAAAAATAGAAATAAAAAGAATACAAATTATGATTTTAATTGCTTCAGGGTGATCAATTTTCACAAGTACACTTCGGGGATCGAATAAGAGTTCAGAAATTAGATTTGATCGTTAAACTTGCATGGTCATAACTATTGACTAAATCCAGAATTATAAGGAACCACAGGGCTTATAAAAAAACTCATGACATAACTGATAAATCTCTCAATAACAGATGTGGTAAACAGGAATTGCTCACGTTTTGCGGTGACCTTTGTTCTTGTTATTTCGTTTCGATTTTTTACAGTTTGAATTGAGAAATTCCTTTTGAATCTTATTGATTTTGCGCAATCGACTTTCCTCCTTGAAGGAAAATGATTTTGGATTTTCAAAGAAAATAACTCAAGTTATATTTCGAGTGTTGTGTCAGCTGAAAATTTACGAATATAAGTCGACATCAGAGAGCAAAGGAATGAATTGAGAGGAAGGGCTAGAGAAGCGAGAAAAAGGGGAGGTAATTAGGGTTGTGGACGATTAAAAGGTGCCACGAGAATATGGCGGATAAAAGTACCACAAAAGAGTATGATTGTAAGTACGTATTCTGACAGGTTGGGCTTTTATTGACTCTGCATAATCATATTTTTTCCTTAAAGGAAAATTATTCTTGATTTTCAAAAAAAAATCTAATTCAAGTGTCGGCTAAAAATGGGTATACAATTTCAAACCTGAGAAGAAAGAAATTTAATTGGATGAGCTAAAAAGGCGTTGAAAATGGGGAGTTGGGAGTTTTTGGAAGTTGGGAAGTGCAAAATGGCGTAGAGGTTACCCGTAAAGAAAACTGGAATCGGTGGTCCAAGTTCAAGTATCGGTCAAGGCTGCTTACGTTCACTTCATAGTAATGCATCCCAGAAAGGCAGAAATCCACTTCTCCCTTCAACAGGGTGAAAATAACAGGGTAATTGAAGCCTTTTAGATGGGTAAGGCAGTTCATCTCAGGGTTTCGGGCCGAAAAACGAAAGCAATTTCCGATAGGAACTGCAATGCAACTTTCTGCTCCTCGAAAGGTTCAGAGAGGGAAATGAATGATGATGACAAGAGAGATTCGGTATACATATATATATAAAAGCCCGAATAACTGTTTTTACTCAAAATTCTCATCACGGCCGAGAGATACATTAAATGTATAATGAAGGGATGTAATTTCAAATAAGTTTTTACATAATATAATGCAATTTATAATCATTCCGTCCAAGCATATATATCCATCTATAAATACATAACGATTGCATTGGAAAAAAATGATTAGAGCTGATATAGACTGAGAATAGACGAGATGAGAATTTTAAATAAAAACTGTTATATGGGCCTTTCCATTACCGACAGCTATTCAGCTCAATGGTAAGAGCAGCGCTACACACATAGACACACACACACACACACACACACACACATATATATGTGTATATGTGTGTGTGTATAATCAAGAGAGAGTGAAAAAAAAGTAGTTCTCAGTTTTAGAAATGTGAGGCAAGCGTGTGAATGAATTATATGTATTGCGTGTGTGTCTATTATCTGGGAGTTGATAAACAAGATGTTGTGTATGTGTCAGTAGATCGTGTGCGTATGTGTTCTATAACCAACCTAATATTTTTCTTCATTTTCCCGTCTCGTGTTTTGATAAAGGACATGACTGGAACGCCTGAAACATATTATATTAATCAATAGCGGAGGCAAGATTTTTGAAAATAATCCGACCGCCACTATCATCTTCTACATTACCAATATGTCAGATAAACCCTATCTAAATATACACGCTCTGCCTATCTCTCCCTTCCCCCTCTCTCTTTCTATATATATTGTGTTACTATAGTCATCTAAGATGGTGAACAGTTCTATCCTTTATTATATGTGGATGTATGTGTAAGTTTGTTGGTTTGCTTGTTTATTTGTTCCAGCGCCCCTGGCCAGTCTGTTTTATCTAGACTTGGGAATTGGCATCAGTACTCCACTAGACCCATTGTAAAATGTTTTTATATTAGGAAAAATGCTGCTTTCACCATTTCTCCTGGAACAATGTTTCTGGACGTTTTCACTCTGCTCGTCCAATGGGATTGAAGTATAATCTATTATGATCATTTTTATTTTTTTAAGGAATCTTTTCATTTTGACGCTACGTCTCATTTATATATAACGATCCTCATCAGCTATCGTAAGTCGGCTGCTGTACAAAAGCCTATCCTAGACCCAGCTATACTTTGCAATGCCTCACCTGTAAACCTTTTCACCTCATCTCTCGATATAAACTGATTTATTACCGATGAAAAGATTCCCTAAAATCATAACAAAATCTAAGGAAAATCATAAACCCTGAAAGCAAAGAATATGAACAATCACTTTCATCGCTGGTGGCAGTGAGACATTTTCTAACCAGGATCGAATCCTCTGTTTTTCTACTCGTCCGTCTCTATTATCAAAAACCACCTAACCTATGGCCGCCAAATTTTCTGTGGTTGCTTATAGAACCCTAGAGCAGCAAAAAATTATAGTTTAAGGGATGGATTCATCGACTTCATACAAATGGTTATCATATCTCTGTCAGTCTGTCTATCTCTCTCTCTCTCTCTCTCTTTATATATATATATATATATATATATATATATATATATATATATATATATATATATATATATATATATATGTATATATGTATATATATATGATACTAAAAGTCTTATTCCATTTACTTGAATGTGACCTTTGTATTTAACTGAAACGTGTATTGTAGCCAGGTGTATTGAATCAAGGTACCCTTGAAAGCGATTATGATCTTATTACAGTCAAATACCTCATTCAAACCTTCCACAAGAACTAGCCAAATAACTTGCCTGTAGCGTCGCTTTTCAGCTACCTTTCATAATTTATTGAAAGTGGTTATCGAAAAGCAATAATCTGCCACAAACAAACGTTATGAATCTTACTTGATGTGGCAGGTGATCTCTTCTAAGGTCGTCATTAATTGGTGACAATGACGAAGAACTTTCAAGACAACGCCTGATACAACTGCAGAAATTCCTTTCGCGAAAGATGATCGTTGTTTACCAGACACGGCTTCGGTTCTTTCGTCTTCATTAAGGGAATTAAATGAACTACACAAAATCAAATTATTCTGGTGAGAACGAGGCTCGTTTGATGAGTTTCATTATACTTGCTGGTTGGGTTAGGGAGGTAAGCCACATTTGAATAGACTCGCTAATTTTCTATGGACTCCCGGGACAATTTGGAAATTTCAGTTAAACAACTAATGGATACAAACTGGAAGAATACTCCGGCTGAAAGGCCGTGTCAGTTTTAATCAGGACTGATTTGTGATGCTGCAAAAATTGAAAAAAAAGACATAGCATTTGATTTTTATCGAACTGTTGGATTTCTCTTAGTACAATATCAGACCACAAAAGTAAGTGACTCTCCGAGATAAAACTCATTAACCTAGCTAAGCATTTGTCAGACGAGGTATTTATAAAGCATAACTTGGTATAGTAAAAAGTTACGAGTGAATGATCTCTAACAAGGATCGAACTCACTCTTATGGTAGTCAGTGTTACTTGATTACAACTAATACGTCAGTAGCAGTCTTTAACATAGGATAGTCTATTTTAAAATATCAATTATATGACGATGTCTAATGAAACAATGATGACATAATAACCTCATCCTTCAAATGCATCACCCACGCTATGCCACGAGACCAGATCTAATGTCAGTAAAATAGGAAAATTATATCTATCAAATAGGAAATTTCTCTCTTTTAGCAAACCATGGGGAAGGAAAGTGGTAAATTACGTAAGACTATTGCTTTCCAAATTGTGTTGCAACACTTTAGTTTGTCGCCAATCACTTCTAAGCGTATTGCAGAACAGAACAACTGCAGGCATCACATTGTATGTTTGTTTAAGTGCTGCAGCGCTCCTGCCCGTACGAGTTTTTTTTTTTTTTACAGACTTGAAATTTAGCATCAGTACTCCACTAAAACCTTTCTAAAAATGTATTTTTTATTAGGAGGAAGAATATCTTTGTGACCATTTTGGCCTTATTTTAACGGATATAGTATATTAATAGCATCTAAATTCTTCATAATCCAGATATCAATAGATGTTTTTACTCTATTTTGTATGTTTCCATGGATAGGGGGTGATGTTTTTAATAGAATCTATTCCGACCATATTTATTCCCGGATGGAATCTTTTTACATTGATTCAAAATTTTAAAGCTACGTTAGATTATTGTTTAAGTACAATTTTGCATATATTCCAAAAGATAATTTTCCTAAGTCAGTTGAAGTACTGGGGTGTCATATATCAGACCTTGTTATCAAACTTAAGTGATGTGTCACAAAAATATTTTTAGAATATGCGTCGCCAATGCAAAATGAAAACTCTGATCTAGATCTTACCAGAGAACTCATGTAGATATGGACAAGATGAAAATAGTACCAACAAGGGTCTGCATCTTTCAGTCCTGAATGAACATATTCAATAGGCTGGAAAACGTAGGAATCCATACATGAGCTGAGACCATCTAGAAGACAGCAGTGCAGAAGTCAGCAAGAATACCGAGGAGAATCCTTAAGTATTGAGGAGACTTGCTCTCACTTGATCTTCAGTGGAAGCCATCAGTTAATACTTGTGCGAAAACTCAGCAAGTATAAATAATAAATCATTCATTTCGCTCGGGCGAACTCAATTTTCAAATAAAAGTGATTTTGTTTGCATCAAGAGAAATCAACAGATGGAAGACATCTTGAAAAGTTTCTTGATGATTAGTTTATCTGTGGCGCCATAAATGACAACTTACGTGAAATATATGGATGCACATTGCATTTTACATACTTGAACGATAAGAGAATGGTGTTTTCTTCAACACAAACGGATCTAATTTGATTATTGTTCTTCATACTTCTCATGTTTCGATATCATTCTCCAAATTCAGCCTTTTTTATCACCTCACACAACAAAATTCTATTTTGTAACGCTAGTTGGGTCTCTCAGCTACAAATCGGGTGTCAAGGGGTTCAACTCCTTGGTTAGAATTCAGAGTCGTCTCCGACCTCGACCGGTTGTCTTCCAGGGCCAGAGAGCCCAATTTACGTAACTATCTAATTATGAGCGGGATTCATACTTTTTTCTGTGAAAAGTGAACATGAACATACCCGACTGGAGTTTGAACTTGGGTCGCCATTTCCATTAGTTTGAGCTGTTACCGACTACGCCAAACTCAACCCCTGTGTATAAATCTTACTTGTTATAATTGGAGGTGACTCATACGGCAATCATTAATTGGTGACAATGATCAATATCTCTGAATAAATGGCTGTGCACCACTTTAGACTCTTTTTTTATAAAAGACGATCGCCATCAACTGGTCACGTCTTCAGTTCTTCCGTCTTCATTTAACACATTAAATGATTTGCACATAATCAAATTATTCCAGCAAGAACAATCCTTATCTGATAATAGTCTCGTTAGACTTTCCGGTTTGGTTAGAGACGTGGGGTACAGGGTTGCTACTTTTCCTCGAACTGTCAAAGAGGATTTTGAAATTTTGGTAAAGGGCTAATGGATCCATATTATTTTTTTGATTTTTTAAATTCTTCAACAGGAAGATAACGTCAATTTCAATCAGGACTAAATCCAGATACTGCAAAAATTCTTTAGAAAACAATGGCATTCACTTTTATCAATGTGTTGAGATTTAGGAATCTTTGTTTAGTATGATACAGGGTTACACTAATGAGGTCGCTTTTGAAGACAAACTCTCTGAACAAACAAATCATTTCCCAGACGAGGTACGTACAAAGCTTAAGTTAGTCTAGTTCAAGTGTATGGCTTCCAACGAAGATCGAACTCACAGCTGTAGTATTAGGGGTTACATTTTTACGGGTAACACACCCGAAGAACTCTTTGTCACATGTTGATGATATGACCTTGAATATTGGTTTTATTGATGATGTTAGATGAGACAATAATGACATAATAACCACACCAGAAATGGTGATAATAAAATGTGGGTGAAGGAAAAAAAGTCTGAATCAATGGTTACATCAATGAAGTTGGCAAAGTAGGAACTATTTCAAAAACTGTATCTTTTATTATTTCAAGTAATCACACAGACAAATGCTATCAGCTTGAAACAGAAACTGTCTTAGAAGATAAAACGAGTAAAATTCTTTAGGACTTTAGAATTCAAACACATCGCCCAAACCAGGCCAGAAGGTCAAATTTAATGAACGAGTAAAGGAAGATCAGATTATGAGTTTCGCTTTTCTGGCCAATAAAAAGGGTTCAGTAGAGTGAAGAAGTAGATCAGTATCTTAACTTAACCAAAGAACTGATGCAGATACGGAACATGAAGATGACCGTAGTGTCAGTAGTGGTCAGAGCTCTGTGAGCAGTCTCAAAGAATCTACTGAATAGACCGGAGGGACTAAGAATATGTGGAAGTGCTAAGATTATCCAAAGACAGCACTGCTAAAGACAAATGAAATACTGTAGAGTATCCTTGTGTACAGCGAAGACTTGCTCTCACTTGATGTCCAGTGGAAGCCATCAGTTGAAACTTGTGTGAAAACTCAACAAGTACAAATAATTATCCATTTATTGTGTTCAGGCAAAATTGGTTTCCTAATAAAAGTAACCATTTTTGCATTAAGAGAAATCTATAGGTGGAAGACATCTCAAAATGATTCTTGATGACTAGTTTACCTATGGTGCCAGAAATGACACTTTATATGAAAGATATGGATGCATATTGCATTCTTATACGTGAACGATTGGAAGATGGATTCCTGTCGACCACAAACGGCTTTTTGATTTCGTTTTCCATTTTTCATCATTATCAGTCTTTAAATTCAGTCATTTCATCACGACATTACACTACAAAATACTATTTTACTACGTCTGTTGCATCGTTTAGCGTGACGAACAAGCCTTGCTAATTATCACATGTGTGGATGATTGAGAAGGAGAGATAGTCCTTGTCAACGGTATATGAAATAAACTTGGACTGATACACACGTAAGGAAGTAGCGATAAGAATTTCTTCACCAATGGTAGTAGAAAAGCAATGATCTATCGCACACGAAGGCCATAAATCTTGAATGAAACAATGAATAATGTCCGTCCGGTCTCTACAAAGACCGTCCTCTACTAGGCACATGTATGGATGAGGTGTGTGGAGATGGAGGGAACCTAGGATGCTGAGTTGTCTGAATCACCCTCTCAGTCTCGCTGATGTAGTTCAAAAGGAAGAGATGAGCAACATGTTTGGCAACAGGAGTAACTAATTTGGAATCAAACCACTTTGAGGGAGCTTAACTTTGGAATCAGAGTTGTCCTTCTCTCAAACTGGTTGCCTGCCCATGCTAGAGAGTCCAATCTGTTGGACCATTTTATCAGTGAAGAGAAATGGGTTATGCATTTCCCGAGGGCATCAGTGCGAAGTGAGCATAAACAGTTCCACTTTTGAACTCAGATTACTGATTCTATTGTTGTAGCCGTTACTACGCAAATGTCACTTCCTATATATAAATGCTACTTGATATAATTGGCGTTGACTAATACACTAGCCATTAATTGGTGACAATGGTGAAGATCTCTCAAGATATGACAGGACACAACTAAAGACTTTTTTCTTATGAAAGATGATTGCCATCAACAGTTCTTCCATCTTTGTTGAACAGGTTAAATAAATTCCACATAATCAAATTACACCGGCAAATACAATTCTCATCTGATATGGCAGACTCATTAGACTTTCCAATCGGTTTATATTAATTGGAACACTTTATGTGTAACAGCCTAACAAATTTTTGAAGAACTTTCAGATTCAAATTTGTCGCTGAAACCACGCCAGAAGACCAGATCTAGTAATAGAAAACGAAGAAAGGAGGATCAGTTAAATCGTGGATGTTGTAATTTCCATCAGACCTCAGAGTAAAAGTGAAAAAAGTGTGAGAGACCAGAACAAAGTGTGGAGTATGAAAGTTATATCCGTCGCTAGAAACAGCCCCGAGAAGGGCATTACAATAATCGGAAATCCAAGTAAAAATCAAAACAACACAGACGTCTGTAATGATACAATCAGCTACAATACTTGCCAGGGTGCTAGAATATTGAGGAGAAATTCAGCAACTATTATGAAATTAAAAGTACAAGTGATAATTTTTTTTTATACAAAGACACCTGGTTGCTGCAGGGTCAAACTTCACTCCTACATCTATTCTGATCGAAGATGATTAATGCAACTTTTGTATCGCATGCTTAATAGTTGAAAATTACAGACATACGCAATTTTTTTGTACAAAAGTATTTATTCATTAGATGGAATAAGCTCTTGAGTAATTCTAAAATAAATTCTGGTCTATATGCAAGATTTGTGTAGATATAAAAGTCAGTAAAAGCACAACTACAAATCAGTTGCTCGTAATTTCAAATCACAATAGAAATGTGTTAATTTTAGTCCCTAGAATTTGGACTAAAGTTTGACAATAAGCTATAATGCCGAGGAGAGTGCTGGAGAATTGAGGAGAAATTCTCTCAGGTGATTTTTTGTAAAACTCAGCAGTTACGATTAGAGTGAAAACTTAATGAGTAAGACAGTAATTTGTTTCTTTCGTCCACGCAACATTGATTTTCAAATAAAAGTAACGATGTTTGCTGCAAGAGAAATCAACAGGTGGAAGACATCTTGAAAGGAGTCTTGATAATGATTGAGAAACAAAAGACACTCTTTATGAACGGCATATTGATACGGACTGGTGAACACATAAGCTGTCAAAGAAGTGGTGAGAATTTCTTCAGCATAAATGAAAGATGTAATGATAATTGCTTCCTGATTGAGGAATTGGTTATAAGAACATCTAACAAAAATACTGCTCAACAATATATGTACATATGTGTGTGTGTGAGTGTGAGTATATATATATACATACATGTGTGTATATATATATATATATATATATATATATATATATTTATAAACACACATACGCATTAATGTATGTATATGTATATACATATATATGCATATACGTACATCTATTCATATATCTATATACATGCATATATATACATATACGTATGCACTCACACACACGCACACACACACACATATATATATATATTTATATATGTATATATATATATATATATATGTATATATATATATATATGTATATGTATATATATATATATATATATATATATATATATATATATATACATATATATATATATATATATATATATATATATATATATATATATATATATATATATATATATATATATATATATCAAGCGCAAAAGTATCCGATCCATCTTAAAATGTTCATTCTTACATCATCATACGACTTCAAATTGAACAGAATCGGACCAAGGGGTTAAAAAAAATTATATTTAATGAAGAAGATACCGGTGCAAAATTGAACATTGTAAAATCATGTTCAAAGAGAAAATTTTGAACATTTTGGTAATTTCGAAGATGTTCGAATACCTTGAAACAAATTACAAAAAATGCATTGGATACTTTTCACAGTCATATATGTGTATATATATATATATATATATATATATATATATATATATATATATATATATATATGCGTGCATGAATAAGTAAATCAATAGGTTTTTTGGATAGAAGTAGCATCTGTTTTATCTGACAAGTATTTGTTTTACAATATCAACTCTGTATATGAACGCAATGTTTCAATGTTAGATGAATTAAACGTTATATGGTGAATATTTCAGATCGAAATTCAACTGATAACTACGGACTTGAAATGTCGTCTCCCATTTTGCTCTCTTCATCACCTTCTAATCAACCCTAATTACCCCCCATTCAACGTTCCCATAGCTCTTTCTCTCAACATATCAGAAATGGTCAATCAAAATTGTTTATTCAGTTTTTGCGTTTGCCTAGCTGCTTAGCTGGATGGATAAGTATGTATGTAATATGCGTAGAGGCTAAAGAAATGTAGCTACAATGCAGGGAATTTGAATATTCATACCCCTGTTATGTTTAAAGGGATGATCCTTTTGAAATCCTCCCCTAGTTAAATTTTTAATGGGGGGGGGAGGTTCAATTCCCGATATGAATTTGGGCTAAGATGATCCTTTACGTACTGTCTGACAGGATGAACGCAGGTTTTTTTTCAAAATTCAGACTTTTTTAGTGTCTAGCGCCCAACGAAAGGCAAGAGCAGTAACATATTGATTGATCGTCTCTTTTTCCAATTTCTTCATTGATCACCCTCAACATGGTATTTTGCCAAAAGATATTGGTCACATGACGGTTTCTATTGAGTGACTAACCAGATATGCTCTTCCGTTCACTGATGTCGACTCATATTCTTATTTCTAATTGACACATCACTCGGATCATAACGTTGTTTTTTTTTTCTTTGAATATTCAAATCATTTTCCTTTAAAGATGATAAGCAATTACTCCTAAACTGTAAAATCTAAAGAGAATATTACCCAAGTTCTAACGACTGATATCAAAAAGAAATAATACCTAAAACAAAAGTCACTGCAAACGTGAGCAATTTATGTTTAACACATCTGTTATTGAGAGATTTATCGGTTATGTGTTGAGATTTTTGTAACCCCTGGGGTTGCTTCTAATTTTGAATTCCGATATCCAGTTGGACTTGAAAGTTGTAGTAGATAGTTACGATCGCGCAAGTCTGACGATCGAATCCAATCCCTAAACTCTCAATCTATTCCAAAAGTGCACTTATTAAAGTTGATTGCCTTAAAGCATTCAAAATCATTAATTATATCCTTTTTCCTCATTTAATCGATTGTAAAAGAGAGGAAGAAAAAACAGCCAATCGAAAATATTTTCAAAAATGTGACAAAATGATTATTGAACCAATTATGCTGTTACTCAAGACTTGATCCATTTTGTTTCACTTGTGGCCGTTGATTCAATTGATGGAGTGCTGCTCCTCAGATTAAAGAAGTATTCGCTACGGCTGCACTTCAGGGTTATCAGGTATTCACCACAGGAAGGGTTTCTAGATTTTATAGACTTACACAAGTCGCAAAAAGTAATGGGTCATGCAAATTGCAAAATAAAACAAAAATTGAATCATTAAAAATTAAGAGAATCAATTGACTGGAAATTGCTAGGCGTACGAAGAGCACGTTTCAAAAACGGTATCAAAGGGTAGAAAAATTCGTTCATTTTGATCGCTTTTGGACAAGGTCGTTGCTGATAACAGAGACGGATGTGAATATGTATGTTAATAAAATGCAATATAATGTATAAGATACAGCACAATGCAATATCAATCGTTCTTTTAAAAGAATGTTGCATGAACTTAAATGGATTCTCAACTCACGGAGAATTAGACGACGATTCCAATGAATCATAGGACTTCTCAAACCTTCTTTGTTCAACTTGGGAAAAATAGTCAAGCACTTTTTCATTCTCGCGCGTGTAGTTCAAAAACTAACCACCGTTCACATTAAGCACCAAGAAGAATAAATATCTGTATAAAGATAAATGTATATATGAGTATCTATATGTATACATATGTATATATGAATTACAAATTGCGTTATATCATTGAGAAACCTATTTGAAATGAAATATCTTCAAATATGGTTAGTGTATCACTTAGCCTAAACAACTTAAATCGGATAAACAATTGAAGAAAATGAGGCTCCTGCAGAAATCGAATCTACCACCGATGGGGTAGCTGCTTCGAGATCGCGAGGCTCTTACCATTAAGCGTAAGAGCTACTGGTAATGTGAAGTTCCAAACAACTTTTTCAACTACAAGTTAATTTTTTTTATTTTTACTTATATCTTCTCCATTCATTTCTTTCAATGCGCTAGTTATGTTATTGATAAATGGATATATGATCGCACAGAATGATCGTGAATTGCGGTATAAAACCCTCAATTGAAATGATATCCCTTCAAACACGGTTAATGTATCACTTGGTCTATACAACGTAAAACTTATGTACGATTAAACAAACTGTAACTGATTAGTTAGCTGCTTTAACATAGCTTTACTCCTGCAATCGAACTAAACAGCCAACGGTAATGTCTAGGCCAAAAGATTTATGAACACCTTGCTAATTGGGCTATGAAGGCTATGATAGAAGATATACCAATATATGTATTTGGTGAGCTTAGTTTAGACCTACACATGACCAAATACTGTTCGTAATATTGTCTTATACCAATTTTCTAAGGTTGAAAAACTGGAACACCTTATGAAGTTAGCATTCGAAATTATAATCTCTCCCTTGGCTTGAACACCGGCAATTGGTTCGGATAAATGTAACTATATCACTCATTGAAAACAAAGTTTTTTTAACCTCATTATATATATATAACTGTCTTTGTTATCATTTAAATAGAACATTACTCATCCAATTTACTACTTGCTGCACTACATGTGTGTATGTGTGTGTGTGTGTGTGTGTGTGAACGGGGTTACCGTAGAGCGTGTTGCCATACGAAGTTAAGACTAATGTAAGGTGACTAATTGAATAGCAGAAGTATCTACGTTTGTGATTGTTTTTCGAACCTAGGTATAAACCCCATTCTCTCTCCTTGGAAGATTAGCGTGACAAAATCTTCCTATATAAATCTATATCATTTTGACTAATCTAGCCTGACCCCGAATGGATCGTATATCCTTTGTTCCTCCTGGGGTCAAGTTCCCAAATATACAATTTTGTAGTCTATACGGTTCATCCCTCTCCTTTTGGCTTGAAAATGCCTAGATTTACCAGACCACGATAGAAGTCAACAGAGGTTATCCTATGTTCATAATGTAAACCAATTACCCCTGTACACGATTTGGAACCAGTTGGGAACAGTTTCTCCGTTGCATTTGAAAATTTCAAAATGGATCTGACTTAGAGTTGACCTCTAGAAGTCACAAAAGGTTAATACGACCCATCTTATGTTAATCCCTGATTGCATATTTAAAAATACCAAAAATTGTTTTTTTTATAAAATATTAAGCTTATTCATGTAACCAGACTTGTTTTTTTTTTAAATCTATATGCATATATACATAGAAAATGACTCAATGATATTCAATAATTTTGCGAATTCAAATTTCATTTCTATTTTAGTACTATTTCCATAATAAATAGTCAATGTAGTAAATGATATTTTTTAATTTTTTCGGGATGAGACGTTATTAGTTTCTATGTACCGTTACAGTAACATTGTAGCTAAAGACTAATTGTATTAGTGCCTACTACTTTTATAACACCGAGTTAGGGGTCGTGAGAACATTTGTCTCATCGGTTATGAATGAAAAAAATAACATTTGGAGAATCCTGGCTGTAAACCTGTATTATTTATTTTTTTTAAGGTGAACCTTCATCCTACCAGTAAAAGCAAAAACGTATCTAAATTTCATTTCGGATGAGCTTTGTTCTGCTTTCAATCAATAACACCTCTGTTACTTTTGAATAGGTGTCAGTTGCTAAGTCAGTTCTTGTTTTGGGAGCGCTATTTACGATCTAATTATATGCTGAACTCGTCTTATATATCAAATTATATGCTGAACGCATTTTCTCTGAACATATATGAAAACGAAAAAAAAAATTATTTCACATCAGCAGTGCTATGAATACTTTAAAACTGTAGTTTCCAGTTGAAAATTATAGTTAGAACGTGAGTGAAATCCCCCTCCACACACACACAAAGAAAAACTAAAAATTTGTCTTCTCCCAAAACTGACACTTTTCAAAAACGTAACGAGGTCTTTTTTGGTTTTAGTGGTTAAATGAATATTTAACGTATTTAATCAGAACCGAACTCAGCCATGAGTCTACAACATTATGCAGACGGGAGTAAAGAAAAAGCTGTCTGTGTAAAACTTTTTTTTTGTTTTTTATGTATGAAGAAATATATTGAATAACATGCTTTCAGCTTTTCACATTTGAAATTATTTTTATAGCGAGCAACGTATATATATATATGTAGTTTTATATGTATATTTATATATATATATATATATATATATATATATATATATATATATATATATATATATATATATATATATACGTTGCTCGCTATAAAAATAATTTCAAATATATATGAGAGAGAGAGAGAGAGAGAGAGAGAGTAATGACATAAAGTCCAAATTGTAGGCATCCAGCGAGGATCTACACTGGCAATAACCTGTGAAATTAACTTAGTAATAATTGCTCAATGCACTCGAGAAATCACGATAATTGCAGTAAGAAGTGACCTATGAAATTTCTTTCTTACGTTTCACATGGCTAAATATGTGAGTTATCTTAGAAAGATCACAAACACACGCACACACACAAATACTGATATTTTATATTTGAATGAGGACCTGCCTTATTGGGAAGTCAAGTAATTGGATCTAGGTAACTCTCCTCGAATAATTACTTAATGAAGTCAAAGTAGCCAAGGGTTCTCTGACCGCCATCATCATTAAAATCCACTTCTTCCGATACCAGAAGCGTTTAAGTGATCGAACTTGTCAACAATATGTGCTTATCAATTCCTACATTCATGAAGCACTTAAATAGGACGTAGATTTCTTGGCTCTTTCTTGTGAACTCTGGCTTCCTGTGTGCATAACATTTAACGTGTGTACGAGACTGAATGTCTTCTCGTGTTGTTGTTCCGTTGGGCTCGATTATTTAATTATACAACTTATTTGGTTAGTCACTCGGTAGGAATCGACACGTGACAAATATCTTTTGGCAGCATGCCGTGTTGGAGGTGACGAATTAATGGAATGGAAAGAGGATCAATGAATAGAATCACCGAGGAGTCCAAATTTTCGAAGAAAAAAGAAGTATGAAAACTGAGCACAAACGGTAGGATCAATTTAGCATAGAATTACATTGTAAATTACCCTCAACTCATCAGAATTTTATTTTCGTAATAAGGTGTATATGATTGAATTCTGAATCTTCTAGCTCAATTGGTGCAGCCTATACGGGTGATACATAAAAGTGCAGACGGACAGCCAACCTGACTTGAAAACTGAAGAAACCTATAGCAGTTTTGGCTGACGGTTTCCAATAGATAGATACATACGTGTGCATTTGTTTGAATATATATATATATATATATATATATATATATATATATATATATATATATATATATATTCCAGAAAGCTTTACTGCTTCAAGCATTAAACATTGAAAAACTATTTTGTATCCCTAGAGTCATCATTCCCCAATTTCTATCAATGCAATTTATGTAATTTTCTTCATTGTTTTTCCCTTGTGTCACATAAACTTCGCTATTATGGTACAATGTATAAACCGTCTCTTGTTTGGTCCATTACTTGTTTACCATGTAAACGTATCGGGTATTTTTAAAACAAAACATTACATCGATCAAAGACCGCCTCCCCCTCTTACAATACAGCTTATGTCGTTTATGTACTTTGTCTTTTTATATACGGTATTTATGTGTATCGTATATTGATATTGTTCTGTACTACATATTTATTCTTTGAAATAAGTCTACTCTATGCAGGTTACCTCAGAAACGTATTTAATGATGAAAGATTAGTGAATATAAAAACAGACGTGACTCACTGTTGGTGTCATTTATAAAAATAAAGCTCAGCTCAACGCGGCACAAGTGTGTAAAACTCTGTGAGGATCAAACTCAGTATTCTAGTAAGATTTCCTAGACTGCTAACAACTGTTCCACAGGCGCCTCATTCATGAATACATGAATATGTGTGTATGTGTTAGTATTGGTCACATAAACATTATTGTCTATTGTAATGGAGCTAAGTATATGTTGCTGGAATTGCTGCTGATACGTGATTTCTGTTGATATGTGATGAAACTCTGTGCAGGCATTTTGCCGACGGACATTTGTCAATATGAACGGATGTATCGATTCGAAAAAAAAAGAACCAAACAGATGTTATGTCGAACAAACATTTTTTGTTTTTTTATGAATCTGTACTTTTATTTTCTCAAAATATTTGTATTTCATACTGCAAACGAGAAAATGATCATATTGATTTAAACTGAATTTAATGATATTCATTTGACCCTTTAATCTCAAATCTGGGTATTTATTGTCTCGACATATACATATTTCATATTGCCAAAAATTGAAGCTCATCGTACATTGATCTTTTTTAGAAAATTGAATTTAATTCTATCTAAAATTATCCGAATAACCCATTTGTTGGACCAGTACGATTCACTGCATCATTCAAAAACATGAAAACAATGACGTGGCAATGAGGACCTTTCTCTGAAACGCTGCAAAAAAAAAATGATTCAATATCTTCGTCTGTCAATTTTGACTTATATTACAAATCCAAGTTAAATTGGAAAAAAGTATCCAACAGAGTGATTTTTCGGGGCCTGTCACATGAACCATCAACTGTAATCTGTATTAATGAGATCTGTGTCAGAATCGATATCCCCCACGGCGTATATTTGAATATATATATATATATATATATATATATATATATATATATATATATATTTAAAGATTAAATATATATATACGTATATAAGGTTACATATATACGATTAAATATGTATGAACATATATAGTTAAATATATATATATATATATATATATATATATATATATATAAGGTTACATATATACGATTAAATATGTATGAACATATATAGTTAAATATATATATATGTATATGAGGTTAAATATATATGTATGTATGAAATATATATATATATATATATATATATATATATATATATATATATATATATATATATAAATCATATTTGAAGGTGAATGATTAGCCTTCAATAAAAGGAAAGTCCCATCTTCAAAAAAGAAGCGTATAAAACCAATGCATCCTTCCGATTGTCAACTATGGAGTAGAAACATAGCATTTTGAAGGAAACCGGAAATATCATAGGATCCATAGAAAAACTCAAATGGCAATGGGCTGATCATATTGTAAGACATCACTACTCTTGGAAAAGGTCTATGTTCAATGACTGTGCCATGCAGATGATGATGATGATGATGATAATGACTGAAATAATAAATGAACTTCGTATATCTGTTCATATTGTATCCTGTATTCGTCAGGAGGTCGAGTGATCTGGTCAGAGGTTATTAGATGGTGGTGACCAAAAAGGTTGAGAATTGCTACTTTAAATCATAAGGTGCATCGAAATACGAGGTCTTTAATAAAACACAGACTGCTCTTTTGGTGGGTTCTTTTTTAGTCGTTACAAAGCACCAACCAAAACATTCATCAAAAGTTTCTCCACTTTTCTAGTCCGTCTGCCTGGCTGTGTACGTACGACACGCAAAAACCATGCCAATGACGGTAGATGTCTGCAAATTCGAGGATTTACACCCCATCATGTCTAAAAAAAAAACACTTGTCTGTTTTTTTCAAATCACCCCCTAAAATAGGGTCTTAGCGGAGGTTCACTTTGCAATCTAAGTTTATGCTAAATTGATTCCTTAGTTTGTGTCCATAAGAATGCATGCTTTTTTGGGCGGGGGGGGGGGAATTGCCCAATGAAAGATTTTGATTTTATTACACTTATCACGAAACATAACAATAGAATAATTACAAAGAACACTAATAAGGAAAACATAAACATAAATAAACAGGACTGGAATTTTACGAACAAAAATAGTTGCCCTCTACTGAACAAATATCTCATATTGAATATAATATACCAAGCCGAAATATCAACCCAACAGAAACCCCTAGAAGTAAAATATTGTGTATGAATATCGGAAACTCCCTTCAAACCTAAATCAGCCAACCACATATCATCATTTATAAACGAAAAATATACAAACAATACATTATTATCTACATATTACTGGAAAATGCGTGAAATGAATTATAATCCAACTGTAAACTGGAAAATATCAAAACAAAACATCATACACCAAAACATCAAAACTCCATGTTGCCTCTTCCTAAATAAAAAATTTGAAATACTCAGTTTTGCTAAAAAAAAAAGCAAGAAAAAACCAAGATAGATTTATTGAGCAGAAAAAATGAAATAGCGTTAAGATGTTGGCTTCGCTCAAAATTTTTTTTTACAATTATACATTAATAACTAATGCATAAGTACGCTAAAAGTAATATAGATACTTTATACACGAGGCCATCTCAAAGAACCACCGAATCAACATTGTCTACTTCCCGTTGTCATAGGTAATTAAGAATCATACAACCCACGACGGTCTTGAATGGTCATAGCGAAGAATAGAAATCTAATAATTTCTATATAAAAATAAGACCCTCCTATATAGCGCATAGCATCAGCATCCACTTGAAGATAACTCCAACACCCATAGCATAACCCCCGGCATGTAATTTATAACTAACAGCAAAACGCACGTACTAGTAATTTCAACAAACAAAAAAACAAGAGAGAAAACTCTTCCCACCTCGTAACACTCAAAAAGATTTCCAAAAATTCCCCAAACAGGAATCTAAAATATATCTAATCATAGAAACCTAGACAGGGCAGAAACATGAACTTGTTGTACAGATATCTCTGTGTAAATACATACATACATACATACATACATATACATGTATATGTATGTGTTTGTGTGTGTGTGTGTGTGTGAGTGTGTGAGCGTGTGTGCGTATATATATATCTTTTTTTCGTTGATATCAATTGGCTGGATACTTTCCGATGGTTTATCTATCTTCGAATGGGTCGTAAAAATAGAATTTGCCTCGCCAAGCAGCTTTATGGACAGCATCTGATCAAAAATTTTCCGTCTCTTCTCTTACCCAATTTCTATTAAAACATCTTTTCAACTCCTGAAAGAATAAAATCTAGTTTAGGTTCAATTGAAAAAAGTTGTTAAATATTTCTGAATTAGGATACTTTTTTTTCTGTTGCCACATTTTTTATTGTGATCTCTGGGCTTCTATGTTATGAGTCATGATGTCAAGCGGTTGACCATCATTCTTGTAACATGTCCAGCCCATTGCCATTTGAGTTTTTTAATGGTTTCGATGATATTTCGGACTCCTGCCCTCTTCCTAATATACTGTGTTGCTTTGTGATCTCCTCATGTGATGAACCTCTCATGTTCATGTTGCATGGTTCTAAGGTCAAGGGTCAATCCTTTGATTCCACGTTGCAGCACCATGGATGACCATGGAGGAAACGTTTATTGTAGACCCTTCTCTTTAGGACAAGCGGGATTTTCTTATTCTTGAAAGTCGAGCTCGCCCTACCGAAAGCTTGCCAATCGAGAGTGATTTTTCGTTTGATTTTTCTTCATATGACTCACCTGTAAAGTCTCACACTTCTGCAAATCTCAATTCCCCAAAAGGTCTCGTTTTTTTTTAAATTCTCATTTTGTCAAACATCCTAACTTTTAGCAAACCTTATACCTCCACGAAATCTCATTAACTTTCATAGTTTATACTTTATGTATGTGGATTTACATGTGGTTGTACACACAACAAGACTCACTTCTCTGACCAGTCATTTATTCAGGGAATCTCATTTCTCAAACAAGTCTCGCCTCTAAGACAAATCTCAATATACCAAACAGTTTTTGCACTTCAACACCTTACTTAACCAATGTTTTCCCGATTCTCCATATTTCACTATTCCACTAACTTCTCCTCCACAACAAATATCACTCAATGAGTCTAGCCTCTCCAACGAATCTCAATTTCCCATTTATTTTCCGCTCCCTTCTCCTTAGTTGATTGATCAACGTTCCTCTGATGCCTGTGGCTGCACTGACCCCGTTAGACTTGAATATGGCTGACGAATTCAATTCTGAAGGCACACGCCAACTGCTAAGGCACGAGAGTGGACACGGATGATAATCCTTCATTTCATTCTTTGACGCAGATGATCCACTCACTTCGACTCTTTTCAAAATACGTACCGGACAAGTGTGTTATGTGCGATTCAGTCCTCAGGATGAGACCCCTTCTCATTTCCAGGGATGTCGCAGAGCCTTAGACTGTCCTTGATGTAGTATTTGTTGCGTTTATTTGGACACCCTATATTTCGGTACCCACGCGCCAGAGCTTCGTAAAGGACTTGATGGGGAATACATGAGCTGTCCATGCGGATTACGTGACTTGTTCAACGAGACTGGGTCAACTTAAGCCACCTTTATCTAGGAATTCCAGATCGGTGACCTCTTCCCACCAACCTTTCTCATTTGTAGGGATGTCACAGTGCCATATTGTGTTGAAATGCTTCAGTTGCCGGATGTGCCTCCGGTATAGCGTCCCCCTTCCCTAACCATACTCTAGACTATTTAGCACGATTGCCCAGTATACCTTGATCTTGATTGTCAGCTTAATGCTTCTGTGGTTCAATACATGAGTTCAGAAATGGCCCAGAGACTGGGTTGGCTTCTATGATACCGGCTGCTACCTTTTTTGTTGAGCAACCTATCTAAAAAGATGATGCTTCCAAGGTATTCAGACTGGTCGACGACCCTTAAGCGGATATTGCCAATCCAGATAGCGGAAGAAGTGAGTGTGGATCGTGGAGTCAACTAAATAAAAGATAAAACACTGAATGCATTTTAAGAAATCATTTAAAAAAGTGGTTAAAATTGAAATGATATTACAACCGGGATATGCATGTAGGAAATGGTTTATTTCTGTAATTCAGTTAGATTTTCATTACTATAATTTTTTCTGATGGACCATCTCAAAATTGATTTTGAGGCACCGATGGCAGCGAGCAGTTCCGAATCGTGTTGAGTCCTTTTAGTCCAAATGGTGAAGACCACAAAGACTAGCATGGCTAATCTTTGCAAAATTTCTTTTCGTTCTGGAAATAATGAAAATAAATACGTAATTAGGTCCATTCAAAGTAAATGGCAAGATTAAGTTACAAATGCATTCACTTTTAAATATTATGACATAGAGGTATTGTTTAACTATGTGAATGTGGTGGTCGCCATGTTGATATAACAAACGAGTATTCTTTCAAACCACGCATTTTACGAATCGAGGGTTTCAACTCAATTGCTAGCCCTGGATATGAGGGTTTGAAACTACGCCTTTCTCTAGGTGCATAATTGCGCATGCGTCGTTAGGTTGATTGTAAGATATTATTTAATTCAAATATTTTTATCTGTGAAACTGATTTAACAGAAAGTCTGAAATGAATAAAACAAACGAGTTTGTTTTTTTTTTACGTAAAGTCGATGATTTTCTGGTTTGAATTCCGATATTAATCATTTCCAAAATTAATTTTTCAAAGGATTTGGATTATTCTACAGTTCCTTTTATTTTTATCCGTGATGACATTCACTTTCTCACCATTATACTGTGATCTCTCCATTATGCGTTTAGCAGGGTCTCTTTCTTGTGCAGCTGGCATGGTTTTTAGTTTGGGGGCCGATCACGAAGTCAAGTTCTATGTTTTGATTTGGTAGGTGACTATCGGAAGGATGCATTGCATGCAGACCTTTATTTTCAGACCAATTGGATAGAAGTCAAATATTCTTTCGGAGATTTTCAACTTTCTTAAACTTGAGAGTTTAATATACATGAAATATTTCAATTGTACACCCGTTGGGGTTGAGACTCTTAAAATATTTTGAATAAAAGTTATAATATTCAGTTTTGAATTATGTTATTTCATTTTCTTATTTTAAACAATCCATCATATTTATGGAAGTCTTGCCTCACCATCGAGTAATGGTTAGCTTGTGTGGCTTTGTATCGTACTAAGCTAATATCATTGAATATCAATAAATGAGTGTTTGTGTCGAAATATTTGAGATTAATTATCATCATATGTAAATTCATCTAACTATTGTTTTTAACTGGATTGTTTATATGTTAACAAAAGTCCAGACGTCACACTGTGTAACCTTCATCATCAGGTACCTGTTACGTTCAAAATTATTCCTCAGCCAATAGCCGGAATCTCGAGTCGAGACCCTGATTCAATTCGCAGGTGGGGGGGAAGATCCCTCTGAATACAGCACAGAGAAACCAGTGCAACTGTGTAGATCAAACGAGGGTTAGATTTGAAATTCCAATGAAGTTTTTAGCTCGTCAGACATTGAAAGAAAGAAAGTACCAAAGACGACATTTTGTGATCAGTTTGATAACCAAGACGAGGACAATAATCCAAGAAATCTATAGAGGGTGGAAAAAGTATCCTTTTCATTTGAAAAAAATTTCAACATACTTCTACAGCTTAAAAATTGACAGAACTTGGAACAAAGATTTTTATGTTTTGTACAGAACTTTTCAATGATCAATTGTGTTTCAATATTATTTTGCTTTTCTATTTCAACCTTTAGTTCAAATTCTTTGAGCTGTGTGAAGATGTTTAAATAAGCTTTTTCAAATGTGTTGGATACTTTATCTCTCACTGAATATAAACTATATATTTGTATGAATCAATATCAGGAGAGTAAAAGAGATTTTTTCTTATTCCATATACCTACCAGACTCTTACCACAGTCGCACTTGCAACGGTCCATACAATCCGTGTTCTTGAAGCCACAAGTAACTTTGGCACAATGAAAGATGCAACTGTAAACACTGCGGGCTTCAACTTCAACAGTCACAGCCATCACCAAGAATGAGACGAGTAAAATTTTCAAAATGGCACCGTTCATCTTTCTAAAACGGAAGAATTCGTTTTGATATCATAAACATGAAATTTTTGGTAGCGTCTGTAATTTTGAAAAGGATTATCAACGTTAAAAGAGCTTTTCAGAGAATTAAACTTTTTCTTGTTTATGATGTTCACACGATGTATCGGCATATTCATTCAACGAGCTTCTTTAAGTGTAATATGCATTTTGTAAAATCCTTAAGAAAAAAATGAGTTCCCTCCAGTGATATAGAGTAAAAAAAAAAAAAAGTACGAATCGGATAATAAAGATGCACACGGTAACGATTGTAAATCAAATTGTAATGCATGCAGAAAAAAGAGCTTCTCGTTCTTTACATATTACACCTGAAAAAAGTTGTATATTAATTCAACAGAGACTTTTCATGAATAGCATGGATAGCAAGGAGTTTTTTGGAAAACTCTTTGAATAAAATTGTTGGCTTATTCAAATAGTTCGCTATAAATTTTGGATATTTTTTTCTCGTGAAAAAAATGATGGAAAATAGAAATTCTTCTTTTCGTATTCGATACAATTTCATTTTCAGAAAAATCAAGTAATATGTACATCAGAATATGTTTTATATATATATATATATATATATATATATATATATATATATATATATATATATAATGTCTCAAAATAAAATTTCAATAATCTAAACAAGTTTGAATTATAGATTTTCACAAAGGCCACTTTGCGTTCAATATATCGATACCTACTCTCTCGCCATTTTGAATTTTTTAACATACTTCATACCTTTTAGTTGAGTTCTGTTTCCTCAGACGCTGGAGATATTTTTGAAGGGAAATGATAAAGTACTAAAGTACTATCGTGAAACGAGTTATCTTATCCGTGGCACTAGGCTGACGACTTGCTAAAACGAGTTATTTTTTTATTCCAAACAGGAGAAAATTATTTTTAAAATTAGGAAAAATTATTTATCCAAAAATTTCTCTCGTAGCCTTTGGGCATTTCCGAGAACTTTAATGCAAATTGTCAATACTATTTCTAAAAGCTTTTGTTTTTTCATTAAAAAAAACTGATGTGCAGCGAGTATCGTACATTTGAACGTCCTTACAGAGTTTTAAAATTAACATATTTTGGAACAAAGATTAAAAAATGCAAGTATCCCCAAAATATCGAAACAAGATTGAACATTGAAAGGTTATGTACAAAACAACAGAAATCTCTGGTCCAAATTCAGTCCATTTTGACGCTGAATGAGGAAGTTGAAAAAAAAACTTTTTGAAATGCGAGAGATACCTCTTACATTCACATTTTCAATTAAATTGTTTTCTCATAACCTCCTGCTTGGAAAAGTTATTGTCTTTAAGGAAGCTGTCTGGATAATTTAGCAAACATGGGCCACATGCAGCGATCTGTAAAGTGATTTCGTATGAAATATATTTCCGACGTTGTCTTCCCACATCTATAGAAACACTGATGTTTGGCAGCATTTGCTCTTGTGAGAGGGGACTTTCACCAATGAAAAGCATCAAGTTTCTACTCACGTGACCGACATCTTTTGGCGAAATTGGGGATGATCAAATAAAAGATTGGACAAAAAGTGGGATCAATTGATAAATTCTCTCGCTTTTTTTGTCAGGCTATGATCATAAAAAAAGTTTGAGTTTTCAAAACAAAGAAGGACACCAACCAAAAGATTAATCTAGCATAAACTTACATTGCAAAGTGAATTCCCCACTAAAAAGCTATTACTCAGTTTGGACGTGATGAGGAGTAATGTTGGAAACTTAACCTGTTTAGCTCCATTGTATGCGTCATGCATACATAAATAACCAGCCAGCCAGCAAGACCACCTTGACAACCGAAGAAATCTTTGTTTACAGATTTTTTCCCGACATATTTCACCGAGCATTTAAAGGACCTTGTAAAAGTAGCAACAACTGAATACTAGTTAGACATTACAGATATTGCTGCGTCAGTTCAAGGCCAAGTATCTCATTCATTGTCCAATAAAAAAAAACTTAACTAATTGTCGCTCTTTAATACAACATCATACTTTTGTGTATACATTGTTTCACAATTATAATGAAATAAGAAAAAAGGACGATTCGTTTTAGCTGTCTAGCAAGATATATATATATATATATATATATATGCGTATGGATCTGTGTGCTATACACAGATATGCACATGTGTACTATGTACGAATGATATATGAGTATATCTATTTTCTTTTATTCTCTATCAACTGCAGATTTGCTATCTTATAGCATCGCCAGGGTTTTTTTCATTCATGAGGGATTTTTCTGTTTTTGAACCTTCTCATGAACACTTTTTTTTTTCATATTCATTTATGTGCGTGTGTTTAAGAGATAAGTAAAATGTATAGAAGAGCCACACTGGTTAGAGATTATTTTATATTTGATATGTGGGATATTTTGTAAAAACGTTTTGTGTTCATAATTGTATTCTTCAACTTGAAGAAAAAATTCTTTTGACCCTTTTCAATGAGATTTTTTCGCAGCGAGATTTTTTTGAAAGTAGTGAGAGAAATTATACAGTGTCTGCTGATAGTATCTACTTGTTGAATTTGAAATGGCCGGATTATTTGGATGAAATAAGTAGTAAATATGTACGAGGAAATTATTTATTTATTTAGACTTTTGCACATTTCTTCCAACTTGGGAGCAAGTCGTCGATTCCTATCAAAAAGAATTCTTCATTCAATGACCTTCATTGAAGGTTACTCCTATTTGTTCTGGTTACTGGAGTCTTTCTTAGTGGCTGGCCTAACGGTTACGAGCGAGGGGAACGAAATTAGCTGATTGAGCTCAAACTTTGTCTGATAGATTGCATTCACTAATGACCTCAGGGAAGCTCTCATCCCCACCAAAATGCTAAAGGTAAATTTCCAAGACCTACCGTACTATCTACAATTGGTTAGTAACACATCTAGGAGACGGGATGCCTTGATCCCAAACTAGGAAGTTGAGTTCCCTTAAGATGGTTGGATGCCAACATTGATTTTCTTTGCGTCAGTTCCTGCAACCGAACCTATTCCAAACGCTTTCATTTGAACTACATCGATGGGATGGGAATTCTGCTGATTTTACATGTCTATTCCGATACGCTGTTAAATGGATTTAGGGACTGCAGATGCAAAGAAATAGAAGTAGAGGCACATTGTCCAAAGACTATATTTGAAAGAAGTAAAAAAGATTCTTTCCTTCTCTATTTTAAGCAATGCAACATTTGGTGGAGAGAGGTTAAATAATTTGCGTTCTTTCTGGGTCTCTTTGTTCTGCTAATCTTTTCAACAAATCGATTGTTATTTTTTTCCACTTTGGTCCACACACACACACACACATACATACACACACACACACACACACACACACACACACACACACACACATACACACACACACACACAATCAAGTCTTGTTCTCATCGGCTTCTATAATCTAGTAAAATGACACATTCTGAATTCACAATACTTAGTGCTGTTGGCTTCAGTAAACCATTTTGTCTTTATATTTATGTACATTAATCTTTTTGACGTTCTAGAAAGAATATGTAACGTATTAAAATACAACATCCTCACTCATCTGTAGTCTCACTCTTTCAATTATATAACTGGATGGCTGTCATTATTTGACGAATGAATTTAAACACGTACTCACACAGTCATATCTAAAATGTTGAGACATATATGTGTGTACATGTGTGTGCCTATAATTATCTATCTATCTATATAGAATAATCAAATGACAAACTAACTACTCCTTGCGCATAAACACTCATGAACAAACCCACACCAGCGCATACAGACACACATAAAAAATCTTTTAACATTAAATTGATGGAAACAGCATGCACATCCCTACACAGGGACAAAAAATCGTGCTCTTTAATCGATAACCCCGATTCTGTCAGGATAGAGAGTCTACATTGAATAATGAGATTCCAGCAACAGCCGCCCACCTAGAGGTCGCTTGTATAACAGAGCCAAACATGAACACTCTTCCTATTCCGACTCAAGCGCTGACGATGGCTAAGTTACCGACATTAGTTCGCAGAAACTAAAATAACAAAATGAAACAATAGAAGAATAAATGTTCATAATAAAGTTTTTCACAGATACACTCCTGCTCTCTTCGATTTTTCTTTGTACTTTCATATCTATGATATAATATAATATATATGCTCATACAAGTTTCACTGTCAATGTGTTTCGGACATGATTCTTTGGCGCTAAAAAAAAGGAGTTTGATCTTTAATTCCAGGGAATGAACAGGCAGCTCCTTCTCAAACCTGTCACGTTCCGATGAGATAGATATAGAATACTGTAATATTTGAAAGATTTGCGAATTGATTGTTATGAAAACAGATAAATGATTAACAGCTAGCATTAGTCATGAATAGAGAGATACATAGATTGACCAAGGTCTTTTTGCAGCATGCTGTGTTGGGGTGATTAATTAAAAGTTTAGTGAATAAGTTACTTTCCTTGCCTTTTGTTGGATAGTGATCGCTCAAACGCATGAATTTTAAAACAAAAACAAGCTTGAATTCTACAGAATTCTAGAAGTAATCAATTTATAATCTATCTACATTGCAAATTGACGTACCAACAAAAAACACTATTCAGGAGTGAGTTTTCGAAACAAACAAAAAGAAAAGTTTCTTTCAAACATAACAAGGGGTAAATGTTTGGATTTTCAGCTCTCTAGCTCCATGGGTAAGGACTTTACACTTGATGTATAAATACATTCAGAGTCAGCCTATTGGACCAACTTCAATATTGTACACACATATGTGGGCAGTTGTACTGACAGTTTTGGTGGATAGCTCCCATATAGATAGATAGATAGATAGATAGATAGATAGATAGATAGATAGATAGATAGGTATAAATATATGAATATAAATATAAATAGATATAAATATAGATATAGTTATAGATATAGATAGATAGATACATAGGTAGGTTGATAGATAGATAGATAGATAGAAGGATTAGATAGATAGAACCAAATTATAAAACGAAGATTGGGAACAGGTGAATGAACTGAATCGATTAATAGAAAGGAGTTTATGATAGAAAATTTTGAATACTTACAATTACTTTCGCAGGGTTCAGAATATTTCTTATGAAAGTGAAGTTATTCGAACAACTACAAAAATTGTGGCACACTCTTGTCTTTTATCCTTTTATATATACGTATCAAGTATGTATGATTGAATAAATCTTGGGCTCGTATAAATACACCTGTCTTTCCAGATGTTCTTTTTCTGTTCGCTAATTGATTTTGTCAGTGTTTTTTTTTTTTTTTTTTTTTTTTTTTGTATTTAACTATCCGAACAGTGATTGTTGACAGTTTTAAGAATAGAAGAATCAATGACGAGAAAACGCCTAACAACATACAATGGTTTGTGTTGGATTGACGGGGGCTTCTAATTCTATTATCTTTTCCAATGAACCCTTCCTCTTTCACGTGCTCTAGCTATCTGTCCGTCTCTATCTATCTACCCTTATCCATATCTATTCATATGTATCAATCTAATTACTTTTCTCTCTCTATTCATATCACTATCTATCTACCTATCTACATTTGAAATGTATCAGACCCTTTTTGCATCGAATATATATATATATATATATATATATATATATACATATATATGTATGTATGTATGTATATGTATGTGTGTGTGTGTTTTAAATAATAATAATAGATTACTCTGTTTCATAACCTTTTTACAACCACCATGAAAAACAAGATACACCTAAAATACCAAATACAAAACACGAAATCCCACGTTTCCAAATCAACTCGAGTCCATGGGAGGGAATTCCATCCTCCTGAAGAGATGCCAGAAGCATCAGAATACTGCATGAGAAATTATTTCTCTCTCTCTCTCTCTCTGTCTATCTCTCTCTCTCTCTCTCTCTGTCTATATCTCTCTCTACATATACAGATACATACATACATGCATATATATATATATATATATATATATATATATATATATATAATGCATTCAATTAAGTATATATACATGTGTATGTTTATATATATATTTCTTTATATATATATATATATATATATATATATATATATATATATATATAAATATATATATATAATATAAATCAGGAATACATTATATGATATAACATGGTACAATATCTGATGTGTGATGGGTTTATTTAATAAAGTGCTCGATACATTCAGCATTAAATGTCAAGTTGAGTCAGAGTAGAGTTTAAAATATGATGAATATGCTACACTTTCTGTCCTGCTTGGGCTTCTTCTTCAGGCAAATGATTCGGTTTATTTTAGATTTCTATTAAGAATATTGGGGAGGTCTATTTTTGTAGGTGGTAAGACGTTTCTTTTATTCTTTTTATGAATATTCTTTTTTAATTTTCTTTGTTTAGGAATTGGTCATTGTTTATTATAAACATTGTATATATTCCTCATCCACCAGAGTGTTATATATATATATATATATATATATATATATATATATATATATATATATATATATATATATATATGTATATATATATATATATATATATATATATAATCACTTGTAAGGGTTTCTCTTGGGTTGATACAATATTCGATTTGAGACATTTCTTGTGCAAAGGGAATCTGTTTCTGTTTTGTACAATTGCAATCTGGATTATTCATACTTTCTCCATTCATATTATTTCCAATTACCTTATGGCTATGTTTTATGGATTTATTAAAGTTATACTTACCACTAATTTTCAATGTTAAACTAAGATCAGCCAACCATATATCATCATTTACAGACAAAAAATATAAGAACAGTTCATCACTGTCGATATATTTTGGGAGACTAACCGATAGTAACCCCAAACCCATTGTAAAATGGAAAATATGAAACAAATACACATATGTCAGAATATTGAAAACACATGTTTCCTATTCTTGAATGAGAAACTGAAAATCCTCACTTTTGCTTAGGAAAAAACAGATTCATTGACCAGAAAAAAATGAAGTAGCATTAAAATGCCGGCATTGCTTAAAATTCCTATCAAAAACATAATATAATACCCTACTTATAGATATATTAATAATTACCTACCATAGATATCTTATTCCCCTCGTTATTAGTATGAACAGTATCATTACTTTATACCTGTATTCTCTTTGAAGAACAGCTCAATCACTATAATTGTCTTAGGCATGTAAAAACAGACCCAACACAGAATAATTAAAGTAACAAATAAGGTTACATAAAAGTGAACTCTGACGCTGAGAAACCAATTTTAGTGAGAATAAAGTACTCTCAGAGAGGAAACATACCACAGAGAATTGATGGTTTTGACAACATACTGATAAGAGAAATGACTTAACTTTATTCTCCAAATTTATGATCTATGACAACGAACGAGCACAGGATCCCACTAATTGAAAAAGAAAAAACTACCAAGAAATTATCACCCCTGAAAGAAAACAAGATATATAGGTGGAATAAAAATAAAAAAGATCCAACAAATCAGTGAAAACAATAGAAAGAGATAGCGAAAAAAAAAACGAAAGGACTGAGGAAATGCTTTGAAACTCCATTAGAGTGATCTTCCGTTATTACTCAGTGAATTTTTCATTTGGCTCAGACCACGTAAATAGAATAATCAATGAAAGAAAATGAAGCTGCACCAGGAATCGAAGCTGCAACCGATTATGTAGCTTCAACGGAACGTTACTCTTAACACTGAGCTGACAGTGGCCGGTAATGCAAAGGCCCAAACAATTGCTCTACCTCCGAATTCTATTTTGTCTATTCACTGTCTATATTTGATCCATTTGTTTCTTATTGCATACAATTATATTACCAAGAAATGGATATATGATACGACAAGACTTAATTACGAATTCGTTATATTGCCTTGAATCTCTATTCGAAATGATATCCCCATTATGAAACGGTGAAAGTATCATTTTGCTCAGACAGCGTGAATCAAAAAAACAATTGAAGGAAATGGGGCTGCCACAGAAATCAAACCGGCGACTAATATGATTGTCGCTTCGACGTATCGTCGCTCTTACCATTGAGCTGAACAATAGCCGGTAATGCAAAGGCCCAAACCAAGAAAGAAGTGAAGGCGATCGAGATCAGAATATGAACCCCTGATTTTTATTCGACTAAAAAAGAAGAATTCCTACGTTACACGGGTGACGTCATGTGCTACGTCACAGTAACTACGTATTTCAACGTATCACTTCAGCTCAACGTTGTGAAGATTCTTTGCTCATTTTCTTTTTCTTTTTGGCTGAATAAGCTCAACCTTCAAAAACAAGAATGTATCAATTGTGCAAAAAAAGGGTATTCAACCAATGTATCCTCCCGATAATTACCAATGGAGTTAAAACATGGAACCTAATCACGAGATTGACCTGCGAAATTGAGAGGCATGCCATGCACACATGAAAGAATTATGTTGACCTTGTTTGGTGGTGTGAGCATCAAGACTGAATGCAGAGGTGTAATGTCGAGACCGATGAGGGCTACTGAGGTTCGACGTTGCTAAGCGCATTGGGAACCTTTCGACTTGCTATTACTCGACCCAGCTGCGGGGAAGCAGTTCGTCTCGTGGTCTTGCTTTCCCATTGCACTAAGAGGGACAAGTCTAGCTCGTCCTGACACCTTTGAGACTTCGCTTGCGTCGGCTGGAGCTATTTTTGAAAGTCCTCCATCCCACGTTAAAATCGACCTTGAGTCACATCTTGCTTTTCGGTTCTCTATTTATCACTCAGCCCAGCTGCGAGGAAACACTTCGCTTTGGGGCAGCACTGTCCCATTGCGCTAGGAGGGACAGGCTGGGCTCGTCCTGACACCTTCACGACTTCGAAATATTATAAAATCCATTGGAAAACTCGAATAGCAATAGGCTGGTCATTTTGAAATAATGGCAGACAACCGATGGATATCAGGACTCATCACATGGATTCCTAGAGATCTCACATGCAACCAATGCTGGTAAGATACAAGGTGGGGAGAACTAGACGAATTCAGAAAGTATTGGTTCCGCAACGCTCACGATAGAGAGGTCTGGCGAATACTGGGGAGGGTCTATATCCAACAACGGTCGTTAAAAGACTGATGATGATAGCATCAAAACTATACGTAGATTTTATTTGATCAGTAGTTTCTGGAGATTTCAAACAATGGTTGTGTATTTGCTTATGTATATATATATATATATATATATATATATATATATATATATATATATATATATATATATATGTATATTGTTTAGTTTTAATGATGAGAAAAAGTGTATACCCAGTTAGCCATCCTTCTTTCCCTTAATATCCTTCCTTTCGTTCTCCTCAATCCCTTCCAGTAGGGCTCCTAAGGGTTAAGTCCTTTTTTCATGCACATTTTTTCTATTAACAGTGATATATTTCCGTGACCTGTCCTCTAACCACACTTTTGACGATTCCTTGATCTTTGCAGGCACTTTTTCGCGAACAGAAAAGGCATTTTTTGTCGTGGTAGAGGCAGCTTTAAAGCTTCCACGAGCTTTGGCTCCCGGCTGCTGTTTCGTGCAAATACTTGGTTCATTCTTACCGACGTCATGATCCACTCCGGCAAATAACATACGTCTTTATCAAGAATTCAAAGACTTTTCTCTTTCTTGTTTTTTTTTTGTCGAGGGATAGGACTTTGCGCCCGCTCTTAACCTTCAAGAGATTGTTTTGACCACTTCATGACTTTTCAGGGGATTTTTTCGCATTGCAATAAAGGGTGAACACAACACAAGCTAACGAACAACACGCAAGATGGATTATGCGTGCTGGAGAAAGATTGGGGATCTGTGAAATGACGACATAGAAGCCAACACATACACATCACTTCATTTGGGTTTATTCAGGGACACCCATATCAGCATCACTATCATCATTCGTTATAAGTTCACTGCTGGAGAAAAGCGTTGCCAATCTCCTTCCGTGAAGACTGCGATTGCACTAAGCTTTGCTATGTCCTACCGATAAACCTTCCTCTCTCATCCCTCCATCTTGTGTCTCGTCATTTCTCACTGCGTTTATCATCTTATGGACATCAATGGATTATTCTTTTGCCAAGTGCCCAGCCCATATCCATTTTTGTTGCTTGATTATTAAAATATCCTTCACTGTAAAAAAAACCCTCTGATTCCTGGTGTTCTTTTTCTATGTCTTAGAGTTTCCCTTGGCATTGCTCTTTCCATAGCTCTCTGTGCAATCCAAAGTTAGTTCTCAGTTCTTTTTGTTGATTTCTTTTCGCATCCACGGTAGTATTATGCGTTTATTGTATACTTTATACCCAAAGCTCATTCTCAAGATGCTTTCCAGTATTTCTCTATCCATACAAAATTATTTTTATGCGTCGATTTAGTCCGCTTTCATGGTCTTTCTCTTACCTGATTACCTGTTTTAAGTCGATGTATTCGTCAAACTCTTCTTGTGCCTTACCTTCTAATTTTATGGCTTCCCAGGAGACATCATCGTTTGCCTTTATTTTGTTTTTTCCAAGCCTATGCTTTACTTTCCCAATTTAGATTAGTCTTCATGTCTTTTAATTCTTCTGATGCATCTTACGTTGTTGGAACGTCACCGGTGAATTTTAAGTGGTTCTAATATCCTTATTTCCTTCCAGTCAATTTTCTGAAAGATGCTCTAAAAGAAGTTCAGGTGAAATTTGGGTCTTTTCATAAGTTCTGAATGACTCGTAAGCAATTCTCATTAGGACCTTATACATATGGTAAGTACAAAAAGAATTCGAATCAAAAAGTCCATTTTAACGTACAGATGGACATTCAAAATTGACAAAATTTTGATCAAAGATTTCTGACTTTTGTGTAGAACCATCTGGTGTTCCAATGTTCTTCTAATTTTGGGCAATTTTCAATTTTTAGTTCAAATTCTGTCAATTTCGAATTCGTATAACCATGTTGAAATTACGTTTTTTTCAAATGTATCAGATAATTTTGCTCTGTTCCCCTCCCTCTCCTTACACCCTCTGCAGCAGGGCTCATAGAGGCTAAGTATGCTTTTGCACATAATGTCTCCATTAACAGGGACGCCTTTCCGTCACATGTCCCCTACCCACACACTTAACGCCTTCCCGTTCTTTGAGTGCATTTTATCACGAATCAGAGAGACATGTTTGCTATTGAAAGGAAAGCGCCAACACTTCCGTGGATTTCAGCTTTGTAAATTATTATGCGAATGGTCAATTCGTTTTTGCCAAACTTACTGCGCAGTCCAGCATGCAACATACTAATTTTCAAAGATCTACGATCTGGTGTCATTTTTATTTTGTTTCTTTTCCAGTAATGTGTTTTGCTCTGTGATTAAACATGGTGACGACAAGCAAAGAAAAAAGGTCAAAGATGGACACAAAAATGACTGAACAACTGACCCACATACAAAAACTGATTTATGGACTCAAATAACCAACGATATAAAGTGAGTGCAAAAATATCCGACACATTTCAAAAGGTTTATTACAATATCATTATCCAGCTTCAACACGGACTGAATTTGGACCAGATTTCGGATTTTTGAACAAAACTTCTCCATGTTTAATCTTTTTTCTAATATTCATTGTATTTTAGCAATTTTCAAATTTTTGCTCCAAATCCTCTCACTTTTGAATTTTGTTGCGTATTTCTGCACTCAATTCATATCGTCAGTAATTTGAGTCCTTAAATTAGTTCGTCTGTGGATCAGTTGTTCAGCCATACTTGTGCTAATCTCTGACTTCTTTTCTTTGTTTTTTTACTTGTTACCATGTTAAATCACAGAGATGCATTTCCTCAAGCTGTGTAAAATCTCTACTTATATCTAAATGACATGTAGCTGTGCTTTTTGAGAGGGGACGACACTCACAGACAAAGCTGGTAATATTCCATGGCCAGATCGGAAATGTGGCCTCAATTCCAAACTGTTCATCAAGTATTTTTGTAATCAGTGCAAAATACAATGAATTCTCAAAGCATCTGACAAATGTCAAAAAGTTCATTACTATATCCTTGTGAACCTTCAAAATTGACAGAATTTGGACCAAAGTTTTTGAATAGTCATTAAGTTTTGCATTTTTACATCTTTGGTCAAAATTATGTCAGTGGTAAAGCTTCACAAGGATGTTAAATTGAACTTCGAACGCATCAGATATTTTTTGCATTCACTGTATACCTGAACTCCCCCCCCCCCATTCTCTCTCGTAAACCCCCTCACTAAAGTTTTCATGGAGACTAAGTGTACTTTCAAGCATAATTTTCCCATCAACAGTGATATGCTTCAATGACATGTTCAATAGTCATTTCCTTGCAAGCACTTTATCACGAACCAGATTGACCATTTTTACCGTTGTATGTGTAACACTGACACTTCAACAAATTTCAACTTATTCCAGCTATATTGTGCGAATGGTCAATTCGTCCTTACCGACGGCAAGCAACGAACCTCTTTCCAAGAGATCTATAATTATTTTTCTCGTCGAGAGATTGAAGCTCTTGGCCTTTGGAAATTGCTTTGACCACTTAATTGCTTTATGAGAGCCATTTTTCCTCAGAAGGAAAAGTGAACACAGAACAGAGAGACAGCAAAAGGCGAAAAATGCTAAAACAAGAAACATAAGTTCAACAACTAGCCCACCATCCGTAATAGTGGTTGGAGAAAGAAAAAGAAGAGAACATAGCCTTTCTGGGAGTCTATTGTTTCTTCTTCTTGTAAAATATTTCGGTATGGAAATATTCCAAGAGTGTTATTTTCAATAAAAATCGTAAATAGCCATTTTTGGCGGAGCTTTTCTTTTTGTATTTTTTGTACCATTATTGGCTTTTTTAATACAAAAATGCTCAACTCACACATTCTATTATGACACTGTAGGCTCCTAAATAATGTCACACCTTTAATGACATCACACTTCTTCCTTCGTACCTGAAGCAACTTATTGAGATATGCAGACACATCTAAAAAGGGGTGCTCAAGAAAGACTGAAGACCTGTGATATTGTTGGTGCCTACAGAAAGGTATGCCTATACAATTCACATACACATCACTTTTTTGGACTGATTCAGCGTAGTGTTTGGGTCTTCAAAGTTTTTCCTTTTGGGAAATTTTCCATTTCACTGTTTGTGATGCCGCGAATACAAGACTCGTAGATACGACGAGCTGAATATATATATATATATATATATATATATATATATATATATATATATATATATATATATTCTTCACTATGTATCTATTTATGCTACAGGAAAAATATAATGGCATATATATATATATATATATATATATATATATATATATATATATATATATATATATATATATATATATATATATATATATAGCCAGTTCTGTGTATCCACGAGTTGAGCATTTGCAGAGCAAGCTGCGAATATGCTTAAAACTAGAAGTTTACAATCAATATATAATACGTGCAAAACCTGGAAACTCAAAAACTACGAAATAGCACATAAGGCAATTTGGAAAGCAATAGTAGGAATTACTCTTAACGTTAGAAAAGGTCCAACATGGATCCGGGAGAAGACTTGGGTGAAGGATATCGTACAAACAATAATGCTACAAAAATGGTGATGGACAGGGCATATAGCGAGATGGAGGTACAATAGATGGAGCCAAAGGCTAACTGATTAGTGCCTGCAGATCTGTAAACGTAATAGGGAAAAGATCAAACAAAGATCAAGAGACAAGATGAAAGAAAATTTTATTTAGGCACGGCTGAGATTAGCACGAATACTCTTGTCACAGAAGGAGATGGGAGGGGCAGTGGTCTTATAACGACTGATGATAATACAACTATTCAGCTTTTGTCTCTTCAACGTTCTTTGCTGATTCATTATTCTCCATTAAAGTTAAAAAAAAAAAATATCAAATCGGAATGCGGAAATAGATGTCGAGAACACTGGAATTTGCATTAGAAACTCATCTTTCACGAACGACGTCTTAAACAATTACGCTGATTCATTGGATGTGATGGTGGGATGTACAGAAGACCGGTTCGGATAAGATAACAGAATAAGGTATTTGCTGCTTCTAGCAGAACAAGTGCTGAGAGCTTTTTTTGCTTTTTGCCTTTTTTCGTTAAAGTAATCTGAAATTGAAAATAAAACGCTTCATCAAAAAATTTGGAAAAGCTAAAGATTATTTTGTTTACCACTACGACGGCAACGACGTGTAAACAAATAATACAGCGCAGAGAAGATCTGTTGTGAGAGACTGGTGCAATGTTAGTCACTGTTGCCTAATGATTAGTCTTCTCGATCAAATCAGTCAGGTATCGTCTATATCAGACAGGTTTCCAAGGATATAAAATGAGAGTTCAAAGCTCATAAAAGCCTAAATTCCCAAATTCCTGAGCCATGAAACCTGAGCAATACGATAAAAAGTAACAATAAATCAGCTGAAGCTTGTCAAATACCATAATACAGGGTAGCCCATTTATGAGTACATCCAACCTGTTTATTGAAAAAAATTGATTCTCTTCTACACCAAATAGGATTATAGCAAATAGGAATTTATCATTTATACTGGAACATTACACACTCAAATTATCAGGTGTTAGTTACTCTACAGGTTTGAAACATTGTTGCCAAAATATTTTTCATGGTGGTGTACTAATTTCTGGACAGGAAAATATATTGTTGGCAACGCAATTTCAGTGCTTTAGAATTTGGTCATGACTGTGTAATGTAAAATCGAACTATACTTGGTTTAGAAGAAAATTCACTTTCTTCTTTAAAAAAAAGGGTGTAGTCACTTATGAGCGATACAATACATCACATATTACATTTATGTCAATCTATTCTTAGATTGATTTTCTTTGATGTTCATATGCTGAGTTCAGCTCAAAGTCTGGGACATAAGCATTATGAGGATTGCTTTGGTCTGAGTTCATGATATTATTTTATGGCTGATTGATTTTATGATTTTGGCGTTTATTGCTGGTTTACATTGATATATATCTTAGTTAACATATGTTCATTTGTATAAATGCATGCGCAGGGATGTGTGTGTGAGAGAGAGAAAGAGAGAGAGAGAGAGAGAGAGAGAGAGAGAGAGAGAGAGACCGACGGCTTTCGAATCATTGCAGCCCATAAAATGGGCTGACCAACCCACTAGCCGAGTGGGTTACAGATTTTTCTCTCTTTGCTTGACTTTGTGCACAGAAAAATTACACGTAGAAAAAAATTTCTAAAAATTACTGCAATTTACTAATCAGTAAATATAGTTGGAGACAAACTAATGAATTCAGGTTAATCTTTTCTTTGAATCTGTCCATGTAGCATTTATTTCGGTGTATACTTCTGCGTCCAGGCGCTCCTGGTCACATTAGGGTGGGGGGGCTGCAACTTTGAAGGTTTGAATGAATACATCAATGAGCACCATTCAAAACATTTTTTAAATATCTTTTGGGTCTCTGTAGGTATTACAATGCGTAAATATTTTGCAGGAATATTTTTTAGGTAAATTTTTCCATTTCTGCTTTTGCTCGACACATCTACTTCCATGGCCGGTTCGATATGAAGAATGAAACTCAGAGGTGACGAGTACATGAAGTCTTTATCTGTCTGATTATTTAACATTAAATATCCAAATCCTTTGAAGCAAGCTATTTGAAGAAGTTCATTGAGAAAATGTAAAGAACATATTCCCTTCACGTCTATGGATTTTCCCCCGATGGAAGTACGTCGAACCTAATTCTTAATTCAAAGAAATCATGAATTCATTGAAGACTTCCTCAATTTGATCATGTATGGAATGATTTGACAAGGTGGTTACCCCCTTTCTTGACTTCTGTTATTTGAAACTGTCAAAGAAAAGTCTCACTAAAACTGTCAACATAAGTTTCCTCAGGTTTTTAAACTAGTGTAGATGGCTGGCCGGTTGGCTATGCATCTCACGTACTGGCTGGAAACCTAAACATTCACACTACATTACGTCTAGAAAAGACCTGTTTAAAAAAACACACTGACTTTCAGTGGGAGGTTCATTCTACAATGTACATCAATGATAAATTGGGCCTGGTTTATGTCCAGCTGCGTTTTAGTGATCCATCAAAAGACAAGAGAG
This sequence comes from Thysanoteuthis rhombus, assembly GCA_963457665.1. NCBI lineage: Eukaryota > Metazoa > Mollusca > Cephalopoda > Oegopsida > Thysanoteuthidae > Thysanoteuthis > Thysanoteuthis major. The sequence goes on from OY735211.1 coordinate 59,598,826, forward strand.
GTTATTTATTCATTGATTACTTCAGCTTCTATTTTTTTGATTAAGCACCCCTAACTCGGCATACTTCCAAAAGACGTTGGTCATGTACTAATGTCTATTGAATGACTAAGCAGACCTGTTCTTTCTTTTTTTCTTTCTTTCTTTCTTTCTTTCTTTCTTTCTTTCTACACTTCATTTCTTTCAAAGCTATCCTTTTTTATTCCCCAAGTTTTTTCTCTCTCTTCCTTTCTTTCACTCTTCCATTCTTTATTTTCGTTCTAATCAATAAGACCTTTCACTCAGTTCCATGGCAATAGTAAAGTGTCTCTTGAAACCATCAAATTCACACATCAAATCTCAATTCATAGAGTCCCATATATATATATATATATATATATATATATATATATATATATATATATATGGGTGTGTGTGTGTGTGTGTGTGTGTGTGCATGTGTGTGTGTGTGTGTGTGTGTGTGTGAACAATAGGTAATAACAACAAACTCAGGAATAAAAGAATAAGGAGACTTTACTTGTCAATTGATCCATAAATGAATTAATTTGTATGCTATACATGTTTTGGGCGGGATTCACATCTTCAGTAGCATATGTGCACCTTTTAGTGGTTGAAAGGTTTCCTTAAAAAACAAATTTAGCATTAGATGATTTGCTTAGAGAGCAAATATATGTACATATACATAGTGGGTGTGTGAACAGTGTGTGAATAAGGATCAAAATTCACCCGACATTACTATATTAAAAGGATAATTCGGAAAGCCATCTTTTCGGCTTACAAATGTACGAATGAAAATTCCTCATGTTTCGTTACAGCGAGCTAAGTTCATTAGAAGTAAGCGAGTATACAAGAGGATGTCTTTAAATAAATCCCGAACAGCTGTCGGTTTAATTCCTGACCTCTGTGGACTTTGTCCATTTAATTAATCTTAATGGTTTTATAAAAATGTACAGCACCCACAAAAAAACCGGGAATTATACCGACAGCTGTTCGGGATTTATTCAAAAAGACACCCACTTGTATACTCACTTATTCTTTAAGAACTCAGCTTATGATAACGAAACATGTCTAATTGAAAAAATAATCCCTATTTGTAACATCGCCATCATCGGCTTTCTGAATTGTGCTTAGAGGCATTTCTGAGGGAGATTCTGCCGGTTGAGCATCGATAGATATCCATATGCTTCTCCCAGCATGCGACCCGTGTATGTGGAGCGTACAATTATTTTCATATATATATATATATATATATATATATATATATATATATATATATATATATATATATATATACTTGTGTGTATGTGTGTGTGTTAGTGTGTGTGTGCATGTGCGTGTGTGTGTGTTAAAAATATAGAAATTTATCCGACAAGATGATGTAGACAATTAAGGAAAGAAAGAACTTGGGGCCGATGAATACATTTCAAGCCATTCTCCGCTAGAAGCTCAGAAAGAGACCAAATTTCGGACTAAACGTTAGCTACCAATGATTTACTAATCAGCCCAAAATCTTTTTTTTTTTTCAAAATTGCTGACCTTTTTCACATCCTGTTTTGTTAGTAGCCGCTGTATATTTACTTTCATAACATCTTTTTTTTCACCAAAGTCGGCGCTGTTTACGGTTGTGTTCTAGATGTACTCTTCCAAACTGACTCACATATTAAGTTGTTTTGACAATCAAGATTCAAACAAAAACAGTTACCAAAATCTTCCAAGAATGACAGCGTTCTCCCTGTTAATTCCCTCCTGTTCATCCAGTCAATGTGCAAATCTACCGCAGTTATTACACGGAGTTCAAAATATATCCGATACTTTTCAATAAGTATATACTATAAAGATACACAGCTTTAAAAGTGACAGAATTTGGACCAAAGATTAGGAAATACAAAAATTTAAAAAGTATTGAGACAATATTGAACATTGAATGGTTATGTACAAAAATCAGACATATTTGGTTCGAATTCTGTCAATTCTGAAGTCGTATAAGTTTATTACAATGAAGTTTTTGAATTGTATCGGATACTTTTTGCATTCACTGTAAATAAAATAATTTTTGTACAAAATCATTTCCACGTCTTCGTTTTTAAGCCTTCTTTTCAAAGATTGAACTGATAAGAGTACACTGAGGAAATTACTCTCAAACCCTTCTTCTTTTTCTTCTTCTTCTTCTTCTTCTTCTTCTTCGTCTTCTTCTTCTTCTTCTTCTTCTTCTTCTTCTTCTTCTTCTTCTTCGTCTTCTTCTTCTTCTTCTTCTTCTTCTTCTTCTTCTTCTTCGTCTTCTTCTTCTCCTTCTTCTTCTTCTTCGTCTTCTTCTTCGTCTTCTTCTTCTTCTCTTTCTTCTTCTTCTTCGTCTTCTTCTTCTTCTTCTCTTTCTTCTTCTTCTTCTTCTTCTTCTTCTTCTTCTTCTTCTTCTTCTTCTTCTTCTTCTTCTTCGTTCAGCGCAAAAAACACACGTCAAAAAAGCCACAGGTGTGTGTCTCTTAAGAAAACAAGATTCCAACCTGTATCAACTCAATATTGTCCTTTAAAATACTATCGATGCATTTGGACAACAGCTTGTCGACCATAAGAAAAAACGCGACAAATTCAATCGATGAAGACGTTAAACAGTTTATTGATTGTTTTGGGGATTTCGATCCGACTCCCGACATAAATTAATCAAAAAAAAATTCAGATACAATCTTACGGCCTGGATTATCAATTTGGAACACATGTATGCAAGCACAAATACACACACACAAACTCACATATCCTTAAATATAGATTTAGTTATCTATAATACTGCATGTGTTCTGCTGCAGCAGCGACCATTAACTGGTAAACATCTGTCCGTTCATTTTTATCAGTTGAAGTATTGTAAACTAGTTTTTAACTCGTGTTTAACTTTACGGTCACGTAAAGATTATTAGGTTTTTGCAGAAATATCAAGATTAATGATGTAACTAGAGAGTTATTATCACTATACAGATACTTACTCTTACTGTTGCTTATTGTTGAATGATTTATTCAATGATTTTATGAATACTAATTTCGTTTCTGTTACATTTTAGTGAGTTTTTTTCCATAAGAAACAGTGAATATCGTAAATGTTATTTTGTATTTTTCTTTAGGGTGAGGATTGTTCATATTCTGTCAGTCTCCGACAACATATTGATTGTTTTAGTGCTCATTGATTTATTGAACTGAGTGGAGGTTCGGTTTCATCGGTTGTGAATTTCAAAAATGATTTATATATTGACTATTATTTCCTTTCATCTTAATTTTCAGTTGATTTTTAGAATATGATAATTGACAGTTTTTAAGAAAATTGTTTTCTGTTCAGGGAGTACTATGAAACTATAATTCTGAATTGGAAACTTTTTTTAAAAATCATACTACCGTTTGAAATCATTATTTAAAAACGGGAGTTTTTCCTGAACATAATCAAAATTCAGAAAATACCCCAAGTAATTTATTTCTCATCAGTGGTAATGTAAATGCTTCAACGCCGTACTTTCGTACAATGGATGTAAAATAACTGCCTATGTCAGCCTTATAGTTAGAATATGAATAGAATCCCGTCAAAAAAGAAATGGAAGATAAATCTTCTCCAGAAACTGACTCTTTCCAAAATATAACGTAAAAGGAAACACTAACAAAAAACAACAAAGAACAGCAAATGCTTTACAGTTTTGAGTATTTTATCTGGTGGAATAAACGATTGGCTACACAAGAAGGTGTTTGTATCTGCCCTTTTAGGGCTTCTTCGGGCAAATAAAAAACAAACAGAGATCAACAACGAAACAAAGGAAAAAATTATAAACAAAATAAAACAAAGGTTTTTCATTCAGAAAAATAAGCACTTCCGAAAAAACGTCCTGAATAAAGATCCAAATGGATCTGATCATTCCTCTAAAGAAGCCCCCCCCTCAAATTGCAGAAACATATAAAGGCACTAAAGATCGAAGAAGCGCATCTATGGACTGACTTTCAGGCTCGATTTAGATGAAGTATTGCCATCATAAATTCTTGGTCCCTTTTTCTTTCCTCTTAAATTCGATACTTGTTTACACGAAATAATAATAGCAGATGTAATAGTCCTAATTCTGTAGATGAAGCATAGTTATTATTTGTGTTAATGTAATATAAATTCTGTAAATAGGAAGTGACTTGACATCGAGCTTAATGGCAAACGAAAAACCGCCTTGAAGCGATTGTTTTTCATGAAAATATTACTAAATTTGAATTTCTCAATAAAGGGAACAGGTCTGGTTAGTCGCACTGTAGAAACTATCACGAAATCAAATTTTTTCGATTGTGTGCCGGGATCAATAAAGAATTTTTTAAAAAAATGTTCATCAATGAATGAGTTATTTCTCCTACATTTTGTTTGGTAGTGGTCACTAGGAAAGTGAATGCTGTCAGACACGACAGGGGGATCAATTTAGCACAAACTTACATCGCAAGCTGAACTCCCAACTAAAAATATATTTGCGAGTCAAAAACATATGAACCATTTTCCCTAGGTAGAATAAGATGTAAAGATTAAATTACCAGCTCTCTAGCTCCATTGCTGTGGCCTGTAAGTGTGATACATAGCCTGCCAGAAAGACTAACTTATGTTACATTATTTTTCAAATGATAGCATTTTACTTAGAGTGAACATTATTTAGCAGTTGAAATATTTGCATCATGCGCAAGCCTCATATGAGCATCCACTCCTTTGTCTTATATCATTCTCTTATGTAATGAAACAAGTAAAAACCTGCAAACTAGTTAAAGTGAATTACTTTCAACATATATTTTAAACATATCAGTGTGTGTGATTTTGTAATATTCTTTATGATTTGTATTTTCAAAGAATAAATCATGGAATAAAAAAAGGAATCAGAATGGATGGCGAATATTTAAGAAATCTTTATTTTGCTGACGATATTGTCGTTTTTGAAAGAAACGTCCCCGATTTCCAAGTAATGATAGACGAACTGAACGGACCGAGAGAAAGTTGAAGTAGACATGGATTTCAGTGGAATGTCATTCACAGCAGATACTTTGAGGTTAAAGTCACAAAAATTAAAATCGAAAACGCAGACCTGGAGAGAAAGTAAACCACTACATCTACCTAGGACATCGAGTTTCCATGAAACCCTCAAAAGAGGAAGAAATCAATTAAAGAATCACTGTAGGATGACAAGCTTTTGGTAGGGTAATCTCAACCTTTAAAAACAAGCAAATCCACAACCAATGTATGCCCCTGATTGTCAACTGTGGATATGAATAATGAAACCTAACCAAAAGATTGACCCTCAATCTGTGAACCACGCAACATGCACCTGCACATGCTCAACATCACATGGAGAGATCCCTAAACAGTGCAGTATATAAAGAAAAAAAAAAACAGGTCATATAATATCACAGAATCCATCAGAAAATTCAAATGGTGATGGGCTGTTCATGTTGTGAAAATGTTAGACAAACGCTGGACGTGAAGACTCACAACGTGGAGCCCCAGAGATAATATGCGACACTGTGGCCGGAAAAATATAAGATGGTGTGACAAACTAGACAAGTTCAGAACGTATCGGCTCTGCAACACCCATGATAGAGAGGTCTGGTGGCAGGAGGTCTATGTCCAACAACAGACGATAAAAAGCTTATAATGCTGCTGCTGATGATGATTAAGTACAAATTGTCAATAGAACGTTTGTATCTTTTGAGGCACCCTGAAGGTTTGATTGCATATTTGAATACTGAATTTTTTTAGATTTGCCTAAAAAATATTTACCCCGATAAATTTCATGGAAAACATGGAAAAAGGTGTGGAGTTTTGACAGTCGTTCCAATCTTTGCGCGCTTTCGACACCAACGTTGACGAACTTTTCCAAATTTCATAATCTTTACCGTATTGATTAAAAATTTCAGATTAAAAAAAAAAATGAATATAAAGCTTTTTTGCTTTGTTTTTTAGAGCACGTCATTGAGTCTTACATATCTCTACCTGTCATACCTATTTCTGTCACTCAAAATCTTTGTCTGCATCTATTTATCAATATATATATATATATATATATATATATATATATATATATATATATATATATATATATATATATCAATATGTCTATGTTTGGACGACGTCTGTGCAAGTATATGCAGACACATTGAAGAAGCCAAGCAGCCGACAATTGAAGACATGGCGGCCGGTTCATGCAGGAAAAGATTCGGGCGAGAAATCCCACGGCATTGTTCTCACGCCATTAATATCCTCCCTCGTTGAAATCGATGCAGTTTGACGCAGGATCGATCATCCTGTTCGATTAATAGAACATGATTTGCTTTGCGTCAATGATGTGTATGGTGGGGGTCCAAATCTTGCTCACTTGACGACAGAAAGATTTCACCACGGCAGATTTTGTGTCCTTAGGGGCAAATGACGACGCATCTCAACTGGAGAAAGACGGCAACTTGGGAAGAACGGAGAAAAGAAAAAAATATGAAATTGAAAATTATGGCAACGAAATCATGCATAAAAAAATAAAAGTCATAAAGAAAAAAATAAAACAATACTTTTAGGCACGAGCAAAATGGAAAAAATGGAAAAAAATTCATTTCAAATGAATAGCACAAGGACCAAAAAAGAAAATGAATTGTGAATAACAAAAATGATATTATTTTTCGCCATCTTTTCAACATAGTAGCAATCTTTTCATTCCTTTTTCTACTTTATTTTTTGCAATTTATGATGAATGTGCATCATACTTTCAAGATTTTGTGCACCCTTATTTTCATATTTACTGTTTCACATTGGCATTGTGATTTTTTAGCGCATGATACCCGTGACTTTGACTTGAAGTGGTCGCTAAAATTACCATGACTGCGTATGACAGTTCTAAATGATTGGTAATTTTGCATCTCTGTTCACCCAAACGATATTCAATTCATGGACAAACTTTGTCCGATTTGACCTCTACCGAGTATCATATGAATACCTGTTTTTGAACTTCGATAATTCTTTCCGTTACATCTCCAGCAGAAGTAAGCTGATACAACGAAGAGGTGTAAAAACAGATGCATAAACCTGGATCTTTTGGCAAAAACCTTCAAAAGAAGGCGTTGCATGCGCAATTCGCTTCATTGGTGAAACTGGTTAATGATTTTTCGCTATGTCTAAGAACGGACTGACCACCTGTCCCGACGGGTATAGCAATAGTAAATGGGTCTACCTGTGGAATCGTAGGTTTTCTGCAACGTCAGAGTATGGTTTAAATAACTGTCTCGAGTAATATGAAAAAAGCATCCTACTTCTGTGAAACTAGTCATTCTGAGTCTATAAGTCATGTTGCAGGACTAAATTTGGTGTTTTCTGCTGAAAGGAATCTTTATTGCCCTTGAAGGGGCTATGTTATCTTTGATTTTTAACTTCAAATTTGTATTTGCCTTGTATTATATGTTTTTTATTTCTTGCGTCATTTTTTTTTTTTTTGCACTTGCATGTGTGCATTGGCCAGGCTCTTTGCAGTCGGAAAGAAAGGAAAGAACATGCGTTTATTTTCTCTTTCTATTTTTCGAACACTCTCACCTTGTTCTGCAAATTAATCCTCGACACACATATATATATATATATATATGCTTGTGTATTTGCAAATTTACGTGTTTGTGTGTAAGGACACAATCATATATGCATATATAATGTACGTATATCGATATATATATAATGATATATATATATATATATAATGATATATATATATATATATATATATATATATATATATATATATATATATATATAATGCCAATATATTCTCTTTCTCTGTCCATATATATATGGGCACCAAATCAAGTTAGTTGAATTTCTGTGCAAACCAGATGATTAAAGCAACATTATTCACAGGCATGAATCTATAATCTGCCCTGACAGAACATTGATCAGGAATATCCATCGATCATTATGATAATTCAATCTTACCCCTCTTTATGATTCTGTCAAAGGTTATCACTTTCCCTAGCAGGAATTGCTAATCTGAATTATGTCCCTTTGTTCTTCTCCGCTATTTCATTCCGGAACATAATTTCATATCACGCCACTCCACTGTTGATCGTTCAACAAATGTTACAGATTAATTCCCTATCTTTCTTTCTTTGCCTTTTCTTACGTCGTTCAAAACCTCTGGACACGTTTTCAAATTACTCTTTCCTTCAGACTTCCTGTTGAGCCTTGTTGCCTTGTTTTTGCATCTTGTGCCGAATTAATTCTATACTGTTTCTAATGGGGCACATCATAAGTACCAGTTTCACTACATCAGAACCCCAATTAAACTTGATGCTAAACCTCTAAATGAAGGGCACCATTTTGGAAAAAATAAGAACCGTAAGTTGAACGATATGTCCATAATCCGTGGTAGTAGTGACGGGGGACTGGAGGAAAAGGAAGAGCAAGTAGTTTTATTCAGAGTCAGTTGATTCTCATACTTGTAAAATATTGTGATACGATAATATCCTGTAGATATTATCCTAAATCGTAGATGGCCTTTTGGGAGGGGTATTTTTGGCTATTTCAGGTTATTTCATTTATTAAAAAAAAACATGGACCTCGTACGTTAAGTTATGACATCAGGGCAGCTGATAAAAATAATTGATTGGAAGGGATGTTCTTTCCATGACGTCACGCCTTTCGATGAGATCATTCCTCTTTCTTCTTTGCCCTTTCTGCTAATTCACGTAACTGACCGACCGACTGACCGACCGAAAAGTGTATGTGTAAAAACTTTTATACAATGATCTAAACAATTCGAGGTTATTGTGTCACGAGATATACATGTATATATATATATATATGTGTGTGTGTGTGTGTGTGTGTGTGTGTATGAGCGAGTGTGGGGGGGTTGAGGGTTGTGCTTGTATGCAGATGCGCATTCTACATCCAGAATAGTGTCTGCAAATTTTTTTCTTCAAATCCAATATATCTTCGTCAACGAATATTGTGGAAGCTCATATTGTCAGAAAAAGAATGCAGTAAATGCAGGTGTAAAATCCTTTCGTTATGATCGATAACTGAATTTTTAAGTTATTGATATGATAGTTGTTCATTGGATTTTCTTTATCGAAGCTTTAAATATAAGCAAACGTATATGCAAAGGACTGTTCGTTGGTTGACATGGTTATGTATCCCTACTTTACATTGCAAAAAAAATCGTCAAATTCATTAAAAAAATTTCATGTCCGATGAATATGTTGAGGATATAGACACAACTATCAAAATCAAGAATGCACAGCTTGGGAATGATGACCAGTACATCTACGGAGGACAACGAATTTCCATGAAATCCTTAAAAGAAGAAGAATTGCTTTAGATTGACAGGTTTTTGGTAGAGCTAGCCAAACTTTCACGAACAAGGAAAACCCATTAGTCCTAAAATAGTCACCTATGGAGCTGGAACATGGAAGTTAATCAAAAGATTGACCCTCGAGTCAAGGACCATGCAACAGGCATCGGAGATAATCATGCTCAAAATTGCATGACAGTATATCAAAGGAGTCAAAAATATTAAAAAATCTATTAAAAAGTCTAAACGACAATAGGCTGGTCATATCGCAAGATTTTTTGACCACTGCTGGACAACACAACTCACAACATGAATCCCCAGAAGTCATATGCGAAATTATGACCGACAGGAAATGGCGTGACAAACTAGACGAGTTCATAAAGTATTGGTATCATGACGCCCACGATAGAGAGGTCTTGTGATGATGATGGTGATGATGCATCGCTATCAAGTTACTCAAGCGATTGGGATGTGTCCAATTTTTTTTCTCTTGGTTCATAGGAATCTGGAATCTCCTGTGTGTTTTTTAAGCTGATATGTTAATCTACATTTGGTATTTTCTGATAATCTGAGCTTTACAAGAATCTGAGTATTTTGCAACCTGAATTTTCAAAATTAGTCCAACTCCTCAAAACCTCAAGGGAGATAACCATTAAATGCCGATCATAAAGTTGTGTCTCTCGCTTATCAATCTATCTGGCGAAAAAAATCTGGGTCTGTTCTAGTTTGACATAAACATGAAAATGCAGAGGAACAGAAAGATTTCCAAGTACAGACCAATTATTTGAATACCGTCATCTTTTTAGGCAGTATTTGTAGAAACAGTATATTTTCTTATCAATTTTCTTTATGTTGAAAAACATATTTCCGGTTTTGTTCGTAAGTTTATCAATGTAGCCCTGGTGATGCGTCAAAAATGATACAAAAACGAAGGAAGATATCAAGGCCTTTACTTACCCAACTTTTGATACTGCTTCGTTAATTCTGCTTATCTAATCACTTTTTAAACGCACAGGTTTTTTTCTGGGGTTTGGATTACAATCATATCGACAAACGGAATCGAAATGAGGAATGAAGAAAGACCTCCTCCCAATAAACCAATAAAAAGTCTTATCTTCAAGATGAACGCGATGCAAGCCGTAAAAATAATCTGCCGAAAAAGTGATATCTAGTTAAAAACGACAGCTTCATGCAAAAAATAGAATACCTGCCTATTTTAAGCTCGTAACACCCTTGTTATCTACAGTCAGCAAATCAAACATTATATTTAAAAAGAATAGCGTAGAAGCAAATTAATTTGTTGTGCGTTAGCTCATATTGTGTGGAATCAGGCGTGTGATAGAGAAATCTGGCAGATCATGGGGAAGGTCTATGTATTACGATAAACGTTGGAAGGAGGAAGAGGATGACCACGAAACTATTCACGAGCAGTGTAGTGCAATCTAAAGAAATGAGGGAACGCATTGCTGCCTGCTCTCGAAGGGGTTAGGTTTCTGAAAAACTGGTAATTTTTTTCAAAATTCTATTAATTTCAACGCCATTTTGAGACTATATTATCATAAACATGAAGACACATATTGGCTAATTAATCATATCAGTGAATTGTTCGAATAGAGAATTTTGTAGTATATAGATAGTGAAGAGCAACAGATCCCTCGCCCCCTTCCACAAAAAGAGAATGCCGTTCCCATGCATCCTCCTCAGCCCAACACCAAGTGCTACTTCCATTCTTTAATGTTCATTTGCGATTTGTTGGGATTAGAGTTAAAGTTACATCGGCCAACGTTGTTTACTTAGAGAGCCAAACATATATCAACTTGAAAATCCAATATAGAATAGTAATATTTCATTTTCATTTCATTCTAGAATTTAAAAATGACTTGGGTCTACTGCGACACACAGGCAGTCAGTTACGTGAGTCCACTTACAGTGATTCTGTACTCATTGACAACCGTTAGGGTTATGATTCGGGTTTAGGCCAGAGACTAAGGTGTAAGATTGGGATCAGGGTTGGCACAATGCCTTCCAGGCAACTATCACATGAAACCATCCAACCATGTTGACACTCACTGAATCGTTAACTCATATTTGGCAAATAAAGAAATCAGAATATTGCTGAGGACATCGTCCTTTTTGCTGAGAATATTCATGATCTCCAAAAATGCTAGATGAACTGAATGATGAATTCAAGTAAGTTGATCTTCATGTGTAAAACAAATGTTATGTGCAACTATTGTTGAGGGAAAAGCTCGGCGATCAAAAGCGGAAAAAACGAGCCAAAGAAAGTAGACTACTTCATCTATGTAGCACAACGAATCTCAATGAAATCCTTAAAAGAAGAAGAAATCAAGCGGGAGAAGATCCCATCAGTTCTAAAATGGAAGGTCTGCAACCAATATATCCTCTCGGTCGTCACCTATGGAGGTGAAACGTGGAACCTAATCATTCTAATACTGCTGTAAAATTGATGAAAATATAATATTCAAGAGATTCTGAAATCGTGAAATTTGCCCGATGTGTCCAAGGACCAAATATCAGGCCAGGCCTGAAGGTTCGACATGATAAGAAACAAGTTCAAATTAATCTAATGATTTACATAACAGGTCCACAGATCAATGCCTGACAACTGCAAGCTGTTTCGAAGTCTTCATTCATATTTGTATCCCGATTCAGCTAAATATCGAGTCAACACTTATATATTAACATTTGTTTGGCCTGTCATCTGCAGGTGTGGTTAGTACAAACAGGAAATTTTTCTCTTTCGGATTTTATTCACAGTCAACTGATATGCATTGGCATTGGCAAAAAAAAACAACTTATTTTGATATCTGTTAGTATAATACACCACATGTATCGATATAAATCTTTGTCTTTAACATTTTTCACAGGAGATAACTATTAAACGTTAATTATAGAGTAGTATCCCTTATTCATATATGTATTTTTAAAAAATCTGGGTTAATTCTGGTTCAACATAAGGAAAGTCAGAGCAACATAATGTTACAAACCATCAGCCAAAACTGTTCACATAGGTTTCTCAAGATTTAAGTTGGTGTAGCTGGATGGCTATGAATACATCGCACATACAGGTTAAACCCTTATTTTTCTGAACATCCAGACATTCCAATGTTTGAGAAATTCCATTGAAAAAGAATCTATTCTTAAAGATAATTTTAGATATTTTCCTTTAGTATAAACAATTCTGGTACATGCACGGGCTTCTGTGATTCATTCGTGCGAGGTTCAGATATCTATTTCATAATCGGTTGTCCTCGACGGCCACCAACAAAATAAACTGAGCATATACTGCGGCCAAAAAAAACATAGCAGTAATCATAATATCGTAGATTCAACTATCGTGAGAGATAGAGAGAAGACTTGTTTGTCTTTGTCAGTAGTTTCGAGTGTCTTCTTCACTTAGTCAAGCTGAACAAAATGACAGAACAGAGAGGACAGGACATTTTGAAAATTGAATCTAATTACAAAGTCTCCCTTCCACTTACGCCGTAAGATCTTTCAAAAGTTTTCTTCGTGCTGAGGTCCTCCAGAACGTTTTCCTTATTCAATCATTCCCTGTCGTTCGCGTCCAGGTCAATCACGGTCTTCATGAAGAAATGCTTTAGCTTGCATTATTGAGCGTAGTGTAGAAATTGGTCTCTTCTTTGGGAAGATCGACAGGATCGCCCCAGGAGACTTTATGCATTATCTCCAGCAGCTTACGGCGCTTGGTACTTCCAGACAGTCAACCATCAGGGTACTGACCAGGTTTATCCGCCTGCCTTCAGTTTGACATGTTGTCGGGTTGAGAATGGGGTTCTAGCATGCCAAGAAATAGTTCTTGTCCCCGAAACTAGTGTCTTGATTTTAGGACGAGTACTGAGCTAGCTTGACTCTTAATGACTATTGACGTCTCACCTGAATCTCATTGGATATAATGGCATCGCAGATACGTCCGCCATTGACTTCTGTGTGAGGTAAGTACTGACCAGGATCGGCGTTGCTTTACTTCGATGATTATACGAGACCTGGTGAGTCCAACGTTATTTGGCCGTAACAGTATTTTTTGGCTTCGCGCTTAAGATATTCTTTTCCGAACTTTGAAAATCATTCCCGGTTCATGCTTGCACCTGTTACATCATTACCATTAGTTTCAGTAATCCATCACCAAATTTCCGTCGACGACAGAAAACGTGGATCATTATAACTTTTTTTACGAATTCGAATAGGCAACAGGACAGCTATTACTTCCTCTTCTCTAGTCAACATCATCTTGAGAAATTTTCAGAGGTGCTTTTACTTTCATTATGGAGCCACAAGTAGTCGGAATGTTTAATGTGCTACATGTGGTGAAATTGCAATTGTATTAGAATAATGTACCGTCTCTAAGTGCAATCGCTGTGCTTGCTTTTTAGAAAAATCTAGAACTTTTACTTTAGAGTGAAAACAGTATAGTCATTATATATACAAGCATACATCATAAAAATCATATTTCCACAATACATAAGGCACTTATATCTGTTGACAGAACATTGGTACCACCACTATATTACTAAGTAAGAATTAACTGTAAAGCGTGCATAATCACGAATATTTCTATTAAGTCCCCCAACCCGCTCATTTTCTGATGATTTTAACCAAAACTGTTTTAACCTATCCTCATAACTGATATTTTTTTAATTCTGGTATTAACGTAGTTGCCTGTCTCTGGAGTCTTTTTTAAAATATTTTTTTATCTTTCTCAAATTACAGTAACCAGGTTTGTAAAGAGTGCGTTAGGAGAACCTGAAAAAAAAATCAAAAGAGAATTTTTATTAATTGATGATAAGCTTGAAGCATTCGTTATGACGGCACTCTTAAACCCCCTAGTGATGACGGGGTTCTTCTGTTAATCTCGACTTTAACATTGCATCCCGCTTCGGGGATTGAACCTAAAACCATTCGGTTTGCATCCAAACGGCTTTCCATCTGCAATTTCCTCCTTCCGGCGAAATTGAATAACAGTTTAATTATATACACAGCCAATGTTCACAGTTTTGAATTAGTGTTCACAGCACATATTACTAATATATGAGAGTTTTCAATAATTGTTACATCAATAAATAAACAGGAAGCAATAATTGTATCCAAACAAGAAGTACGATAATCATCATCAGTAACAGTAGCAGCCTATTAACGTCCATCGTTGAACATAGACCTTTCCTAAGATTTGCCTTAACCCGTCCAGATTACCACATCATTTTTGTTGTGAGTGTTGATGTCCATCGGTTGTCTAACATTCTTGCGGTATGGCCGGCCCATTGCCATTTGAGTCATCTAATGGATTCAATGATATCTCTGACTTTTTCCTTTTTTATATTTTGCTGTCTTGCGATTTCTCCATGGGATGTCAATGCAGTACATGGTTCTAAGTTTGAGGGCCGATCTTTTGGTTAGGTTCCATGTTTCAGCTCGATAGATTGCTATCAAGAGGACGTATTGGTTGTAGCCCCCCAACTTTCAAAACTGATGGAATCTTTCTGTTCTTGAACGTTGAAGTGTGGAATGTTTGGAAAGGGCGATTCTTTGTTCGATTTCCTGTCCTCTTAGGATTTCATGGAGAATTTCGTCTCAGGTAAATATAGTGGTCAACTTTCTTCAGTAATGACTTTACCTGCTTTTTTGAGTAGGTATATAGAAATGTTATCTGGTATAACTGCCTTTCCATATTTGATTGATTGATGGTTTTGCTTCTCCTCCCACGGAGTAAATTTTTGGAAATTTTCGAAATGGTGACTCATGTCTTTTATATTTTGGCCTTCGCTCTGTAACCCTTGTTTTCAGGAATGGTGGCTCTTGTACGATTTTTGATCACATTCGACAATTTGGTCCCTACGTTGTTACGTCTGATACTTTTTCTGTACAACTAGTATAACTGAGTAATCTATAACACGCTCAACGATAATAACAAATGCTCGCTTATTTTCTTTTCCAATAAGTACACGGTAGTGGAGGCTTACATGTAACTTATATATATATACATATGATAAGATTCATGCACTATCTATGGAACTTATAGATATCACCCTTCAATTTTTCCAAAAAGCTATTACAGACACTCACATAAACATTAGCAAATTGGAACAGAAATTACAACAGCACACAGACACAGAGGAATATGATGAAATCCAGGATGCTATCAAAACCAACATAGAAGAAAGAAAAAAACAACTCAACCTTACCAAAACCCCAAAAAAAACTTAGACACAACACCGCACACGGATCTGAGAATCCTCAGAGCATGAGAACAGTTAAGAAACAACCCAACAAAAGAACCATCAGACCCCTACTACCCACTCCCAACCAACTACTACTCAGATGAAAGGCTTTGCCACAGGTACAGTAGTGGCCCCTTTTTATGCTCACACCTTTATAGGCAAATTCGAAGAGACCTATATGTACTATGAGATAGACAAAGACATTATTTTGTGTCAGATCTATTGATGTTATTATTTTTATATGTATAGGAGTTGAAGCCGAACTAGAGAAATTCTTCTCATACATAATCTTTACGTATGACTCTCTTAAATTCATTACATATCCACTGACTCCATCGCTTTTCTAAACACCTGCAGATACATAGTTGATATTAGGAACCTCCAGAACACCGTCTTTACTAAACCGACAGGCGCTTACAACTACCTCTACTTTGAATCAAACCACGCCATTTTTACAAGCGCTTAGAGCTAGAGGAATTTGCTCTACAGATAGTGAACTCAACAGACTAAAGTATAACCTACCAAAACATTTCACTACACGGGGATATTTGTTGATATAAACATACAAATAACCAAATAGAAAAGGCTGCTAAAAGACCCAGAGAGGAAATCCTATCAAAAATAAACCTGACTGCATATAACTAATAACCATCTTCAACAACACATTCCCACCCTTGTCACTTATAATCAATGAGAGATGGAATATACTTACACTCAAAAGAGAACTCAAAAAATATTCCCAGAACCATGTGTCATCGCCTAGAAAACACCAAAGACATGATTAGCTTTAAAACTATGATAAACAATAAAGTCTCACACAACAATATCCCTAAAAACATTAAGTTCTCCCAACCCTGCAACAAAAGAAATAGTCTATGTTGCAACCACCTTAACAACACCAACGCCTTTACTAGCTCTACCAATTACAATACTTTCAACGTATAACATAATTTTAACTGTCGAAGCAAAAATATTATACACCTCCTAGAGTGTAATTGATGTAAATTACGATACACAGGTAAGTCCGAGTGGCAATTCAACATTAGACTTAAAAGCTATAGGCAAAGAATCAAATCACTCAATCATTCAAACCTACTCCGAGTAGAGCTACACTTCTGTACCTAGGGACATAATTTTGCCACAGACGCTAGATTCACAATCACTGAAAAAATAGAAAGAAAAAACCTCTAGAGACACAACTAATATTCTAGAACTACATGAGAATAAACCAACTTAGAACTTAGAACTGTCTCTCCTAATGGACTTGATACTAAACTCAACCAGCCTATGCAAATCGATCTCTGACATCCAAATCCACACTCTACCCCCTTCATGTATATCCAATATTGGGAACTTAACACAGTCACACAGAACCTTACCTATAAAGAACTTTGTATGGTATCTCATTTTTACGACTAGAAGTCATCACACTTTCAAGAACATCCACAATGACCATTAATGATACAGAACACAATGTTTCTTCTGGATATTCGATCACACACAACACGAACCCCATTTCCCCACCATCTGGACTATCCTCAACCTACCAAGCACTCAGTCTGATACTAAACTACGATCCAACTCTTCAGTATCCATGACAACCTATGGCCCCTACCGCTACCACAAGGATATCCATGAACATATAAACATAGATTTCTCCACCGTCAGAGCACGATCCCAACGCATCATGATGAGCCAAAAGGAATCCTCTTCCTTGGTCTCCATTTTTGCTTACAAAGCAAAGCATCTGATGCTAAATTTGTTTTCTACGAAAACCATTTAATCACTAAAAGGTACACAGATGCTACTATAGATGGGAACCCCTCCCCAAACATATACAGCATACTAAATTACTCATGTATGAATTAATTAATTGATTAATAAATAAAGTCTCCATATACTTTTACCGCTGAGTCTGCCTCATTCCCAATTGTTCACATATATTTAGTATAAATATACAACTCCATCGGAAAGACACACACGCACACACACACACACATATATATATACATATATATATATATATATATATATACGTGTGTGTGTGTATGTGTGTGTGTGTGTATGTGTGTGTGTGTGTGTGTGTAGTAATCATCTGATCGCAGCTTGGTGACATTTTCCCTGGGAAACATTTCTCCCTCAATCAAGTTAGACATGATTGTAATCCAAGATTTCAATGAGAAAATATTGCACCTTATCTGAATAAATCTTTACCCGTCATTAAGACACACACGGGGATTAGTCAACCTATTCTGACCTCTTATAATTAAAACAGCCAACAGAAAATTGTGCCAGATGACAAAATACGTTTTGATGGATGATGTGATTTGCGTAAAATTATAAAAAGTTTCTTCAATTATTGTTAGATTTCTGAAGCAAATGTTTCCGTTATAAGTCATAGAGAATTTACAAAAGCATACAAGGGGATTAGAAAAAGTATTACCAAATTCAATTCTGAGAGAATGATGAATCATATAACATTTAACTAAAAGTTCACTGAAAATCCATATTGCGTCGTTTCCAGAATAGTATTTATGAACTGAATAAGTTTTGTCTTAGTTGTCCTGAATCAGCATTGGTAAAAATTGTAATTTGCGTTCTCTCCACGCGCGACCTGTCCGTTGAGACAGCCCTTGATTCTAACCACAAAGTTTTGTCCCATCTTTCTCAGGGTCTCAGGCGTGACTTACTGAAGATAGTCGGCCACATTCTACTTGAGCTGGGTCAGTGTATCAGTTTTGTCAGCTAACACAGATCTCTTGACATCCCTACACAGCCAGAAGTCCTGTGTTATACCAGAATTTGATTATTTTGACATCATGCTCAACTGCGAATACCATTCTGAGTAGAACCTTTTAGCTGACTTATGAAATATGGCTAAATTCCAGATATTGAAATTTAAAAAATGTGAAGGGTACCTAAAGAGAAATAAGAAACATACTAAATAATCACACTCTTTGTAATCAAATAGCAATTGACTGTGATTTCAACAGAGGAATCTTGTTACAGGGTCGTTTTTCACTGATATCTTCGGAAGCTTATATGATCCAGCCCCGTTCGGAATTCTATCATAATCTGCAGGATGATAAGCAGCAGCAGGAGCCTTTATAAGTCCTCTGATGGACAAAGCTTTTCCCAACGCCCTCCATGACGATCACTATAGTGCTAACCTCTACTACGTTACTGGAAAACATTTTTATCTCGTCTCTCCATCTTTTGTCTGTTTTTTCCTTCTGCATTTACTGTCCCATGGGAACCAATCGGTTGGCATTTTACTCAATCTGCTGTCATCTCTTCTTGCTAATTGTCCAGTCCATTTGACTTCTAATTACTTGTATAATATCCTTTACGTGGTCCTCCTTCCGATCCATACCGATCTTTTTCTGTCTCTTGAAATTATCCTTACTCTTAGTCTCTCCATGGCCGTCTGAACGATTCTAAGTTGATCCCAAGTTTGTTTACAGACGTATAACCTGCTTTTTGAATGTTTTCTCCTCACTTCTTTTCCGCCTTATCAATAAGAAAGCGACAGACGAAAATAGTGCTCAGCGTTTGTTTTACAGCGGGTCGTTATAGAGGCAGCACAAACCCTCTTCCTTTCTCTCCTACATCCCGATCTCCTGTACCTCTCACCAACCAACCAACCATCTGATGACTCAACCTGACATATTTTAACAATTTGGGGGGAACGCTCTGAATTCCTCCCCATATAAATCATTGGTAATTACTTCTTCGCTCCACGCCAGTTAATCTAACGGAAGGTATTTATACGAACACCACTTTCGTATATCGGGGTAAATCTGCATTCTACAATAGTTCTAATGTGCTGAGGGGAGTATGGGTTATCAATGGAAGTTGTGGTTCGACTTCAAGTTGACAGTGTTTATTTTTACCTTCGGTAATGCCCTTAGAAAAGACATGAGTCTTCTCTTACCTGGGCTCAGTTCCATCAGCAGCCATGTTGACAAATGTTTCGTCACTGGTCTATCAAGAAAGTTTAATTAGCAAACACTGAGTAAGTAAGCACTTGGGGCAACCAATCTCCCATAATTACCTTAAATGATAAGATTATCTGTAAGTCAAACTTGTCAGGGACCGATTAAATACGGTATTTCTTTTGAACAGAGCGTGAAATTCTGGTGATCTAATTTAGTCTCGAATTGATGTTTTAAGTATTTATAGATTCAATTATCATCAACAACATCTTATTATCTCTCCTGAAAGAGCAAATCCTCCCAAGTCTTATCCCTCTGCTGTCAACGCAGTTTTAACTGACGATGGGACTCTTAATCCTAAAGTAAGACTTCTGTTCGTGCAGTCCATGGATAGTTTTCAAAAAGACGTAAATATGATTAATATCTCGAGAGATTAACCTGTAAAATGTATAAAATTCATTATGTATGAAGATATGAATATATAACAAATTATCGGATTATTAAAAGAATGGATTTGGCCTTTATAAATAAGTATCGGAAATGTTATCAATATTAATGATATGCCAGATTCCTCAAATTCTCGAATGTCGAGTTGATGCGGGAAATTGTTGTCCACTTGAAAGCCAAGTTTAGCTAACTTTTCTGCCAATAGCTGGTGTGAGCGAAAAGAGATGGATTCGTGCCTTTTGCACGGTCATCAGTGCATGGCGTACGTGAACAGTCTCAGCAGGAAGAAGTTCGAACTCGGTTTACCGATTCCACTGTTCACGCCGTTCCGCCAGTCGCAACTCAATAGAAAACGTTGATGCAATATGAATATCTAAATAGTGTACGAGACATGTCTGTTTAAGTACTCAATAGAAACATGGCCAACGTCCTTCGGGCAGTATGAAAAATTCGAAAACGGGGTGATCAATGAATAAGTTATTGCTCCCACTTTTGTTGGCCAGTGATTACAAAAAATTTTTAAAAAACATTTGTGACACAAACTAAATTGATCAATTTAGCATGAACCTACATTGCAAATTTCTCTAAAAATGATTAAAAAGATATTTTGGTGCTTAATCATTTAGTGCAGTTCTGAAAGTAAATTAGAAAAAAACTTCATTATGATTTCTTTTCTGATAAAAAATTTCTAAAATACCACATCAAAATGAAGAGAAGTGGGGCCATCAGAGTTAATGAACTTTCTTCTGGTTCTTCCTGAGTTTCATTATAAGAGGAGCTGCGAGAAGAATTTGATAAGACTGTTTTTCCTTTAATTGTCGAGTCAAGTTTTAGATTGAAAGTTGGTCTTAAAACAAATGTCATGTACAATAAACATTTCGAGGACAACGGTACAACGATCAATGCCGAAAAGCTGAAGGAAGTAAACCACAATGGATCTCCATCAAATCTTCGAAAGTAGAAATCAGGCGAAGAATCGCTCAGGGCTGACAAGCTTTCAGTAGATCAGGCTTAACCTTCAAGAATATGGAAATCCCATACTGTGGAGCTAAATCATGGAGCCTAACCAAAAGATTAATCCTCTGATTACCATACAACAAGCACAGGAGAATCTTACTCAACATCACGTTGAGGGATCACATGATAGCACAATATATTAGAGAAAAGACAGGAGTCACATATTGCATAGAAACCATTAGAAAACTCAAATAGCTATGGGATTGTCATGCTGCAAGAATAGCAGACAAGCACTGGACATCACAAAGTTCAATATGGATCCCCAGAGAGCATATGCGAAATTGCGGCCGGCAATGTATAAGATTGCGTCACAAATTGGACAAGTTCATAGAGTATTGGCTCTTAAACGTCCTTGATAGAGAGGTATGGCGAGTCTTGAAGAAGCTCCTTGACCAGCAACGGACGCTAAAAGGCTGAAGACACACACACACACACACACACAACGCAAGCACCGCCGTTCTTTAGCCATCTTATTTTCATCTTCTATAACCATTTTATCACACAATTGCAATCAGCGGATAACTATTTACGCTCTGTTTCATAATCCTGAGCTCATAGATAACGCACCCCTAAAAGAGTATATACATAGATATATATTAGCATAATGGGCTAGATTTATGCTTTATAATCTTGTTTGTATGTGATAATCTTCGTTTTATAAGTGTCTTTAAATCTGCAACGATAAGACGATAAAACATATTACTGATTTTCACCTCCCAAAAATGGAGGTCGCATCGCAGTGGAGTAAAGACAATAAAAAACATTAGATATTGAATTATTAACTATTTTGTAATTGTAGCCCATTGTGTGCTTTTCAAGCCATGCGTAATTCTCTTATCAAAGTAATGTAAGATTTCCTTTGGCATATTTTCTTTCTTTTTTCTTTTTTAATTGAGCTGTCTGTCTAGCGACTTTTAATGTTTTAGCATCTACTTCTTCCAACCTAATCTGGCTGGAAATCTTCGCTTTGAAGTCTTGATTTATTTCATCTTTATAACGATAGATCATGTGTATCATCAGTTAGACTATTAATGTCTATGTCGAGCCATATATATATATATATATATATATATATATATATAGTAGCAGCTTCAACATAGCGTTGCTCTTGCCACTGAGCTGAACAGCCGCCGTTAATGCAGGGGCTCAAATAACTCCAAAGTCTCATTTTGTTTATTTACGGTTTATATCAAATCTTTCTGTTTCTTTCAATGCGATCAATTATATTATCAAGAAATGGATGTATATGATCCGACAAAATGATTATAATTTGTGTTATATCATATTGAAACTTTATTTGAAATGATACCCCGTTATCATTTGGTGAATATATCATATTGCCTAGACAACATAAATGGGATAAACAATTAAAGCATTTCAAGCTTTGTATAACTAGCGGTTATTTATTTAGAATGGTCACTCTTTGAAAAAGAAACAAAATTCGTTCCGAATAAATTCTATTCATAACAATGAAAATGAGTGAAAGACAAAAAAATAAAAATATCTTTTCGGATTGATTAAGACAAGATGTGATAGAATATAGCTCTCTGTTGATTATTTTGATCCCCCTTGTATTAAATGTTGGTCCACGTCTCCAATCACGAAAGTTACGATAATTAAGTGTAATTCATTACAAATGCGTCCTTTTAGTAATTAAACTGGTTGATTTTTCCATTATTCAGATAGTTAGAAGAATTAGAATATGAATATGTTATTATACGCTCGTATATGTGCGTACGGACTTATTGTACTTAGCAAGAGCTTGAATATATGTGTAAAGAAAAATATATGTTTGTTCTTGTATATATGTGGATGTATACAGGAATATGTATATCTGTAAATATGCTTGTTGACGAAAATTGCATGTATGTACAGATACACTTCTGAGAGACAATAAGTGAATATGGCGAATATTTGTATGTGCATATGTATAAATGTATGTTGGTATGTGTAGGCGTATATATTTATGCGTGTCTCTCTCTGTGTGTGTCTGTGTGATTATGTCTTTTTGCGTGTGTGTGATTACGTGTGTGAATGTGCTTGAAGTGTTTAAAAAGCATAGGCATGCTCGTGTGTGTTTTTGGAGTGGAGGTATTTAGATGCATGGGTATATATGATATGTGTAGGCAAAAACTCTTTGAGTGTGAGCGTGTACATTGTCCAATGCCAAAGAAAACCTGGACATGACCGAGTGAGGAGAGACAACATTGAAAGTATATATATATATATATATATATATATATATGAATATATATATATATATATATATATATATATATATATATATATAAATATATGTATATATATATATGTGTGTGTGTGTGTGTGTGTGTTTGTTTGTGTGTGTGTGCAGAAACATATATATGTGTGTGTGTGTGTATTCACGGAAGTATGAGTACACATATATAACTCTGTGTGTGTGTGTGTGTGTGTGTGTGTGTGTGTGTGTGTGTGTTCGTTTACGTGTGGGTATGCCTGAATAGGCAACTGTCATGCGTCGTTCAGGGAAAGAGATAATGATTTGGAGTCACAAGAATCCCTGTAGTGCACCAAGATGAAAAAAGCTCGTTAAAAGCTCATTAACGCTTGGGAATATTTCGTGATTTGGGGAACAGGAGGAAACATTATCAAAGAAAAAAGAGAAAAGAAATCAAGGTCGGGGAAACGGAAATAAGGAGGAGACAGATTAGATATATAAATATATAAACGAGGAGGGGGAACTGGGAATATAAACATTAGCAGAAAGAAAAGGGGGTAATCAGATACGAGGAAAGCTTTTTGAAATGGAGATTGGGGGTGAGTTTTAGAAACTGACGCTTATCAGTTAGACATCTGTATAGCGCGGGCATGCGTCTGTGCCTTATTGAGCGCAAATGAACAAGGGAGATCCTTTATTTGTGATACGAAAACAGATTGTTTTCTCTTTTCCAAATTAACAATTGGGAGGATGTGCATGATTGTTCTTCGTAATTCAAATATTACATGTAAGATAATTTAAATTGTAGGGTTGAAAATAAGTCTCTGTAAGACTTAGTCTCTTTTCTCTCTGGCTGGTGCACGTGAAAGTTGGACGAGAACTACCACGTTGGTTTTGATACATGCATTGAGATGTGGATGCTTATGTATTCACACCGGCGAGAAACGACCTCTCCATTTGAAGTTAATTAATGAACAAACTCATGTCTTCAATAGTTAAAAAAAGGACGTCTTCTCTCTTTATTCTTACGTGAGTGCAATATATGTATATGTTTGCATACGATTTCGCAAGATTGGTAACTTTCCAGAAATAGAAAGAAAATGCAGATAGATTTTTCTTTGTTTGTATTTTGGCTTTTCAACTAACTGGATATTTTTTATCTTAATGCGTCTTTCGTATTTACAATACTACGATTCAATTTTATCTTATACGCCATGTAGTATTTGAGTTATGAGAAACAATTACTCATATCCTCTCAACTGATAATTTGAAAATTGTATCACTTCTATTCGATAAGTTGTACATTCAAAATCTCATAAATTTACTGTTGCAACGGGCTTCTATCTTTCCAACTATTGATACTAAGTGGTTCAAAATAAACTGATTTTTTTACCACTTCTTTCTGTGCGTCTCTTAAAGGATAATGTCGTTTCTTTGCAAGTATTCTCACCGTGGCTGCAACATGAGAGGAAACGAAAGACGCAAGACTTGTGCCGAAATTCAAAAAGCGAACCTTTGACCGACCGACCAAAAATACATTGATAGTCTCCCTTTGAATTCCAAACAAAATCCTCATTCATAGAGAGAGAGAGAGAGAGAGAGAGAGAGATTAATCAGGTCCTCTGCTGCCAGCAGCCAGTCTGACCCAACTCGTACTCCGGTATCTACTAACCCAGTGACCAACCTTTGGTCCATCTAACTTATTGGCAAGAGTCTTTTCTCTATCGATCTATCTCTTACAAAATGAACTAACCCTTCTTCTTTTACCAGCTACCTAAACTGAATGAACATCTTACTTTTCCTTTTCTATTTTCCACTATTTTCACAAGTAAAATTTCTGGGGATGAGGGAACACACACACATACACAAGACAGTGGTCCGAAAAAATCAAAAGGGTCGGCTCATTGGCGCCACCTCGTATTAGAAAACTGTCAACAAAAATGACAACTGTTTCTTCAGTTTTTAAATTGGTTGGGCTGTCTGTCTTTCAGTCTGTATGTATGTATGTATGTATCACGTGTACTGATGGAGCCAAA
>OY735211.1:59629013-59726513 GCA_963457665.1 Thysanoteuthis rhombus
TAAAATGATATCCATGTATGATGTACTGCAATAGTAACCTATATAATATAACAAATTATGATTAATACGATACGGCCCTGAGAAATACTAAGATAAAGCTATATATCATAATCATAGCTCGAGGGGTGTAGATGTTCAACCAACACTATTTGGGAGCCATGTTGATATAGCTGTTTTCTTTTCAAATCCCTGAAAAGGTTACTGACGATCCCCCAAACAAAAATTCATACAATTACAATAATATTACATTCTATTTGAAACATGAAAAAAAATTACTGAAAAACTTATATAAAGTACATTAACAGATCATTATCAGTCTTTCAACGTCCGTCGTCGGACATGGAAATAATTGATTGAATCTCTTTAAAAATGAATCCAGTGTTCAATGCTGTTAAGCTTTATAGACTATATATATATATATATATATATATATATATATATATATATATATATATATATATATATATAATATATATATATATATATATATATATATATATATATATATCAGTATATATATATATATATATATATATATATATATATATATATATATATATATATATATTGGCATATGTATATATATATATATATATATTGGCATAAAGAGTAGATAGATAGATAGATACGATGGCGTGCTGAAGAGTTTTCGACCTGACCCAGTTCCCCAAATCTGAATGGTATTTTGTCACTGTAGCTTGAGAGAGTTCCTTTTCAAGCCACAGTGACAAAATACCATGTGCAAGGGCCCTGCTAAGTGTTATTTTGTAATATAAAGAAGAGTGTTCTCCTATATTGACAAATGCCAATATTCAGGATCTTTGTGCTTATTTTTTGATTTGTTACAGAACATTTCCTGAATCATGTCACCGTCAAAAATATCCACTTCCAGCTGAGGGAAACTCCAGAGGAAATCCATCAGCGTATGATGCAAATATAACGTGATAAGTACCCGTAATACTCAAAAGTGAAGACGTGGTATGTCAATTTCCAGTGTGGAGGTTCTGAGAGTCAAATTGCTGCTCAGTCTAGGAGGCCTTCAACGGTGTCATCTCCTGGAATTGTAGATCATGTCCATGACTTAATTTGGGTCGATCGGCGAATCTCGGCTGGAAGAATTGCCGAAACATTAGATATATGCATTGATTCTTTAATCCGTGAGCAGTTTAGGATGCAGAAGGTGTCAGCCAATCAGGTGCCGAAATGATTGAAAGCCGACCAGAAACGATATCGGATGGGCACCTCTGAGTTGATTTTGTAGCACTTTCAGGGATAATTTTTCTGAACAACTCGTCACTTTTGAAGAAGCATTGAAGAAATATGGTAAGATCGCTATGATTCAGAGACTAAACAACAGTCCATGAAACGGCAGCATAGCCCAAGAAAATCAATAACCTCACAGTTAGCAAGGGAGGTAATGACAACAGTTTTTCTATGATAAGGAAGGTATTATGATAACTTACTTTTTAATTTCCAGACGATTAATGCAAAACACTTTTCTAACTTAAAGAAGGTGTTGGAAGAAAAATGACAAGGGAAGCTGCGGTAAAGTGTTGTTTTTTGCTGGAAAAAATGCATCTTTTCACTGGCTAGACAATGAATGGTTTGAAAAAACTGGGTTCAGGTTGCATAGACCATCCACCCTAGTCACCAGATCCTACGCAATTCGACTATTTCCAGTTTCCAAATCCTAAAAGGAGTTGGAAAGGGAGGGAATTTCGAATGATTGAGAGATGATAGTGGTGATAATCTCCTTCTTGGTCCGACATCCCCTTGTAGATAAAAAGAACTAGGCTGATATGTATATACAGAGAGATACACACACGCTTAATGATCTGATAGATATGGACAGATTGATAGATACGAATAGAATGAGATACATTGGAACTAATATATTCAGCAACTTTGCTTGACCAAAAGGGTTCATAGCTAGCATGATCAAAAGACATGTCTCTCATATTCAATAAAATGGCAAGATAAGAAGGGTACTCGACACGTAACCAATTAGGTACACGTCGCTGATCAAGTGAAAAGTACACGCCGCAGAATCACGTAATCGACTAAGTACGAATCATGCCGATGGAAATTTGAAAATGGCATGCGTATACAGTGCATAGGTTACAGTAAGATTGTGAAACTAGTGGTCCCGTGAAATCCCACGGGATTTTGTGTAATCCTGGAAAATATCACTAATTTCAGGAAATATCCTATCTCAAAATCAGTGAAGTAATGGTCAGCAGGCTTGTGATGCTGACCATTACTACTGTAATGAGTTTGATCCTCACTGGATGCCTTTATGTCGAACTAAGCTAAACTTGGTAAATATCAAGTATATATTGTTTCAGAATTTACAAGAAATCCCCAGTTTCACAATCAGTGTAGTAATGGTTAACAAACTTGTGACGCTGACCAACACTACCGGAATGAGTTTGATCCTCAATAGATGCCCCACTATTGCTTTGTGTTAAAGTAAGCAGTATATACTATGTAAATAACGAAGCAGAATAAAGTTGGTATCCACTAAGTATAGTTTAGTTTGAGGGGCATGTAGTAGAGATCGAACTCATTACAATTGTACTGATTTAGGTCACAAACTTCTTGACCATTACAACACTGATTGTGAAACTGGGTATTTCATGAAATTACTGAAATGTCCTGGTATTCTGTATCAAGGTAGGCGCATATCTTTGCCCCCCCCCCCGTTTGATGAGCATGCACTCTTTCCGCGTGACCATCATACTGACCAAAAATCTCTGCAAATTTACAAACAAAAGCAAAGTCGAAAGTCGAAATTCGAAACGTTGTCAAAACAGGAGAGATAGACGAATAATCCTGTACAAGAAGTATCGAGCCTTTTGTGTCGCGATAAAAAAGATGGACAATGTTTCTCCTCTGTGGATTAACATCGATATTATTTTCATTTTCCTTCGGTCAGTGAACCAGAATAAACTTTGGACGATAAATACTTGAAAAAATGGGGGCAATGTCACCATTCACTAAATTTGAGACTTTCTTTCTGTGTCTCCTATTTAGTTACGGTTCATTGGCATTTCACACTTGGTCGGCCTGCTTTTGCATACTTCATGCAGTTGAAAGAGATATTTTTCTCACTGACCAAAATATTACCCCGCTCAAGTCGCAAAAGATCCCAGCATATTCAACTGACCAATAAACTATATCAAAGTCAAGAGATTTGACCCACAGGTAGAGAAAAACCTTCTTTTTTTTCTATGAAACTGGTCTCTTCTCATACATACACCTCAAGAGTTGTACGTGTATGCGTAAACACACGCATGCAAAGAACAATGTACAACGTGCGTCGCTACAACTCCACAAAATCAACATTTACTCTTTATTATATTCTCCCTGTCAGCTCTGATCAGCGTCTTTTGGCCAAGATTATTTGATTCGAGTTCAAAATGTACAAAGAGTAAGAACTGCACGATTTCTTATGTCACAATACATTTTTTTTAATGCTCGATGCAAATAATTATCTGAGAAACATCTGAGGATTTCAGGGGAAGTAGGATTTCCTTTTGAAGAAAGTTGATCAATTTGAAAGGAAAAAACGAGTGACAACACAGCTAAAAGCAGATGGAAATAAAACAAAAACAATTAAAGAACAGGAGAGATCAACTTAAAAAATCGGATTTATCTCATTACTCATCATTCAAATATACAGAAAAATATCAAGTCAAACGGAGCCAAACGTTCACTGTGGCTAATTCCATCACAATGAATATCTTTTCTATTCATTCCATATGATCGTACCTTGATAAAATCAGTGGGCTGACGATTGCAGGGTAGTAATTTCTATATCACTGATCAGACGTGCAGTGGTGGGGTACACGCCCCGATGCTGTACGTCACGGGTTCAATCCATGGCCAAGTCGCACCAAAGACCTTTAAAATGGTATCCAATGCCTGAGCATCAAAAGTAGGATTAATGCAGTCTGAAGATGGATAGGCTCCGTCAAGTTATCTCCCTCAAGACACAATGGGTGACTGATAATCCAGTGTTGGAGATGGAGCAACCCTGTATTGAGTTACAGGATAAGGAAGGGAAAGTTCTATGTCTGACAACCTAACCGATGGATTGAAAGACTATAACTTTTGAAAATCAGAGCAAGCAAATCATAAAATACTGTACTCAATTCAAAAACTACGGTATGCAAACAAAAGACTACTACAAGCATATCAAAGACCACTTCTAGAAAATTTAAAAACAAAAGCGAGCAATTTACAGAATAATTAGTTCTTAATTCGCATGTTCCAACTTTTAACTCACTTGATATAAGGTATAGTAATGGTATCAGAGTTAACTTACCAATCTGTCGAAAGCAGGGTATTTATCTCATTCATGACAAGTTTTGCTGAGATAATATTTTGTGCAATCCTTACTCAACGTTATAAAAGCAATAGGTTCTTTAGCTGAGCATTTAATTATAAACTAATAATAGCTAAACTTAGAAACAAATTAAGACTGTCGAAAATTGTGATGTTCCGATACATACCTCAATGCAGCTCTTGTCTTCTTGTGATTAAGATTCGTTACATGAATCAAACGCGGAAGAATAATTGTAAGGAGACCCTGTATCGATGTGGAGGAAAATGTATTTTATTTCTTCATGTTTAAAAAGACACTTAGTATCTATGTTAAGAGGGACACCGCCTATAATATCATGAATA
Source organism: Thysanoteuthis rhombus (assembly GCA_963457665.1). Classification (NCBI taxonomy): domain Eukaryota; kingdom Metazoa; phylum Mollusca; class Cephalopoda; order Oegopsida; family Thysanoteuthidae; genus Thysanoteuthis; species Thysanoteuthis major. Next base: position 59,633,703 of record OY735211.1, read on the forward strand.
AAAGCTTTCATACCTTTTTTGGAAATATATATATACATATATATATATATATATATATATTGTGTCATCCACAGACAGCTGTTTGGATGTATTGCATCTTTTCAGTGTGTTTAGACTTTCCATTATCCCATCCAGCACCCCAGGGCAGAATTGAAATCTTCACATCAGACCCGTAAGCCGATATCCTACCTCTGGACTACGGAACTGGACAGGCAATGAGGCTGAATTTAAGTGATACATTTTAAGTTACACAGAAATCCCTCATCCACCAATGCTCAATTCATATGGAAGAGCATTGCATAAGCTTACAGTGGATGAGTTACCTCACTTAAAGATTTAATATATATACATAATTTTTCTCTATAAATCTGTCTCCTTTTTTCTCTCTCTAAGTCGACTCCACAATAGCTGACATCAGGTCAGTCTCAAAATTGATCTTTCCTTAGAACTAACTACTTTCAACCTGGGAAATCCTATTATGCTCCACCTATTCTTCTCGTTGAAACTAAAAAGTTCTGTGTCTGGCGATTCAGCCAATGAGAGGAGACAAATCTATCAAATGGCTAACACATGCATTCTAAGGAGTAAGGAGACACCAGCCATCTATATCTTCCCCTGACCCCGTCTGAGTAACAGGCTTCTTTTTTTTTAACTACATCGTACCATTCTGTGTGACAGCACAAATTCTTTATCTTTCTCTTTTGATCAGCCTTGATTCCTTACACACACACACGCACACACACACACACACACACACGCATTAAGATCATTTATCATATTCAGAAGCAGTCGGTACTAAAATTTAACATTGATTACTGATTCTTTCTTTTCTTTCAATAAGAATTAGCTGCTTCTATATAGGCAGTGAATACAAAATGTATTCAATACATTTCAAAATGTTAATCTTCACATGCTGATACAATTGACACAATTTGAAGCAAAGATTGAAAAATGCGAAATCAAAATTAATATTGAAACATTGAAAAGTTATGTACAAGAATCAGAAATCTTTGATCAGAATTCTTCCAGTTTTGAAAGTGTGTACATATACTGAAATGAACCTTTTGAAATTGTACTCTTTCGCACTCAGTGTAAGTAAGTATAAGAATGAATGAAACTTTAGGTACATTTTCAAAAATATAACTGGGATATTACGGTTTACATATACTCTTAGCTTTTAGAATAATCAATAAATAAAAATAAAATATCTACTAACACATGCCATTTTTTCTTTTTAAATGTAGGGTACATAAAACTTGGAACGTAATTTGCGATTTTACATCGATGAAATTGATTGGAATAGAGGCCCAGAGTTGAGTTTCACTTTTGGCTATCATTAATCGAGCTTGTGCTTTCTACAAATGTACACCATTTAAATATGTTTACATCAATATAAAACATTGGATGGCAAATAACTGTATTTCAAACTTGTAGCAACCGAAAAGTCATAATTTGATACCTACGAAATATTTCTTTTTAAATGAACTACCGAAGACATGCCAGTGATGTCATAAACAGAATTTATTCTAATCAATTTTTATCCCTGATAGTATTTTGGTAATTTTTTTTTCTTTTGACGCTACGGTTACTCAATTATTTATTGTGTATCTCATTTTTAATTTGTCTTACCATTTTATTTATTTCTGAATTTCTTTAGAATAATTTTAAGAATTGTGTTTAAGAATTGGGGATCTGGAAAATTGCCAATATATTCCCAAAGTCCGAATTTCCCCAGGCAATTTCAAATTAATTGTGATTTTGCAATTCCCATGTCACCAATATAGTGTCCCTTGAGAGAAAGGAAAGACATTCTATGTCACGCTGCCAGGGGCAAATTTCATTTGTATAATCCATTTCTTGCTAAGCAAATGATGCCTATGTCAAAAACAACAATAGATGCTAATAAGCCGAGCCTTTTCTGACTAAAAACTAAAAGAAGAAATATACGTCCTCGTCGAAAAAGCAATTCCATTCGGAAGGTATATATATACAACAAAAAGAAGAAAAATCGGTCGGTGTAAAACACATGGAACAACGGGAAGCAACGATATGCAATTCTAAAATGCTTTTAAACAGAGGTTTGAGGTAATTGATTTATTGATTAATGATTAGGATGAGGGTTATTAGAATCTGTCAGCCAAAACTGTCACCAATCTTTTCTATGTAGGTTTCTTCCGTTCTTACGTTGGTTTGGCCGGCTGTATGACACGTACAAGCAGCACCAATGGAAGTAGAGCATTTACTCCTTATTATGTCTTAGGAGTACTTTCTTGTTATTTGGAAATGGTCTCCAGGTTTTGGTGGGGTGGGGGGAAAGTTTAATTCAAGCTTATCCTAAATCAATCCCTTACTCTGTGTCTGACAGCAGTTACAATTTTTATAGAATATTTTGACTTTTTTAATCGTCACCACCCAAAGAAATTCGAAAGGAGTAATATTCTTTCATCCCACCCGACTTTTCCAATTTTCTAATTGGTCACCCTCAACACAGCATGGTGCTAAATATATTGATCGTATGACAGTTTTTATTGAATGACTCACCAGACTTGTTTAGTGATTAGAAAAAAAATGTTACCGTTGATAGATAAGTTTTATTTTACTCCTTATTGCTTCCTTTTGCTTCTCGTAACGATAAGCAAGGGGAATTTGATTTTTAAAATATCTTAATGTTCAGTCTGTGCTAATTGGTTGAATAAGTCGGGATTAGAGCAAGGATTATATTGGAACAATTGTTACTAGTTATAAATCATATCTTTGTTTCGCTTCACGTTACTTCCCGATGCTTCCTGCTGATTCTCATAGTTTATACAACCTAATAGAAAGAAAAAAGACAAGAAAAGGAAATACAGAAAGAAAGAAAGAAAGAAAGAAAGAAAGAAAGATGAGAAAAAAAGAAAGGAAGAAAACTAGAAAAGGAAGAAAGGAGACGAGGTAAGGAAGAGAGAAAATAGAAGAGAGAGGGAAGAAAGAAGATGCGAAAAGAAAGAAAAAAGATGAAACAAGGAAGAAGGCAATAAAAGGAAGAAAGAAGGCGAGAAAAGAGAGAGAAAGAGAGAAAACGAGAAAAGATAGAACGAAGACGAAAAAAGAAACAAAGGAAGAAGACGAAAAAGAAAGAAAGTTAACTATACTGAACGATAAGTGAAAGAGTGATTAAAGAAAGAAATACTGTCCAGATTTTAACTTTACCTCATTACACTATTCTGTACTGATTCCTTTCAGTGTTTATGCATGTCTTCAAGATCTCTGATTTATGTCATATACAATTGTTTCTCAGTCTGAGAGTCACTTGGTAAATTCCTTTCAGTTGAGGGAATTGTGCCCAGAGATTTGCTGCACATTGTATTCGTCCATCCTTTTCATCCAAAATTTCTAGACACAAATTCCCAATTCGCAAAACTTTTTAAATAAATGGTCCAATACTTCGTTTTCTCAGCATTTTTGAGACAACCTAACTACCCAAGAAACAACCGTCTATAAAGAACAGAAAGGAGCAGAACTTCCTTCACAGTGAAACGATTTGAATCCTAGCGTAAAATGGTGATAACTGTTGGCTTTAAAATGAACTAAGGCTCTCAGGATTATCCCCCCTGTAATTTGTGGATATATACTTTTTTTAACTACAGAAAAGACAGCTTTATTTCCATATAACCCATTTAACGTTTCACACATTCTCCCACTCGATGTTAATGATCACTAGACAAATTTTGAAAGAAAACTAATACAATTTATTCAAAGCAATAACTTACTTCTGTTTTCCTACATAGGGACTGTATAAGTGAGCCCTACATCAAGAACAAAAAGGTCCATTTATCCCCAAAAGAAGGGTCTGTAATTGATGCGTCTTCCCAGTAGTTGCCTACGGAGCAGAAACATGGAACCAACCCAAAGTCCCTGCGGCTCATTTTCTCTTTTCGATATCTTTCAACCTTTCAAACATAGCATCATTGTCAGTTGTTCTTTAGTATTGCATTTCTTATAGATGAAACCTCATGCTAATTCCTTTTACATTCATTGATTCTGTCACATGAAACTTGATAAGATCAATGCCCCTGGCCTTCTTTTGGCATATGTAGCGATCAAACAGAACTCTGTCTCCATTAGCCCTTTGTTTCTTTTCAATTTGTTTAGAAAATAAAATAAAACCTCAAATTCACCACGCCTTCTTCTTGATCACAAAAATTGTTTGCTTTTTTCAAAAGTAACTAACTACCTTGTATTGTCACATGTGTTGAAAAAAATATATATTCATTAGGTTCAACACTTTGTCAAATGATTTATTGAACACCTTTTTTAATTGAATTTTGTTTGTTGTATACTTAACGCATAAGTATTAAACCCGTGCATGTTTGCAACCATTACACTGTCTTGTTGGAAGAAATTTTATTCAACCTTCCTGCTCGTACACCAAAGTATTTTTCTAAGAGGACACCTTCATCGATTTGAATCATTCATGAAGATGCCATTCCACAAAAGAGTGATACAATGAACGTATCTCCATCTTGTTTACATTACAAAGACAAAATATGTTCGCCTCTTTATATCCCACAAAAAGCAAAAGCAAACAATATTGATTAACATATCGGGTCGCTGGCTGCTTTATTCTCCTCTCCTGTAGATATGTGCAGATGTTTGTGCAATTTTAGAGCTGTCGTTCTTTTGAGAATCCAGACCCAATTTCAATGGCCAGGCTTCATTAACCCATCAACTGCGACGGACGACGATGAATTATAGTTATCCATTGCATGATAAAAGCCCTAGTCCATTGCAAGATAATCGATTCCAAGTTATCCATTGCAGAATAAAAGCCCTGACTCAGAACCTGGTTACCATCACTCGCAATGAAACAGAAATTAGCCGTTGGCCATTGGACTACAATGACTGGAATTTCCGTCATTCGCAGTTAGGGGTAAATAAACCCATAAAGGGGGTCTTGTAAGTCAACTAGTAGAAATCGTTATATGACCATCATATGCCCTAATTTCTTTGTAAAAACAAGAACGAAAGTACGTCACTGGAATTCGTATATCACTTTGACAATCAAGTGGATGGTTTCAAGAAAACATACAATTGGCTAAAATCACGAAATATTCAATAATTCAATATTCAATTTCATTAATTCAATATTCAATGTTTATTAGCCTATTTGCTCGAGTACAAAGTGACCTTGAATATAGTGTAAACCCCACTTTGAGTAACTGACAATCAGTGATATGTTTTATCCTCTCATCTCTTTACATTCAAAAACATAAAATATAATGAGATAAAACATAAACACCAAAACTGACGTGATTCCTACTTTTACTCAGTAACTTTGTTTGAATTTATCTTGAAATTCAAATCCAGATGCTGAGTAATCGCAGTACGCTTACACACACACACACACACACACACACACACACACACATACTTGTATTTCTTCAATTCAGCAACGTCATCATCAGTCTTTTAACGTCCGTCGTTGGGTATAGACCTTCCCCAGGAATCACCACAATTCCCTATCAAGGGCATCGCGGAGCCAGTATTTCCTGAATTTGTCAAGTTCATCTCTCCATCTTGTGTTCTGTCGGCCTCGGTTTCTTACGTGATCTCTGGGGATCCATGTTGTGAGACGTGATGTCCATCGGTTGTCTTTCATTCTTGCAACATGGCCTGTCCATTGCCATTTGAGTTTTTTAATAGTTTCTATGATGTTATGATTCGGTCTATTACAATAATACAACAAAAATGTTACCCGTTATATTTGACAGGTTCTATGCTAGTTAAATACGGTAAACAATTTCTTCTTTTGTATTTACGCATGTTGTTTGCTGAGTCTAGGAAAGGGGGGGGGACAATTTTATCCATCTACATCTGTCTTTTTGCAGTCCTTATGGATGGTTAAGTGAAATGGGAATGTCAGTCTTCAAGGACACGCAAATGTATTGTAATTAGGAAGCTGAATCTTATTTCCATTTCCCAAAAGCCATCTATCATGCTATTGAGATTTTAAGATACGAACAAAACTTCAGATAAACAAAGTTAATTCATGTATGTACATTTGTACTATTTTATCTAAGTCTGTTACCATTAAAGGAGAAAAGGAAATATATCAAGAGGCTAAGAGATCGTATAGAGGTTGCATCTGCATGGATCGTGAGGTACTGCTGAGGTGCCCTGGGTTAGTGGTAATGATGCTCCGATCTCGAAGAAGATTTCGTTAGAGGCGCAGGAGTTGTTGTAAAAATGTATTCCGGCATGGTGTGTAAATGTAATTGTAATTTTGTATTGAAATATTCTTGTTCGGTGTCTTCCAATTTTCTACAATGATATCAATCCATTGTGCAAGTACACACTTTTGTTACTGGTCTTTTTGTCCTCAAGATTCAATGACTGTTTTTTTAGAAGTCGTTTATAACTTGTTTGAATTGGACATAGTGATGTCTGCTGATTCTCACTTATCAAGATTTTCCATTTCCTATATTTGCCCTCCGGAATATGTAAATTCATTTATATATGTAAATACATCGTAAACTGTCATGTGCTGAAAGAAACTATTACATATTTTACAAAAGAGCTTGATATGGATAATTTGTATTTAGTATTAATATTCATTTACAAGTGATACAACACAATTCCGTTTCGATTGTGGAATCATCATTAGTGTTTACTGATTTATTCGGACTCGTGTTATTGCTACAATTCTTCAGCCTTCTTCGGGTATCTGTCATGCTCAAAATTTGGAACCGAACCTTTTAATCAGTCCACGAGGTCGCAGTCCATTTGGGGTGGGGGATATTCTTCCCATGTAATTTTCAGCACACTAGACCCAGGGATTTAACCTGCGACCACCAAACAGGTTGCTACACCCGCTTAACCAACACCCCCATCGACTAGTCTATGTCCTTTGGGACGATTGAATGGTGAGAACATAGACTAGATATTTGATAAGCATTTATGCTATTTTTCATCTGATTGTTTGCGCTCACTCATCTCATTGGTAAGTGTAACTTATTATTATGACATAACAATGAAGATTAAATCAGATTATAATTAAAATAGCTTCAGTTGAGTTGAAACAGTTGATATCATTTTTCTTTCGACTATTTTTCTAAAAAGATTTAATTTTACTATTTTTTAAAACTACTCTCACTTTTTTTTCGTACGTCACAGTTTGTCCTAAAAACTATGTCCAACCATCATCCAAAAGTTGAAACATACTAAAAAACTAGAAATTAGAACATTTAAACTATCACGAATAAATTTCCGAGTAAATTAGCTTTAATCTCATTGGTTTTGATCCATACATAAATAAGCCTGTCATTTTTATAGGTATAAGCTAGTATGTTTATAAAATCGGTGGAACCTAATTTTTTTCCGTAGCCCATGACATTTGCAGAGTGATGATACATATGCCTGCAAAGTTTCATCTAATTCAGTCCAGTTGTTTAGGTGTGATTAGGCGTCTTGCATAAATTTCTTTGCAAAAATAAGAATTTTAAAATTTGCCAAGACTTTGTATCTAGCGTTTTCCAGAGCAGTTTTGGTGACTGAGAGTGAAATGATAAAAACTACTCAGAATAAAATTCTAATCAAGATGACATGAATTTCATCCAAGATTTATTGTCAACACGGCAGATGCTTGATATGCAAGAGCTTTTTATATTTCTCATTTTAAAATTCAGTTCATTTTTCACGAACTAAAATCGAAAAATAAAAACGATTTAAAATTATGATCAACTAGGGCAGTGCCTGTTCTAAAGTTATGTGATTGGAAAAAGCTGGACTTGACGTTATGTAAAACGGTCTATCATAATTCACATGTTAAATGATAGTCTGTCCATCTTACATCACTAAGGATTCGAAGTATTTCGGTTATTTCTCTTTCGTGATGCCACTTAGGATATTTTATAACTAAATTCAGATGATTCTAAAGAGACAGAACTAAATGGAGATAATATAAAGTTATTGTTTATTTTCATTAGATTTCCTGAGAACCACCGATCTAAGCAACTTCAAAACGGACATTGCACTACGCCATGGGCTGACTGATATATCTTCAATTAAAATAACACATAACTTCCAGGAAATCTGTTTTCGATCACAACTACTCTTGTTTTTTGACAAAAAACATATCGCTCCCGGGTAGATTCGAACTAACATCTTTTCGCTTATCAGCTGAGCGCGCTAACACTTACATCTATTACACCGAACCGATTTATGTATGATTGTAATGCACACGTGTCGGACTTTGAAAAAATTCATTTTTCCGATTCAAAAACCGCTGTTGTGTTTTTACATAAAGAGTGGATTATCGTTTTGTTGCAGCCGGAAAGTTTTAGAGTCATATTACATATGCTTGCAAAGTTTTGAGTCATTCAGTCTTTTGCAAACGCTAGAAGGAAAACGTAAATGGCTTGCGTTTTTAGACCCATTCCCATGACTAGCTGTCATTGAAACGTCACTCAGAATAAAAATCCACGGAAAGATGACGCTCTCACGCGTGCCTGATATATGTATGTATGGATGTATGGATGTCTAAATGTTTGTATGTACAGAGACTGTACACATTTCTTTTGTTGATAACTGCTGTTGTCATTACCAAAAGGTTTATTGAACACTTTCATAGTGGAGAATGTAATGTTGCAATGATATGCGAACATACGCTTGTACGACAATTCACTCGCATATTTGCATATATATATATATATATATATATATATATATATATATATATATATATATATATATATATATATATATATATTTATATGTGTGTGTGTATATATATATATGCGTGCGTGCGTATTCAAGAAATGGACATTATCTGGTCCGACAGAATGAATTATAAATTGCGTTATATTATCTAGAAATTAACCTGAAATGATTCCCCGTCATTCCACGGTTGATACATAATTCACTTTAGACAACGTAAATAGAATAAACTATTAAAGGGGCTGCTGCAAGAATCGAACCCGCCACCGAAAATAGAATGAACAGGTTCGATCCCTTCAGCAACCCCACTATCTTCATTCGTTTATTCTATTCATGTTGTCTAAATTGAATGATATATTAACCGTATAACGACGGGGAATCATCCAGATTAGTTTCTACATAATATAACGCAATTTATAATTTGCTGTCCACGTATGATCTCTGGGGATCCACTTCGTTAGCCGTGATGTCCATCAGTTGTCTGACATTCTTGCAACACGACCAGTTCATTGCCATTTTAGTTTTTTAATAAATCTTATGATATTACTTTCAAGTGCAGTGTTGCCTTGTGATCTCTCCATGTGGTACTGAGCATGATTTTATCAGTTTAACAGCCAATCTTTTGGTCAAGTTCTACGTTTCAGCCCTGCATGTGACAATCGGGGGGGGGGGGGTTTGAACTGGTTGTATACCCTTCTTTTCATGACCAGTGGTATTTTCTTTTCTTGAGGGTTGATCTTCCTCCAGCGAATGTTTGTCATTCTAGAGTGATTTTTCGCTTGATTTCTTCGTCTTTCGATAATTTCATGGAGATTTGTTATCCTAGGTTGATGTAGTGGTCTACTTCCCCCAGCTCTGTATTTTGGATTTTGATGGTTGTGTCTTTGCCTTCTGCATGTTTGCTGTTCAGGACATTTATCTTACTAAAGTTTATGTGAAGGTATACTTACAAGCTTTTTTTCGTGTAGTTCATTTGGCATTCTTGGGAGGGTATGAAGGTCCTCAACATAAAAGACGATCACATCGGAAAATCTGCAGTTACTAAAGTATTGACCGTCTATTCTGATTACTATTGTATTCTTAAGTAAAAAAAATTACTACTTTAATTGAAGTAACTGGACTCTTGTTCGCCAATTATTTTCATTCATGAGCTGGTTTCAAAATGTGTATGTCGTGTGCCCTGGTATCAGTAAACTTATAATCCTTCCGCAAGACTTGTATCAGTATCTTGAGCGCCAGCGATGGAATTCAGAGATATATTTGCATTTGATCGTAACTGATTCCATGTGTATGAAGTTCAACTCATAAGTCTTCCTTTCTTCCAAATCGAGGACACAGAACTGGAGGAAGTGGACCACTACATCTACCTAGGATAACGAATCTCTATGAGACCCTCAAAAGAAGAGGAAATCAAGAGAAGAATCACACTAGGATGCCAAGCCTTTGGCAGAGCTAGCTCAACCTTCAAGAATAAGAAGATCCCATTAATCCTAAAGAGAAGGGTGTATAACCAATGCATCTTCCCAATACTCACTTATGGAGCTGAAACATGGAACTTAACCTAGAGACATACCCGAAAATTGAGAAACATGCAACGTGCACATGAAAGAATAATGCTGGGCCTCACATGGAGAGACCACAAAACAGCACAGCACATCTGAGAAAAGACAAGAGTTAGGGACATCATAGAATCCATTGAAAATCTCAAATGGCGGTGGGCTGGCCATATTGCAAGAATGGCAGACAATCGATGGACATCGCGACTCACAACATGGATCCCCCGAGACCACATACGCAACCGAGGCCGACAAAGTGTTAGATGGAGAGACGAACTAGACAAGTTCAGGAAATACTGGTTCCATGACGCCCATGATAGGGAAGTGTGGCAAATCCTGGGGAAGGTCTATGTCCAACAACGGACGCTAAAAGACTGATGATGATGATGATGATGATGATGATGATGATGATGATGATGATGATTCCACGTATGTGAAGTTTAACTCATAAGTCTTCTTTTCTTCCAATTAGTGAATTTATCCACGTGAATTCAGTCCCAAAGATGCGATGTATTTAATGGCTTCCTGAAAGGTTGTATCACATCGAGGAAAGTTAACAAGAATATTACATGGAAATATTGATTCAACATTCTCGATACCAAGTTTGGTTGTGTAACTTCTGTAACATAATCTTATTTTTGTCACCGGGTTGTTTTATACGCAAACACTTTATTTGGTCGCCTACGGCAGAGATGGACCAACTTTCCCGTTGTTGATATAAGTTATACAGTAGATTCCAATCATTGCGTCACCCTTGTTGAATGTCGAATTTGCCATTATGTTTTGCCGGTATCTTCCTTTTTTTTTTCTTTCTAAATAGCGTGCATATTGAAAACTGCAGCAAGTGTATTATTCACTTTTTCATTTGCTCGGGAAAAGTATGATTTCTGTCCAGCGAGAATGTAAAAACAAACATGCCGTTAGAATAGGTGTGTCATTAAATAGTGTCGTTAGATCGAGTGCTGTTACAACGAGAGTTCACCGTATACCCAACTAATTTTCTTTCTTTCTTTTATATCGGTGACCTTTTGAATATGTTGTATCTATTAGAAACCATCATCTAAAACTGTCATTAAAACTGTTATCATAGGTATCTTCAGTTCTTAAATTGGTCTAGTTGGCTGGCTATGTATCACACGTAAAGGCTGCACCAATGGAGCAAGAAGGCTGAAATACTCAATATCCACACCTTATTATATTCTTGATGTATTTTTTGAAAATCAACCATGTAAATAGTTTTTTTTAAGTAGGGGAGGTTCAATTTACAATGTAAGATTATGCTAAATTGATCCTTATTTAAGTCTGGTAGAATTCTTGCTCATTTCATGGAAATGCTGACTTCATAGTGATTGCTGCTCAGCAAAAGGTGAGAGAAGTTACTTACTCATCAATCACCTATTTGAAAAAAAATTAATTGATCATCCCCAAAATGCTTACAGGTGATTATAAACATTTTTGAATACTTAATCTCAGTAGTCTTTATATATCAAATGATTGTATCCCTGTGGAAAAAAAATTCATGTACATATTTGAATTTCTATGAAAGCTATTCCCTAGGAAATAACAATAGATAAATTTGTTCCAATTGAGTCCATACTTTAAATTATGCAAAGGAGGTACTTTTATAAGTAAATTTTTGCCCCTGAGTGGGAGAATCTAGTTTTACGGACAGCAAACCATGAAAATTACACCTTTCATTATAGAATAATAGGAACTTAGCATGAATTGGCATCAATCCATATAAACTTGGAGATTGGAGGAGAAACAGACTCACAATAGTATTTCTATTATTATTCCGACTATCTTCATCTTCGTTGTTTTTCATACAACGTTTCGGCCGTTGTTCTCTACGGCCTTCATCAGGTATTATCTGGTAAGTGTGGAGGGGAAGTAACGAACCAAACCCTTTATCTAAACGACGTTTTTTTCGTTTTTTCATGTTTTTTTTTAGAAAAAAAAAACGACTAAAATTCATTTACTTGAGAGAACACAGTTTGAAATGGTGAGCAGGATGTATTTTTTCAGTAAAACTTCGACACAGTCGAAAAGTTGAAGAGTCCAGTGTTACCACCTGCAAACCAAGGAAATCACACTTTTCATTATCAGAGTGGGTTATAATATCGTAATTTATACGTGAGAAAATCATGCTCAACCACACATGGGGATATCACAAGAAAGCACAGTATGTTAGAGAAAAACAAGAGTCAGGTACATCATGAAATCGATCAGATGATACTGATATAGCAGGGTAGAGAGATTTGAACATACATACATACATACATACATACATACATACATACATACATACATACATACAGATTGCGTTCGACGGATAAATAGATAGATAGAAATACACTGATGGGTGGTTAGATGCTAAATGAACAAAGATTTCAACAGACTGAGATAGATAGAAAGAGAGATAGATAGATACATACATACATACATACATACATACATTTGAACAGACTGTGGCAAATACATCCGTGCATACGAGCAGACTGCGGTAGACAGATATCAAATCCATATGCTTCAATAACATTTCCAACCTGTAGGCAAACATCTAGGATCGTTTCTTCAACCCTTGATGAAAAGTTCAATTCAAATTCAAGACAAATTGAATTCCTGATCGAATTGCCATTTGTTCGATTTGTGTGTATATATATATATATATATATATATATATATATATATATATATATATATATATATATATATATATATATATATATATATATCCTTAATTTGATAAAACTGGAAAAGTCCAGACAATGCCAAGCCTCCTGGGACATGTACAAATTTAGGATGGCCAGATAGGTGGAAAACTTTCTGGCCCAAAACACGCGAAAAATGGTTAAAGAGTGGCTAAACACCAAAATTGATTATAAAAGATTCCAATGCTGCTGTACACACCAGAGAATTATTTAAAAAAAAAAAAACTCCTGCAACGATGTCAACTCATTTGTTGTGTATGAATAACAGAAAATATAATTGCATTGTAAGTAGAAAACCATTCCTTTGCATAACCTTGAAAAAAAATTTTTTTCTCCAAATTGACAAATTTTCCGATGAAACAAAGGTCTCGTTGATTGAAAGCATAAAAAAATACTAGCAAAATATTTTCTATTTCTGCTGAGAATATTCGAAAGAAAAAAAATGCCTCTAAATATTCAAAAATTAGATATGACCATACCAAAAAGGTCATTGCCATATGCTTCTCAAAAATGACAAATTTGTCAATTCTGGACATAAAATGGTCCGAATGACCATTCGGTCTACGACGTCGTAATTGTCATGGTTTCTGTGATCCACACCAGCCACTGTTTATAGCAGTACACTGAATTCACATGCAATTATATGCACGCTATATCCAATTGTATAAGGACTTTTCTGAATCGTCACTCCTTTCAGCTGTAGATAATTAATTTGAAGAGATTTATCGGACTCATAGGCAGCAAATATAAATATTTTCAAGAATACTCTATATTTCATTGATCCGATTATTGTCAATTTCTGTTTGTCAGTTTGTTACTGTAACACAGAATAAAACACTACATCGTCGCTCATTTTCGCTCGTGCTATACAGTTGAAGATGTTCTGATTTGGAGAATACAGCAATTTCCCATCCAATCAGACTACTGGGTTTCGGATAATTCATTTAAATAGTACAATAATAATTTTGTCCGTCTGCATGAATGAATAGCCACTCTACATGTTAGTATGATTTCTCCCTTTATGTATGTAACATTCTTAATATGATAAAGCTTGAAAGGTTCTGACAATGCCAAGCCCCCACGGTACGCCGTCGGAATCGCTATTGTCTCTGACAATCACAACAACCACTGCTCAATACTCGCAATTATATGAACACAAAATCCAATTGTGCAAGGACTTATTTGAATGGTTACTACTTTTACCCAGAGATAATTAGGTTGAAAAGTTTTATCAGCCTCACAGGCAGTAAATGTTGTCTACACTTATTTCGTTGAGCTATTGTCAGAGCTGAATATTTCAGGAATATTCTACATCGGCGGTACCCAATCAACGGGCCGTGGACCGTTACTCCGTTGCAAAGCAATTGCGACCGAGTCGTAAGGAAACGATATTATTTATTTGCAAAATAAAAACAAATTCATTTCTTCGAATATTAATATTAAATCCGTTGTCAGCCCAGAGATAACTCGTATTATGATAGTGTGTCATTCTTTCACAATATGACAGCATCTCTTTGTGAGAACAAAACATATTTGCACATCTCGTTGGTATGATTTGTCATGGAGTGAATGCGAGCAAAACCTTTTGTGCATACACGAATTACTTTTACGGGTGAATAGGTTAAAATCCAATTGATCCATCTAAACTGATCAAACATTTGAATTGATTCACAAAAAAAACACGGCATAGAAGTTATAGAGCTAAAAATGTACTCACAATAAGTAGGGTATTTCGACGAGGAATAAATCTTGCAACTCTGGTATCAAGTCAGGCAAATCATTACTCCTGTCATAAGTACAATGTCCGATTTGATGTGAGAATAAAATCCCTGTCTGAACTTGAGACTTGTAAGGATCACAAAGCTCCCGCTCACAATAGAAACCAGGACTTAGTCACCGGTCTCCATACTCTATTGAGAATTGTCTCTGAAGTGACAGGGTGCTTTACTTTGCCACATGGCCAAACTAAGTAATGACATGTATCTCTAACCATCGTTTCTACGTTAAGTACTCGAAGTATATTAGAACCTCTATCTACAATGGTGAGGTTGGCAACCATGAATCGATTAAAACTTCTATTTCAATTTGAAAATGATTAAAGCGACATAAAAAGCTATCCAAACCTGTCCAGCACTAAAATATGCTACATTTTAACATTCAACTCTCTAAAGTGGTGTATTTCGACGTTGACCACTAGAATATGTTTTTAAATGCTCAGGTGTTAGAATCGGAATATTTTGGTACCGAGAAGTTTGAAAATTACATGAAGGTATTACAACTTAGCATATCTCAGTGTCAGGACGAGACCAGACAGCTTTTAATGTTAAAATTAGATATAGAGAGAGCTTGATTATCAAACTTCAACATCTTCATGTGGTTGAATGTTAAAATTTAGCCTCTTTGAGTGGCGGAGCGTTGGAAGTTGGTATATTTAAGTGGCTAGACACGCCTGGGCAGCTCTTAGGATCACCAAATGAAAATGATAACGAAGTTTTAATCAGATTTGGACACCGACTCCTGTTTTACGTAATCGCCAATTAGCATTTCTCCATTAACTGATCGAGTATTTCAGTCAATAATGTGAACAGTAATCAACAATTTCCAACTTCTGATTGGTCAGTTGTTGCGACTGAATTAGAAACAAACTAATTAAACTCTCATTACGGTTCAATTGATGTTCACCCAGGTTATTTTGGTCCATGGGGTTCTGACCAGGGAAAACATCGATTAAAACAAACTTTCCGCCTATTTTTGGTTTGAAGGGTCCACAATATGGTGGTCATTCGGAAATGGCTATAATTGGCGAGATTTTACCATGAATGGCTTTAAAGATGGCTAGATTCACATTTTTTTAAGGGGGGTAAAAATTAATGGCTTTGATTTTCATTATTATGTCATTATCTGATCAATATGTTTTATAATCATAATTTTCGGAGACGTCGTATGAGCTTTTGGAGCATGCATGTGTGTGGGTATGTGTGTAATTATATATATCTATTTATATAACTGTTCCAATAACATATTCAATAATTCGGTAATAATAAGTGTATTTTTGTAATTTTGGAACATTTTGTAATTAAGGCTGAAATATTACCCAATAAAATAAAATAAAGTAGTAAGTCGACCGAAAAGAGAAACAATATATATATATATATATATATATATATATATATATATATATATATATATATATATATATATATATATATATATATATATATATATGATTTCATTGACTGAAAAACCGTTCAAAAGACGCCAAATTGAAAATTCAAATAAAAGAAAGCCCAGGAGAAAATGACGCAATGACGCCTAAAGTAAAAGTCAAAAATCAAAATGAATCAAAAACATAATTTGTCTAAAAATCACAAACTGTGTGAAACAGCCTGTTGCGTAGGAAGCTGTATTATTAAAAAAATTAGGATCGATGGCCGACAGTTTTTTTTATTCTGTTTACTTCTTCTATCAATATATAGTTAAAGTGGATATTTCTTTGTCTTCTATCTGTTTTTTTTTTGTTTTGTTTTTTCAAGTGATTTTTTATGATTGCTTTCCTGTGTATGTGTGTTTGGGTCAGAGACAGTGTTTGGTCTGACCAGTGCTCGGGTTTCATGGTGGGGTTACATGAAACTGATCAGTAACCACAAAATTGCCAACACCTATCTATCCATCTATCTCAAACGGTTTTAGTTGTACAGATATCTGGATATGAAATCTAGCCAATTCTAGCCATTTTCAATGTCAGAAAATGACTTTTCATTCTGGATCCGTCAAAACAAGACCGACTTTCTATAAAGAAACAGAGACTCTAATTGCATGTAGAAGTTTCTTAAAACGTCCATGTCTTCTTGTGTCGTTGATTTAAATCTTCAGACACTCATTAAACCCAGATGGTTCAATTTAATCCGATCATTCCGTTGGCATTCATTATTTGATCTTAACGTCTGCACTGAAACAAGTTTGAATAGAAAGCACTCAGAGAGCGCATATAACTGCCAATGCCGATATCACTCACTATAAGGGAGGTAATTATCCAAATACCCAAACACTTTTTCAATTATTTTGAAGAAATTGTATGATTTTGGACTGATAGTTACAATGTAGAGGAGGTAATTGCGCATGGATCTGCTCCAAAAATATGAACACTTCTCTTTTAATCAATTGCCTGAACTGAAACAAAGTTTCGTTTTATAGGGAAGGTCATTGTCAATAAGTTTGTTCAAAAATGTAATTACTTCTTCCTTAGCCGATTGCCCACCCTTCGATAAAACGTCATTGAATTTTTATAGAGAACCTTTGGAGATATTGTCGACAGATTGACAAACGGCAAAAAGGCGGAAGGAAAAGCACGGTACTTAATATACCTTCCGAACTTGGTGGGCAGCAGTAAATCATTTACACGAAA
The DNA here is from genome assembly GCA_963457665.1 of Thysanoteuthis rhombus. NCBI lineage: Eukaryota > Metazoa > Mollusca > Cephalopoda > Oegopsida > Thysanoteuthidae > Thysanoteuthis > Thysanoteuthis major. Next base: position 59,651,069 of record OY735211.1, read on the forward strand.
GAACTTGAGTGCATACCTCTACAAACGACATCGTCTCTAAAAACTGAATGAAAACCAGTTCATATGTAGCTACGATGCCGGAGAGGTAAATGCAAAAAATCCTGATTTTTAAGGAATATAAGATTATACCATATTTTGAACCGAAGTTCAGCTTGCCAAGAGCGTAAGGGAAGTCAGGACCAGATCTGTATCTAACTTTAACTCAGAGATATTTCTTAATATGTGATCCCAGTATAGTTCTGACTTCTTTTATCACGTTAAAGATTATAATTTGATGCCGACTTCATCGCTGCTCGAGAAAAAAGTGAGAAAGACAACTTACTTTCACGAACTTTTTTATCCTATCCAATATGGCAGCCGAGTTTATTCTTGCTTTTGACAACCGAGATCACAGGGGAAGAAAGTTTTCCAGATGAAAAGTGGGAATTTGACGGACAAATTAAGTGTCAGTGTTAGCTTTTTTTAGGTAAAATAGCCTACATTGAGTGTGAAAGAGAAAGAAATGAGAAAAATCGGTCTACAAAGGAAGGAAGAGGGGGGAGGAGCGGGGAAGAGGAGATACGAAGTGGAACATTTGTGGATGAGGAAAGAAAGAGAGATAACCAAAAAGAAAGACGATGAATTAAAAGAAAGATAGGGAGACAAAGAAAGAAATGAAGAAAGAAAAATAGAAAAGAGAGCGAGAAAGACTTAATAAGGGAGAAAAGCCAATTAATAATAAGAAGAGTAGAAAGAGAGAAAAGAAGAAAGAAAGGGTGAATGAATGAGAGATTATAAATTCTAGTGAAAAAGGAAGGTAGGGAAGAAAATGAAGAGTGATAAATTAAAAGAAGAAAGGAGGAAGATAGAGAAAAGGAAGAAAAGAAGAAAGAAAGAAAGAAAGAAAGAAAGAAAGAAAGAAAGAAAGAAAGAAAGAAAATAAGAAAGAGAGAAATTTCGAGTAACTAAGAATATTAATGAAAAAAGGGGGAAATTTTAAGAGAGAAAAGGCGAAGAACAAGAAGATAGAAAGAAAGAAGATGTGATTGAAGGCAAGAAGAAAGGGAGAAAAGGGGGTGCGAATGAAGGAAAGAATGAAAGTGAGAAAGAAAATGGAAGAACTGCTTAATACAAGCAAAATAATTAACAGAAAAATATGGAAGACGAAAATGAACGAAGGAGAAACAAAAAGAACTCAATGAAAAGAAAGGAAATAGATCGAGAAGAAAAAAGAAAGGGAAAAAAAGAGGAAAAAAAGGAGAAAACCTGCCAAGAATAATAAAAACAAATAAATCGTAAAATCGCCAAAGAGAGAAAAAAAAAGGAAAAAAAAGAAAGGAAGTAAAACTGAAAAACAAAAATATAAAAGGCAGGTGCGTCGATATCAAAGTGAGTGTGCAAGACTTAGCCTCAGATTAATCGCATCTCCAGTGTAAAAATGTCGCCAATGTGCCGTTTTATAACACTTAGAAAGAACAGGGGAAGAGATTTTCTTAATCCTTCCCTTGATGCTGTAAGACGTGTGATTATCCACATCAAATCTGGCTTAAGAAAAAGATTAGAGATCGTCCGACTAAGATCAAATTCGATAAGGGAAGAATATTTTGAAATCGTGAAGCGTTCATTGATCACGCTCCAGACTTTCCTGGGAGGATCGGGATTCTTTTTTTCAGTGCATTCTAAATTAATAACACCAGCCAATGGATAAACTAATCAACAGGTCTCGTTAGTCACCCAATAGAAACCGTCTTTTGGCAACATGCCATATTGAGGCTGATCGTTTAAGGAATTGGAAAAAAGGTGATTAATGGATAAGTCGCTTCTCTCCCCTATTGCGGCATCAGTAAAAAGTCCGGATTTTCGACGAAAAACAAGTGCGAACACAGCCGGACACAAACTAAGAGATCAATTTAGCTCAAACTTACATTGCAAATTGACCCTCACCCTTTAAAATGCGACAGTTTTTTATTGGGTGACTTATCAGACCTGTTTTACTGATTTTCAAGATTGGTAAGATCGGAGGTGCAGAGTTATCGTGCAGTCAACGGCTCACTCTACACCAATGCCCTTGGGAAAGGCTAGGCGTAAAATGATGCAGGTTGAGGTGAGTTATGCCACTTGCGTCACTTCTCTGTCTATTTCACATGTTGTGAAAAATCGTAAAATATTATTTGGACTGTGGTATGATATTAAGAGACCAAGCAGGGACAACATAATGGTCCTTCTTACTGGCAGGATCTCTTTTTTTTTGGGTGCTTATCACAATACAATCTTTCTAGCTGATCTCCAAACCTGGCCTTGTGTCAGACTAAGCTAAAGCTAATCGATGTTAATAAATGCGATCTATGCTTTGGCTGAGGTACTTTCGATTCGGAAATCAGTGTCCAACATTAAACCAGACTTTTGGATGCTGATTTTCAAAGTAGGGAGACCGTGCCTATTCAAAAATTGGTGCAACACAATCTTCCTATCTCCATTTTCTCAATTTTACATACTGTTGTGCAAGGCTGTACTTTGTAAATACAATTAAGTCAATATGAGCGCTTGTGATGAGTGTGCGTGCGTGCTAGTTTCTTTGTGCGTTTCTATGTTAGTGTGTGCGTATGTGTGTGTGTATGTATGTGAGTTAATGTATACGTGTGTGTGCGTGCCTGCTATGGGGTATCTTATCCATAACTGGAATCTCGGTGTGTGTGTGTGGGGGGGTTATATCGTGATAACTCGATAAATAGTCTTCGTACGAAGTCAATATTCGCGATATATATTAGTCGGTATACCAGGCAGTATAGAATTTTGAAGCTTTCTGGATCTCATGGAAATAATTTGAAACTGAAAGAATTTGCAATTAAATATTACAGATTTCCCTCCAGTCGTGCTTGCCAGTCGATCAAGGAACTATCATAACAGTTCGAATCTAGTTTTCTTGTAAATATTTTCGCTGACAAGTAACGTTCCGTTCCATCGACATCCAATGCCGTAACTACCGATAACTTTCAATAGTATCTCATGCCACGTACTTTTCTCGATCGATAATCCGACAGCATCAGGATCTATAATGAGGTGGGTTTTATTGTTTACTGTGTCAACCACCCCAAAAATATCATGACCGGGTCCCAACTGCAGACTGATGATGTTATCGATTTCAACAATATTTCCACCTAGTGATGCCTATTGATCTTGCATAAATACGTATGTTCAATAATGAGTAAGAAATAAAAATCATATATATATATATATATATATATATATGTGATTTTACATATATATATATATATATATATATATATATATATATATATATATAGAGAGAGAGAGAGAGAGAGAGAGAGAGAGAGAGAGAGATTGATAGATAGATAGATAGATTGATAGATAGATAGTGAATGCAAAATGTATCCGATACATTTCAAAAAGGTCAATTCAACAGCCTTATACAACTTCAAAATTTAAGGAATTTGGACCTAAGATTGAAAAATGCAAAAATGAAAATTAGAATTAAATAAAATTGAACATCAGAAAGCTTTAATCATCAATTTCTGGACCAAATCTTTGATCAGTTCTGATGATGTATCAGTTTATTTAGATAAACCTTTTGAAATAGATAGGATACTTTTTGCAAGTTTGTCCCATCCTATTAAAACGTTGGCTTCGAAAAAAGCAACGAGTGCTCTAAGAAAATCAGTCAAGAGAGTTTTTCTTTTATTCTTCTTTCGTCCGAACCATGAATTCTGATGATGATTTCATTAGAGTGGAAGTCTGAGAATGAAACCCTAGTGAATGCATCAATTGTTTAGTCAAGGAACAACATAAAGGAACATGTTGTTTTTTTTATCCTTTCTTGATCTTATTCATGATATACAATGCTCGGCGGTTATTTCGAAAAAGATCACCTGTTTCAGGAAGATTGTCCTTATAGCAAAGAAGCAAACGAATCCTATGATATCAGGAGAAGAAAAATCGTTGCATTCAATCTACACGTGCTACAGGTTTCTATCTGAAACCGTTAATTAAAACTGTCACCAATACTGACAACATAAGTTTCTTCAGTTTTCAAGATTGGTTGTCTGATTAGTTTGCTGTGTATGTATCACATTTTGAATGTTTATGGTTGGCTGGTTGGATATATGTCACGCACACCGGTTGGACTAATGGAGCTGGAGAGCTGAAAATGAACACTTATTATTATACCTAGAAAAAAATCGTTGTTTTTTTCACTCCAAATTTCTCTCCTAAAATAGATTTTTAATGAGGATCAAAATCCATGATGTAGGTTTATGCTAAATTGATCCAAAGAGCTCAGTGGTATTTTTAGTGATCCGACAAAATGATATCTTATTCATTGATCACCCCTTTTTCCAATTTCTCAATTGATCATTCTGCTGCAAAAAGGCATGATAGTTTCTTTCCAGTGACTAACCAGATCTGTTTCTCTTCTATGTTTCCTTTACATTCAAATTGCTCGAAGCCCATTTGAGAAGATTTTTAAATTTCTAGATATTTTCAGACTTATTATTGACAACAAACTGAGATCAAATTAGATGGGTTGGGAATGCAGTAGAAGGCTGAGTCTTTCAAAATAAATGAAAAAAAATTATGGGCCAACTTTTCTTGAAAATGTAAATCATTGATGTTTTCAATAGTTTTTCTTTGTTTATTTTCCGCTGATTAAACATATGTTTTCCCCTTATGTACATCGTACAGTTGTGTATTAAATGGATTAAATTTCTGATTTCTAATTTCCCATTTCTGATGAGTATGCAAGAAAGAATCTCCGTAGTTACATGCAAAAAAGGCATGAACTGTAATCAAATGACAGCAATGTTTAGGAGAAAATGTCATTTTACAGTTTAGAGATACCAGGTTATTCGTGACTAAAATGCTTGAAAGTGTGTTCCATGAAAAAAAAGTTAATCGATTTGTGATCTGGAGAAACATGACGGTTACCATGCAGAATCTAATAATTAAACATGAGTTCGGATCCTTTCATGCATTTTGTTTATATATATATATATATATATATATATATATATATATATATATATATATATATATTGAATGAATAGGTTTTATACGACATGGGGAAAAGTTTTATTGACAAAGAGAATAATAAAGATTGACAGCATATATATTTATCAACCGACATTTCGTAGGGTGTGAACCCACATTATCAACGAAATGGAGAAATGAAGAGAAAATGACACGAATCTTCTCTTCATTTCTTCATCTCGTTGATGATGTTGGTTCACACACTACGAAATGTTGGTGGATAAATACCTAATCACCCAATCTGTGTTTTTTCTCGTTGTTTATAAAATCACTTCAATATATATATATATATATATATATGTGTGTGTGTGTGTGTGTGTGTGTGTATGTGTGTGTGTGTGTGTGTGTGTGTACTCCCTTGCTTGACCCAGCGTTTCATTTTTCTTTATTCATTTATGCGAGCTAGGACTGTTCGATATGCTACTCATTTAACACCGGAGCCGGACGAAATACACCTCTCCCTAAAATGTCTTTATATATATATATATATATATATATATATATATATCATTTGGCAACATATTGTCTTCACTATAGTATTCATTAAAAACTGAAGCGTCTTTTTTCTAATTAGTTTTTAATCTTGTTGTATCTTCATGAACGGATGTCTGGTTGATAGATACTTTCCAAAAGATGGAGCGCACTCGACGGGATCTTTTGCCATTTTCCATATCAGGGTGGAGTTCTGCTGTTCAATTTCATGACAGAGTTGGATCTTATTTGATGTTATTTTACAATTTAATTTTTGTTTCAGTGACGTCATTTGATGTTGTGTAAGCATTGGAGAATTTGTTTCTTTTTGGTTACGGTGATATTAGAAATGGCAGAAGATGCTACCGAAATACTTTTGGCTTTCCAAAGCTACTTACACTGAAACTAGTGATCCGTTCACTAGCATGAAAACAAGATGAGTAAGCAAAATTAAAAAGATGATCTTTGTCATCATTTTTTCTGGGGGAAAAGGTCTGCCTGTTATATTTATACATCCCTGTTCAGTTTTTCTTGTTTATAATCGTCCCATTCGTAATATCGTAATTTATTTGATTCGTAGTATCTCAAGTTGGTGGTTTTGTTGATTGCGTTTGATTTTTTTTATTTTTTAAATTTTAGGCTTTGTAATATTCTCTTCTAAAATGCACTCAATCTATCCGCTGGTAATTTTTGCGGTCTTTTACAATTAATTCTATTTTATTTGATCTTTTTTATACTTGTTTGTTCATCTATTTCCCATAGGGGGTGAGTGAGGTTTTAATCTTAGCTTAAGTTTAGTTGTTATAAATTACAATAGTTCTATTTGGATGTTTCCGAAACTTTTTATCAGTCATGTTGGTGATCAATCAGTTAAGTGTGATGGGTTTAGTTACATGTGATATATCAGATGATTATTATCCGTCTACTACTTTTAGGGTTCACCTTTACATGGCGTCAGTTGTTTATGTTTGATTCCCGTAACACTCTTATTAGGTTAGCTTCCCTGTATCCAAGATGATTATCAAACGATGTTGTGATTCGTCTCAGAGGATTAAATTGTATTTATAGTAGTTGGGGTTATAATGATAAGGTAATTATGGTATTTGACTTTTATGTACCTGTATGTGGGATGTTCAGGATAGAAATCATACTAGTCATTTTAATAGAAAGTATATCGGTATTGACACTTGACATCTACTTCATTTTTTCTTTTTAGTAAGTCACTTTTCTTAGTAAAGGTGACAATTTCGAAATTTTCATTTAGACTTAGGTGGCATCGTGTTTTAATATGCTGGCACGTGTGCGTTCGTTTTGATATTTTCCATTTCACTCTAAGCATGAGATTGCTATCATTGAGCCCATAGTTATTTGTAGATTGTGGTGTATTGTTGAGCATGATTCTTTCATGCACGTTGCATGGTTATCAGTTTGAGGGCAAGTCTCTCAGTTAAGTTCAATGTTTCAGCTCCGTAAGTGGCTATCAGGAAGATGCATTGGATGTATACCCTTTTTTTTCTTGTTATTTATTTGTTCTTGAAAATTGAACATGCTCTACCCAAGGCTTGCCTTCATAGTGATTTTTCGCTTGATTTCTCATAAATCAAAAACGCAAGATAGTACAACTGGGGCAATCATAAAGAAGAAAAAAACGGCAAAAGGAAGTATAACTAGAATAAAAGGGAGCTTTCCGCCTAGGGACAAAACAAACTCTGAATTACGTTCCGAATGGGAATCCAAATAAATCGAATGGTTCGCCTGAATAAGCCCGAGGAGGAAGAAACATAAACGCAAATCTATTATTTCACTATCTATCTATCTATCTATCTATCTATCTATCTATATATATATATATATATATATATATATATATATATATATAAAATGTATATATGATCCGATAGAATTGTCATAAATTGCGTTATATCATATTGAAACTTTTATTTGAAATGATTTTCCATCATTACACGGTTGATAAATCACTTGGCCTAAACAACATAAATAGAATAACCAGTTAAAGAAAATGGGACTGCTGCAAGGATATATATATATATATATATATATATATATATATATATATATATAGATAGATAGATAGATAGATAGATAGATAGATATAAATAGGGTGCTAACGTATTTGTTGAAATGCAAAATGCTCTGTAGTAAATAAATCAATAAAATGAAAGTTTAAAGATTTGTTGGCGTTTTCACTAGTTAGAAAAAATGTGAAAGCATGGGAACAATTTGACTGATAATAGCGGGTCTAATAACAAATATAACACACACACACACACACACACACACACACATATATATATATATATATATATATATATATATATATATATATATATATATATATAACCTTGACATACGCATGGTAATTTTCCTTTTAAAAGTATCCGATGCATTTTATTAGATAATTTCAACTTCTTTATATACATTCTAAATTGACAGGATATCGGCCAAATATTTTTTTTAAATCTTTGGTCCAAATTCTGTCACGGTTGAAACTGTAAAGTGAAGGTGAAATAAACGTTTTGAAATGAATCGGATACTTTTTTAATTTACCGTAGGTATTTTTTTTTTTAAATTGAAAGAATGGCAACGACCTAGCAGAAGTGATTCTTGATTTCCCACTTTTTCGACTTCCGATTAGGTCGATAACAGACATGTTTATCCAACATCAACTAAAATTGATTTTTTTCTTCGCGCCCTCTTCCTTTCTCTTCCTTCTTTTCAGTATTTCTCTTTTCCTTTTCTTTCCCATCTCTCCTCTATGGTTGTAGATTTAATTGATCGCATCTGTATGTTTAGAAAAAAACGCACAAACCTGTCCTTAGAGTTGCTTTACATTTCTCAATAAATCATTTGATTACATCATCAGGACATTTTCTCGCTGATTCATTTCGATATTGCCTTCTTAATACGACGGGCAATATCTATGTTACATCTCTCAACGAATATGATAGAGCTATATGTATCTACTCGTGTCTGTTTGCATGTCTGTCTCTTCAAAAAGTACCCCCAAATGTCTTCGGCGAATTTCGATTAACTTTTCTGGAAGGATGGGCCATTGAGTGATGGAAAATCGGACAAATTCAGGGGCAGATCTAGGTGTTTTTTTCCGTTTCAGAGACTTTTGTTCATACCTAGGAGTTATGACTCCTAAAAATCATGAAATATCATACCAGTATTTAATGATGAAATATTCTTGTTTGCACACACACACACATAATTTGGGGTGAAACCAGGTATTTTGGGTCCTTGCATTACTAGTGGCTGTTTAGCTCAATCGTAAGAGAATCCCTACGTCGAAGTAGTCATCCTGCCAGTCACACGTTCGATTCCTGCTGCAGTCTCATTTTCTTTAATTGTTAATTCTAATAACGTTGTCTATTACTTTGTTGTATAAACCGTTAAATAACGGGACATCATTTCAAATAAGTTTCTATATAATATAACGCAATTCATAATCATTCTGTCGTATCATACGTATCCATTTCTCAATATATATATATATATATATATATATATATATATTGTTGTGTCATCCACAGACAGCTGTTTCGTTGTATAACAACTCTCCAGTGTGGCTATAAACAATCCGTTATCCCATGTATGTGCATGTGTGTGTGTGTGTGTGTGTGTGTGTGTGAGTGTGAATATATGGATATATATGTATATGCATATATATATATAGAGAGAGAGAGGGGGAGAAAAGAGGGAGGGAGAGGCAGAACTTGCAATCGAATTTGAACTAAAATTTCCCATCAATCACTATTTCAAAATTATTACATGTACATACGTGTGTGTGTGTGTGTGTGTGTGTGTGTGCCTATATGTATGGTGTCCATGATTTCTTTGATGGTTTCTCCGGCCAATGTTCTGCTGCATAATTCGGACAGGCAGTTTCGTCTCTGGAAGCTGAAGTCAGCGGGGGATGCTCGAACCATCCTTTCGTGTCTGTAGGTTTTCAAAATCGCTTAAGGTTTTCTCTTTGTTTTCGTTGGTTTAAGTTGCATACGCACAGCTCTGTGCAAGTCGGGCTAAATACGACGAGTTCTCAAATAGTCTTATTCAAAAGAAAGAAACTTTTCAATTATGAACAAATGTAGTTTGGTGGAAGGCTGGGGAATCGGGTAAGACATGGTTAAATTTAGGGGTTGATTTGGGATCCCTTTCTCTTTTTCCATTGAGAAATTTTTTTTTTATTGTTTTATTGTTTGTTTGTTGTTTTTTTTTCCTACATCTATCTGGATAGTTTCACTTTATAACTTTTATTGAATCCGTTGAATTCTCGACCACGCCAAATCCTTCGTTTATTGGATAGAAAAAATGAATATTGAAATCCACGCACATTGATTTCTCTTTCGATGAATGTGAAGCCCAGTAAATATCGGGACAGAACAATGTCGACCGGTCATTGAGTTGCAAGTCGTGCTAAAATGAAAGCAGAATATATTTTTTTTAAATTATAGAGAAACCCACGCATATTCTCTGTATCAATGAATGAAAGTCATACGTAGATATTTTCTTGTTCACTGATTTTACTTATAAGAAGGTTGTCAGGCCCGCACAGATTCACCCTATCCTTTTTTACTGTGGAAGTACGTTGAGCGATTGAACAGAGACCCGGATTTCTCAACATATCCCATCACCTAACCAAATTGACTTTGAAAAACGTTAAATATTAATCAACAAACATGATCATAATCAATTTGAAGCGGGCTGAAGACCTACAAATATTTTCAATCAAAAATAACAATGCAGAGAGAGAGAGAGATGAACTGACCATTCAATAGTACGAGAACATAACACTGAAAATCCTCTACAACCTTTGTCCATGTCTCTAATTTCAATTTTTTTGACTCTACGGATCCATTTGATAATTGTAGTTTCTTAGCAATTCTAGAACGAACAGCACGCCGTTCACGCTATATCGTGAGGCACGTTGTTACTTACAACATCTTCATCAGAAATAAATGCGATAATGAAATGGTCAATGTATGACTGCAACACGGCTCCTGACTAACTAGCGTTTAAAAAAAGACAGACTTCTAATTTCATTATTGTATTTATCTATGATGGAAATGTTATTCGATAACTTTTTAATGAAAAAACTTACAGGTTAGGGGGCTCTGCATTATATTTGGAGGTTTCATGTGCTGGTTAAATACCATATATATATATATATATATAGAGAGAGAGAGAGAGAGAGAGACAGAGAGAGAGAGAGAGAGAAAGAAATTGGCGATTCTTTCTATGTTGAATGATTAAGGACTCCTGACGGTATTTTGAATTTGTCATTTAACTTTTTCATTTTCACAGCACCGGCGGATATCATATTGTGAAAAAGATACCAAGAAATCCACGCGCACTAAAAGTTTCATTCTATCAATGTCATACATAAACATGTCCTCGTTCTCTGATTTTATTGACACGAAGCCACCAATGCCCCGCCATGTTTCTCTGTGGTATCTTTGTAAGTCGTCTGTTATTAACGTCCTTGACGTTACATCCACCGGGGGCGTTCTTACGTCAGCGACTCAGCAGACACCCGGGACAGACAAAATGGTGTCGGCTGGTCACTACATTGCTAAAGGTGTTCACATGTGAATACGGGTGGAAGCAGAACATGCCATGCGACAATTCGCCCCTTCCAATCCCTCGTGGGATCAGATAAACTTATGGATTTGTACATTTCGATTTTATTCATGAATAAACATGACTTGGCTTGAGCCTGTCCGTCGTTATCAACGATGTCATCCTCATTTCTTTTGTGTGTGTGTTTTTTCGAGATTGATTTATCTTCGATTCGTCTTTTGTTTTTTTGTTGTTTTTTTTTTTTGTTTTTGTTTTTTTTTTTTGTCTCATTGGTTTGGGTGTTGTTTTCGACATCCGTGACTTCTTCAGTGGATTCTTAAGCCAAAGTTTTATGCGCACAGCTTACTGCAGCTCGGACAGGTGGTACCTGGGAGCTGGGATGGGTGAGTCTCGAACCCTTTCCTCGTGTCTGTAGGAACAGCATTGGTGAGAAATATAAATTGTTTACGAAAAATAACAGCGCATAGTATGCGAAAAATCATTCCACGGTGGGTGTTCTCTTTCGTGATGAACTTTGTTTATTTGCTTGAAGCAATCTGCCATTATTGACAATGTCTTACCCAGTTATTTTTTGTAAATATTTCGGTTGTTTTTTGTTGATTTATCTTTTTCTCTTGTTTTTCATCATTGGTTAGGGTTTTGTCTTTGGCGTCCATGATTTCTTTGATGCCTTTTTTTTTGGGCCTGGGTTCCACAGGTCAGGCAGACTGTGCCGTCTTTGGGAGCAGGTGTGTAATGAAAATTTATTTTTCGTCTTTGTTTTTTTGGCGGGGGGGGGGGACTAGAATTTGAGTTTAATTCCAGCACAGCCAAGAAAAAAAAACTAGTCCTTTCAAATCTAATTTTAAAAAATATAGGATGTCGATGTCTACTGGTTAATCATTTCTCTGGTCATTCGCAAAAATTCATTTCATGATTCATGAGTATCCTGTTCTTGCGATGTATTTATTTAGAATATTTTAGAATAATTATTATTTAGAACATTTTAGAAATTTGACAACTCTTTTCTTCATTCATAACTCCTGAATGGTCGAAAAAGTATTCGACAAAACAGTCGACGAAAAACCATGTTAGCGAAACATCACTTCGTTAAAAAGTTTTTCTACAAATCGGCTGCGTTGCAAAACTGCTGACGGCTTGTGTCCGAAACACGACATTCAACGAAGCGACCAACGACTTGAATCATATACCACAATATGGACCAAAATAAATACAATCGTAGAAATAATTATATTGCATTAGTTTCTACGATGTCTACCAATAAATATCTGTTATATTGGTCCTATCAAGCTATAAGTATTTGATATACTTATCATATCACAAGAAAATTAACGGGGCTACTAGTTCATGGCCCGTTGCTTCGCTGGCGGTTATCATGAGTGTAAAGCAACAGGCTAGGCTGATGGGTGCCACTGATATAGTAAGTATGACAGACACCGTAGGAAGAGGGGAAAATGGAAGTCAAGTAGTTTAATAAGAGGGTTGGGTGGAAATGGAGAGAAAACTAAGTTTCTAATGGGTGGGTAGAAAAAGTGACGAGAGTTAGTGAAGTTAGGTAATTTATTGAGAGGGTACGAAGGTTGAGAAGAAAAAGGATATATTGATGTTGGGTAGTTAATTTAAAGGATAGGAATGGAGAGGAAGTGGTGGCTGCTACTGATACTATAAGTATGATACACAAGGTTCTTATTACATATTTCATAGTATTTTTTAAAATATGGATCCCTGTAAATATGGATTCTCTTCCTGGCATAAGGCCATATCATGAGAGCGCTTATTAACTACATATTATCTATAGCTTGCAAGCTCAACACTTTTTCACTTGAAATCTAAGGAAGTACTCAAATAATATATTGATAACATTAAGCGAGGGATATACAGAAGAATCTGCTTATTGTGATCATTGTTGGGCAGGGTCTTTTTGAAAACAATAATTGGCAGATATTACGTTTGTAATAAACCATCCCTTCCTCTGAACTCTCTCTCTCTCTCTCTCTCTTTCTTTCTTTCTATAATATACAAGGTACCAAAACTGATATTACACATATTTGACAACGTAGACCAGAATAAATGCAAGTTTTGATACAATTACATTGCATTAGCCTCCAAAAAGTCTTCCAATAAATATCTGTTCCACTCGTCTTATCAACCCATAAGTATACGATATTCTTATCATTTCACGAGGAAATTAACCGGCAAGCAAAAGGATTTCTCGGTGAAAATTGCGATAAAATGGAATATTTCAGCTCATTTTTAGAGAGTGTCATCTCGGGGAGCAATCATTATCTGAGAAGGTCGAGGAACTGAGCTGGAGGAGAAGAACTTAATAACCATTATCAGGATTAAATTACCTCCCAATAAAGTTGGGGATGTTTATGTATCCGGTCATGTCCGTCTTTTCATCATTCTGTCTTTCCGTCTGTCTGTCTGTCCACTAGATATCTCCAAAAGTGCACAATGAATTTCTATGAAATTTCATGGAAGGCTGAGAAATGGAATAGGGAAGAAATGGTTGAATTTGGAGGTGGATATAACCATCATTTTTTGATCGAAAGATATTTCTCCATTTTTTGTCAATGACTGTCAACACGATATCTCTAAAAGTTCTCGATAGATCTCAATGAAAGTTTGTGAAAGGGTGTATAATGGGTTAAGAAAGAAGTGATTACATTTTGAGGCGTGTCCTCCTCTACGTCGTAGTTATATATCAACAACACAAAATATCACAGAAATGTCACGTCTTTTAACACGATATCTCCCAAATGTCTCAATGGATTCTGATAGAATTTTGTGGAAGTATGGAGTGTAAGCTACTGAATAAATTATCATATTTTGGGGTGGATCAATCCAAAATTACCCCCTCTGTCGTAGCTATATGTCCACACAAGATAATATTGCCAACATTTTATGTCTGTCCATACCATATTTCAACAAGTTCTCAAAAAATGTCCATAAAATGCTGTGGAAGAAAGAAAGTAGTGATTAAACTTTTATATGGGTCTCTGCAAGATTGCACTCACTGACACTGGCGTTGACGGAGGTATGCGTTCTCTGAGTGCTTTCTAATTTCATACTAGCATTTCTTTTCATATTCTTCAGCTAAAAAAAACTTGTAATATACAAAAAAAACTTGTAAGATGTATATGTATTCACTCATGTCCGTCTGTCCATCTGTCCAACCACGCGATATCTCCAAAAGTTTTCCTTGAATTTCAGAAGGAATCTATGGAAGGATGGGCCATGAGCTAGGAAGAATTGATTAATTTTTGTGGTGGACTCAGTATATTTTTTCGATTGAAAAATAGTTCCATTATCCTGCAGGAAAGGGGTAAAAAATGGACAGTCAATAAAAAAAGTTGAATTTAAATATCAGAGAGAGTGACAGTACTTGTACACTTGAAATTCTCACCCTTGTTTTTCCAATATCTCATTTCCAAATAGTTTTTTAGTTTAATTCACGATGTTCCGCGCTATCTGAATGCTTTATAGCTTTCATTCATGGCTGCTTTTCATCGCAACTTACTCAGGCTGTCAGTTTACGGTAGTGAGTAAACATCGCGAAAAGGAAGTAAAGAAAAAGCTTCCGGTGAGACTAGAATCCCAGTGGTTTCCCTTCGACAAAGACAGACGTTTGTTTGATAAAGTTATGTTGTTGTTTGATAAAGTTAAGTGAAGTGTGCGTATCAAAGGCTACTCAAAGCATAAAAATAGTGATAGGATTATAATTAAAAGTATATAATTATACGTAAAGCTATAAATATAAATAACAGGTAAAATAACAGCCAAATTTGATTATTTGGACGCAAAAACTTCAGAATATACAGTTCAAGCGTGGAATCCATATTTCAAAAAAGAACAAGAAAACATTCACGGAAGAGAAACGAGAGTAGCCCAAGAACTGAAAAAATCTTCCATATAGATTTTTAAAAAAGCTTTGAAAGCTGATCTTCGAGACAGGTATGTTTTGATCGGTGGTATGACTGCCTTACCACTGTTTACCTCATCATTCGTAGCGATCTAACTACAGGCACTCCCCACTAAGAAGTCTGACGCAAAACCTTCTTCTTAATCAAGTTCCTACCAACCATTCAATTTTGTGCAGTATTAAACTAATTTGATATCAAAATCTTTACGGTTCAGATGTCAATAAAATGAAAAGGATTGATAGATAGCCAGACAGACACAGCAACAAATAGATAGATAGATAGATAGATAGATAGATAGATAGATAGACTGAGTACAAAACATAATTTTTTTGGATTTTTATATGCTTATATAGCTACAAAATTCTGACCAAAGTTTACTGAATTAGTACATAACTTGTTCAATGTTTAGATGCTTTTTTTATTTTTGTTTTTAATCTTTGGTTGAAATGTTATCAATTTAGATGGTGTACATGGACATTGAAATAAACTTTTTGTCCTCATTTTAGATGGATCGAACGGAAAGTGATTGGAATAGAGAGGAGAGAGAGGGAGAGTTTCGCTTCGTCCTATATGAGACTTGTGTAGGGGAAGATTATTTTTACTCTAAAATCAATATCTTCATGTGTGTGTGTGTGTGTGTGTATGCGATCTTGAGATTTAAGACCGTCGGTTTGGCTATCCAAAAGGATTGTCAAATTGAGATGTTATTGACAATTGGAGAAGAAAAACAGACACGGATATTTATTCTTGATCGACAACAATGCCGTCCAATTGTAGTTGCCTGTTTCTTGGTGGACAGGTAAACGTGTTTGTTAAATGTAATTGAACAGATCTTATATTGATGTTCGCCACTTGGGACATGGGAATTTGAAACGGCGACGCGTTCTAATTCGAATTCGGATATCTTGCAAATATTTGCCCTGAAGTGAAGTGGCTGAAACAAGCATTTCACGTGGACTGGTGCCCGAAGAAGGGGTAGAGTTTAGCGATTGTGAATTTGGTCAAGATGGTCAAATGGAAAATTGTGAAAACTTCTTGATATATTTAAGTGCACTTTACATCATGTGAGCCTTTGCATTGAAATCAGTTACAGTTAGGTGGGACTGTTATCTTATTTGAGGAAAGTATTTTGTTTAGCTATTGATATGAATGCACAATGAAAGAACAATGAGGGTATGTATGATCCAACGGAATTATTATGAATTGTGATATATAGGAGTATAGGTAAATGGAGATTTTATTTGTTGATTGATTGATTCATTAATTTATAAATTAATTAATTGACATGCTATATGTTTTTCGGGAGAAGTTCTGTACCATGTGTGTACCTTTTAGTGATTAAGAGGTTTCTGTAGAAAACGAATTTAGCAGAAGATGTTTTGCTTTGAAAGCAAAAATGGAAAACAAGAAAGAGGATTCCTTGGAGGTCATAATGGTGAGTTCGGACCGTATTTTGATTGAGAAGAAATCTGTTGTTGTATGGTTAGATATATTTGTTGGAAGTAGTAGCAGCATTTATTGGTATTTTATTGGTTGCACTGGTCTGAGGGGTAGACATTCTTAAACATCGGTTGTCATCAATATTGGCAAGCTGGATAGTAGTAGTGTTTAACTGTTTAGGTACTTGGTTAGTTGGGGATGAGTCTATATCTAGCGTTAAACCAGATAGTGGGGTAAGGGGTCCTTGTTGTGTATGATCGAATATCCGTTGGGATTATATATTTTGTATCCTTGATGGTCTTCTGGGGTAGAATCAGCACAGTGGTTCTACCTCAGAAGATCAAATCAGTAAAACACCAACAATAACTACGGTTCAATGAAAACAAAGTATATGATAAGGTCACGTGATTCATGCATACTTGTGAGTGCAGGGATCTGGCATATGAAAAGCTGAGCTGTTAGTCTGGGTCGTAAATTGCTAGATCTTTGTCAGCGAACATGGGGGTGGATTCTCTGTCGCTTTTCTGAACGTTTGCAGGTTTTCAGGTGAGATGGGGTTTTCCATCGACAAATGAAACTCAATCCCTGGTTTGAGCCTCTTATTTCTTCCCAACATGCTGAATAAAGCAAGAACTCTTCATAAAATCAAAGTGATGTCCAAGTCAACGATGACTGTTGCCCAGTCGTAGAGTGCTCGTCTCAAATTTGGCTGGTCGTGGTTCAATCCACCGCTGAGTCATATCAAAGACTTTGAAAATGGTACTCAGTGGTAAAATGGTACTTAATGGTAAATGGAAATACCTGAATCCTTCGTTATAAATGGTTTGGAAGCTGGGAAAAATTCTCTTTACAATTATCATATTCTGATTGTGCACCTCAAGAAGACAACACAACACGAACAACCATAAAGAGTTCAATTGCGTGGAAAAGTCTTTGAACGTTAATGACCCTTCCAAAAAACCATATGTAGTGAGTAGATTAATAAATAGAAAAGTAAAATTGTTTGCATTCTGGGACTTTTATCTTACTGCAAAACTGGAGTTTAGTTTATTTTCGGTCCAAAGATTTCTGATGTTGGAAAAAAAATTCTAAATGTATCGGATACCTCTTTATTCATTGTATATTAGAAAATCGGGTATGTAAATAAAAATATATCTGGTAAGACAAGGATATACAAGGAAGATAATGTGTAGATATGTGACAGAATCATTCTAATATGCAATAGAGATAGAAATAATCTTATAAACAGAACAGAAATTGTGCGAGAAAGTGGTTATCCTCCTTTGCCAAAGAATTTCATTCAATCTTGCCTTTATGCCTGTCTATGAATTTTAATTAAATTCTGTGGGAGAAGCGATTCGATTTAAGAGGGGTTTTTTTAGGAAAAAAGTTAGAAAAAAAAAGAAGAAATCATAAAAACGCTGAATTCAATTTTTAAGGCAAACATATCAATATTTGTACATTTACTCTTCTTTCCGCCTGTTTTTTATAACATTTTCTTTCCATTTTGTTTTTAAAGAAAATCACATATCCATATCCGTCCCCCACAAAAAGAAATCAAGCGAAGAATCACCCAGGGTCGGCAAGCTTTCGGTAGAGCTAGCTTAACCTTAAAAAAAATCCTGTTAGTCTCTAAAAAGAGTCTACAACAAATACAGCATCCCAATCGTCACCTATGGAGCTGAACATGGAACTTTACAAAGTGCCTCACCCTCAAAGAACTACACAACGTTTACGGGCAAAAATCCTGTATAATATCCGTGAAGAGATCACAAGACGGCACATTATTTTAGAAAACAAACAGGGGTCAGATATATCACATGAACAATTAGAAAACTTATATGGTAATGGACTGGACATGTTGCAATATCAGACAACTGCTGGACATCATAATTCAAAATGTGGATCCCCAGATATCATATACGAAACTGTGGTCAGCAAAAAATAAGATATTGTGACGAACTTAACACATCCAGACGCCAAGTTGGAACAACGCACGCTAAAATGATCATGATCATGATCATGATCATGATCATGGCGGCGTCATGCACGTCTCTGTCCTTCCTAGTTGAATAGTGTGATGCTAAACGCGGAAGGCCAGCCTGATGATAAATGCAAAATTTGAATGAATTATCTAAAGACAAGATGGCTGTCTGATCTGGATTTTATCGTCTGCACTTAGACATTAATCGCTGCCGACATGTACTGTTCAAGCATTAATAGAGATTGCATAAATTCACAGAAGGAGACTCCTCCAGTCAGACACTTACAAGCATTTCATTGTACGCACAGATGTTTACAGAAGAAAGTAAGGCATATAAACACGCAAGCTAGACGTAGAAACAAGCGTAGACTCACACCGGTACACGAAATAAAGAGAAACCTTCCACACTTTAGTTAAATGGGTTGGCAACCTACAGTGATTTTATTTTGACCTGCTGTCGACTAAATATTGGGATACTATGACTACATTTCATGTTTCAAAGATTATTTGTGTCTTTCTTTTAATAGATACAAATGATGCCTCAATTGAAATGAATTGTGACTAAATTGAATTATTTGATTACTTATGGGTCTCTTCAGTTGAGCACAAATGACTTTCTAACATTGGTTATTCATTGATTTGGAACAGAATATAGGTAAATGTATTCAAATGTAAGTCAATCTTTTATGACATTTATCTGGTCTTTGGTTCACTCAATGATACGCGATCCAGCCCAAAAGTTATCGGCCCCTGCTCTAGTATAACTATCACACGGTTAATACATGAAAACATTTAGCTACAGTGGGTGTAAAAAGTATTCGGTACATATCAAAAAATGTAACGTTCCGTATTTCCTGGCTGATAAGACGCTACAAGTGGTAAGACGCGCGCGATAACTAGCTGGTTACTTTGGAGAAAATGTTTGCGAATTAAATAGTTAACTGTAAGAGCAAGTTCAAGTCACCAATCATAAGATGTCGTTTTTATCACATTATTAGTAAATATTTTCATGGAATATGATACGTCTTATCAGTCGAGAAATGTAGTTCTAATACAGCTTTAAAATTGATAGAATATGGACCAAAAACTTCTGAATTTTATTCTTGACTTTTCAATGTTCAACCTTGTGTCAGTATTCTTTTATTTTGTATTTTCTAATCTTTCATCCAAATTCTGTCAATTTTGAAGCTGTATGAGGACGTTGAATTTTTTTTTAATGTATCGAGTACATCTTGCACCCACAGCATATATACGAAAAATAACCACGCCCAGACATATGCCAGATTGAAGTAGGCAGAAAATGCGCGAGTTTAGATCATAAAATTCTATTTTCTTCTGATACTACCATATCCTTCGGAAGGTATTTATACGTCTCGTTATAAAGTCCTTGGAAGTAAAGCTAATACGGTTTTCTGACTTCTCGAAGGGTCATCGAATCTTTTCAAAGGTTCATGTCTTCCAAGATCAAAGTTTGTGCACTCTGGGATTAAGGATTTGTGGAAACCGCTGAAGGAGATTCATCTGTTGAAGAATATATATATATATATATATATATATATATATATATATATATATATATATATATATATATGGAGGATGAATCTACTTATATCATCAGATTAGTTTTGTTCATTATTCTTTCCTTTTTCTTCTTTCTTTTATTTATTTAGTTGTCTATTCATTTATTTCCTTTCTGTTAGAAGCCGTCAACCAAAACTGTCAGAAGAGGTTTCGTCAGTTTTTGAGCTGGTCTGACAGGCTAGCATGCATCATGCGTACATGTAGCAACAGCTAGAGGGCTGAAAATTTAAGCATTTACTTCTTGGTATACCTCGATTTTTTTTTCGAAAATTGATCCTCTTAAATAAACTTCTAGTGGGATGCTCTAGCTTATACTAAATAGCTTTTGCCCGGCTTGTGTTGGAAAATTCTATTTGTAATGTAAATTTATGCTAAATAACTTTTGCCCGGCTTGTGTTGGAAAGTTCTATTTGAAATGTGAGTTTATGTTAAATAGCTTGCAGTCGACGGTGTTCGCACTTGTTTTTTGAAAATTTACTTTTTATATGATCACCGCCCAACAAAGGCGAGAGAATGAACTTATTTATTGATCACCCTTTTGCCAATTTTCATGATTAATCAATCTAATGCGGCATGCTGCCAAAAGATATTGGTCACAGTTTCTTTTGAGTGACAGATCAGGACTATCTTCCTTTTGCTTTCATTATTCTTTTATTTCGTTCGTTTTTCCTTCCCTTTGTTTTTTTCTCTCTGTTTTCTGTTCTTTCCTTTCTTTTTCTTTTTCTTTCTTTTTTCGTTCTTCTTTTCTATCCATCTATTGATGTCTCTTATGGCCTTTGCAAAGATTCTTTTCTGTTTGTTTTCATTTCATAATTATCCTCCAGTGAACACAGTTTTTGACTTTTAAAACTCAACACACACTTCATAATTAGAAAATGTCAAGTCAAAGTCATTTGAACACGAACCTCCTCAACCCGCTAACCACAGAGAACTCGAAGAAACTGTTCATATAATTAGATTTGATTGGTGCTTGAACATCGCAATGTCACTTTGTTAGTGGGATGGACAATCTCTTTGGCTATTATTACTTCAGAAAGATCACATTCTGACCATAATTAATTTTTCACTACTTAGAAAATGTCAACCAAAATAATGAACATAGGTTTCTTCAGTTTTCAAACTCGTCTGGCTGGCTGGCTGGCTGGCTGGTTGGTATGTACGTATCATGTGTACAGGCAGAAATTTCAAATATTCACTCCTTCTTATATCTAGAAAAAAACGTGTTTTTCTTTTTCTTTTTCCAGATTCTCCCTACTAAGTAGGTTTTTACTGGGAAGGAAGGTCAGTTGGCAAAGCAAATTCATGCTAAATTGATCAGTAGTTTGTGTCCAGCAGCATTCACACTTCATTTTTGAGTATCGGACATTATTTTTTACTGGTCACCGTCCAACAAAAGATAGAAGTACTTTATTCATTGATCACCGTTTTTTTCTAATTAGTTAATTGATCACCCAAACACAGCATGCTGTCTAGAGACTCTGGTCAAATGACAGTTTCTATTGAGTGACAGACCAGAATTGTTGGCTAAAATTTCTTTGATTTTTATCTTAGCTGCTTTCGCAATAAAGTAGGGTAAAAAACAATAAAAATTAACACGAAAGAAAGTCCTGGTCAGAAATCATTAATGCTTGACTTTCACCTGAGCTAAGAGACGACTCAACGGGTTCAACAAGCACCAAAGTAAAATGATTAAAAGGTGGGCTTTCACTCGAGTTCTCTTCATGAGACTCTTTCTTTCTTTGTTTCTTCTTTTCTCTTTGTTTCTCTTTTTTATTCATTTTTTGTCTCGAATCTGTTCATCCCCTTTTCTTGTAATTTCCTTCTCATTTTTTCTTTCTGTTTCTTTCCCTGTTTTCGTCACTCTCTCCCTTTCACTGTTCCTCTCTCCTTTTCGTTTTTCTGTCTCATCTCTCATTCTCTCTCTCTCTCTCTCTCTCTCTGTTTCTCTCATCTTCTCATCATGCCCTATTCTCCTTTTCTCTTTGTCTCTCTCTCTCTCTCTTGATTTTACTTTCTCCTTTTATCTACCCCTTCTCGTTTATCTCTCTCTAATTTTCCTTTGCCTCTCCTTCTTTCTTTCTTTTTTTCTTTCTTTTGTTTTCTCTTTCTTTTGTCTGTCACCGTCTCTTTTCTCACTATTTTTCACGTTCTCTGTCATTGTCATTGCCTTTCTTTCTTTCGTCGTCTTCCTTTCTCTTCCAGTCTCTTCTTTCTATCCTTATTTCTCTTCTTGTTTTGCACTCTCTCACTTTTTGTTCTCTCTCCCTTTCTCTTACTCCCCCTCTCTTTGGAACACCCTCTCTCTCGAGTTCATAATTTCTCTTATCTACTCTTTTCTCTCTTGATACTTTTATATAGCATCGAATTCGTGTTGGCCTTGTCCAAATGAGCATTATCATCATCATTATCCTCTATCAATGTCCGTTGTTGGACATGAGGCTTCAACCTAAAGATTCGCCAAACCACTCTATCATGGGCGTCACGGAGCTAGTACTCTCTGAACTTGTCTAGTTAGTCACGCTATCTTATATTTTGTCAATCTCGGTTTCGCATGTGACCTCTGGGGATCCACCTTGTGAGTCGTGATGTCCAACGATTGTCTGACATTCTGCCATCACAATCAGCCCATTGCCATTAAGGTTTTCTTGTGGATTCCATGATGTCTCAGACTCCAGTCTTTCCTCTAATATATTGTACCGTCTTATGATCTTTCCACGTGGGGTTGAGCATGATTCTTTCATGTGCACGTCGCATGGTTCCCAGCACAAGGCTCAGTCTTTTGGTTATGTTCCATGTTTCAATAATCGGGAGAGTACATTGGATATGTACCCTTCTTTTTAGCACTAATTTAATTTTCTTATTTATTAAGGTTGAGCTTTTCCTCTGAAATCATATTTGTATATCCCCCCCCCAGCAAGGTATAAAGTTGTCCTTGATGGTCACTGGTCCAAATTCAATTTGTTCATCCCTAAAGCCGGTCTCTCCACATGCCGCCAATTAGGGTTAATCTCATTAGTGTTCACTGAAGGAGAGTTGCTCAAAGAGGGCACTTGTTCCCCCCCTGCATACTCGCTGAGGGCGAGGAGGTTTGTAAGTTTGAACATGATCATTGTCATCAGCTTTAAAGTCCATCATTGGACACAGAACTTCCCAGGATTCGCAAAACATCTCTATCGTAGGTGTTGCGGAGCCAATACTTTCTGAACTTATCTTGTTCGTAATACCATTTTTGCCGGCTAGTTTCGCATATGATCTCTTTGGGTCAATTTTGTGAGTTATGATGTCCAGCAGTTGTCTGACATCCGAGCTATATGACCAGCCAATCGCCCTTTGAGCGCTTTTTGTATTTTCTATTACATCTTTGACCCTTGTTTGTTTTCTTATATAAAGTGCTGTTGTGAGATCTCTCCATGAAAAAATACCCAACACTGTAAAATTAGCGGATCACATGCTATTTATACGACGAATTACACCTAAATTCATACTTGAATAAGAAAAATGTCGCCCCCCCCATCTTGGAAAAGTAGTAACGAACGTCCATCTGTGGTTTTGTTTTGTTTTTTTTTTCAAATCACCGACAGCTGGTTTTCATCAAAAATGATTGTTTTTTGAAAAATCAGGATAAATTGAGAAAAAAAGATCAGTAAGGAATAATACGTTGTGTAGGCATTTTATTTCGATGCAGATGTTCGATTCATTCCAGCTTCTTTCATCAATTGATAAGGGATCATGCAGAGACCTATCCAGTTGATCCTTTTGGGAGGAGACCGATCTGTGAACCACGCTGAATAACTCATGTCATAAGGTTGGAGGATTCATAACCCAATGACTGGTTGGACTCTGTTTTTAGGACGACAATATCTGATGATGATTAATGAATTTTCAATCGCTAGGAATACTATGATATGATCGATTCATTATTATAGTTCACTTCACCGAATTACTTTCAATTTCGAATGAAAAATGCATTATCCCATGTATATATAGAAATATGTACAATAATTGAGTTTCTAAGGATAATATGCATCAGGAATTTTTAGCTGAAAACTTTCGGGGGGAAATGCGCTTCATACGAGGAGAAATAAGGAAAGCAGATTTTTACGAATCAGTGTCTACGTGGGTAGATTATCGAAATAGATTCATAAATCATTGAAACCATTTATATAACAATATATTCATTTATTCATATTTAAAGCACTCTAAAATGCATATACACCTGAAACTATCTATGCAATTTTAAAGTTTGACGAGGGAGTTCTGTTTACGATGTAACTATAATGCCCAAGCGGTCATTTACTTTCTCCATTTTTATAGTGGTACAGCTTACATGAATTATCTCCTCTTCGTCTGGTTGCATTCTTCATTACTATTAAAACTAACCCCAAGCCCAACCCACAAAAAAAATTATGAATCTATTCTGGTCATCTACGGTCTGCGTATATTTCGACATATTCCTTAATAGGACAAGACTCGTACGATAAACCATAGCAGAAAACGTCGACCAAACTTTCACCAAATCTTTTAAGATAGATTTCTTCAGTTTTCTGGTTGGTTTGGCTGGTAGGCTTGCTATTTATGTACGTGTCACGCGCACAAGCTACATCAGTTGAGCTTACAGAGCTGAAAATGTAAACATTAACTCATTTTATCCACAACCCCCGACCCACCCCACCCTAAATAGATTTTAAATGGAGGTGCAATTTGCAGTATAAGCTTATGCTAAATTGATCCCTTAGCTTGGGTCCGGCAACATTCATACTTGTTTTTCGGAAATTCAGACATTGATCAACCGGCCAATTAAAGGCAAGAGAAGTTGCTCATTTATTGATCAGCCCCAACACAGCATGCTGCCAAAAGAAGTTGGTTACATGACGGTTTCTATTGAGTGACTAACCAAACGTGTTTGTGTGTCAGGTTTCTGTGGTTTGGGAAAATAAAAATAGTTAAGATTATGATAGCAGAGTTTGTTTTGGGGTGGTTTTGTAAGTTTCAGGGTTTTGTACCCATCCCCATAGCTGGTATTATGCATTGATTGTATAATTTACGTTTTGAATACATTGGCAATTTGCTTTTCAGTATGACAATTTATGGAAAAAATAAACACAGCATATCACTGAGGACGATGGAGAGAGCAATGTTAGGAATAAGTTTTGGCAATAGAAAAAAGATCTAAGTGGACCTGAGAGAAGATCAGAGTAAAGGATACCGTACAAATAATCTTACAACAAAAATGGGGTTGGGCAGGACACATAGCAAGAAGAAAGGTTACTATATGGGGCAAAAGGTTAACTTATTGGTACCCGTGGAGGAGTAAATGCAATAGGAAAAAGCAGACTCAAGATAGGAAAATGAGATAGAAAAGTTTGCCGGCACGACATGGCAGAGATTAGTGCAATCACGCTCGTAATGGAAGGATATGGAAAAGGCCTTTTTCCAGCAGTGAACTGCTGCTGCTGATGATGGTGATAATGATAATGATGATGGCACGTATAGAAAAATAAGAGGAATCCTTTTGAATTTTAGCCGCATTAATCGAGGATGAAAAGTGAATCTGGAAACCATGTGTCCATATATAATTAGTATTTCTGGTTGAAACGAGGATGGCGTACTTATGGGAGAGTGGTTTAGTCCATCAACCTTTGTGACAGGCCAGATATGAGAGATTCCTACCAAGATACCAAAATACCTGGCGATGGAAGGATGCCTAAGTAGAATCGGATTCACGCCTTTAGTTAACTTGGTTTGCTAATTCTGTTTTCCTTGCTGGTAACCTCTTCGTCACAAAAACAGATTGTCCGGTTTGTAATCATCAGTCAAAATCCAATCGAAGTCGGAGGCCAAACTAATACCTTTATTCTGGCTACAGTATCAACTGTCCCTGCCCAGGCTTCACATTTCTTTGTAAACTTTTGGTTACCTTAAGCAAGGCTTTTTGGCTACTTTTCACATCAAAAGGTTAATGCAAAGGGTGTTATCTACGCCACAGAATGATAAATGATTTAAAAGAGTCGGAAACATTAAAAATGAAAAGAAATAATAGAATAAGATTCAAAGACAGACCAGTCCCTGTAATAAATTCTTGCTACTCCATGCCTGAATCGAAAGTATTACTCTAATGCAAGGTAAAAAGGAAGATCAATTTTTTCAATGGTTAAGAGAAACCTTAAAAGCTACCTGTAGCAAGAAGAAATCAAAACGAGATGAGTGAAAAAAAGAATTTTTTCCTTATATATTTCACTTATTTGTCTACTCTCCTAGCTTTGTTCCAAATTTCACTGTCTATGGACTCTTACTAAGTTAAAAACTCAATATATAAGGGAGAGGTGAGCTCAAGCTTGAATGACCCATCTGGCTGAACAAAAACTTACAGAAGCTGTCACTATGTTTAGACCAAGAAACACACAGACCATTGGTAGAATCTCAGACGAAACCAGGAAACTCATTGAAAAGCTAAAGAAAAACAATCAAAAAGAAACTAAGAAAAGACGAAAGAAAGTATACGACAGCAATCATCGAAACCACTCTTAAAAACGTGGGAGCTTTAAAGCAGTGAACAAAGCTCTCAGGATAGGACAGGAACAAATAATTAGCAAACTCGAAGAAAATGGAAACATAACAACAGAGATAGAATCGTCGAAAGTGCCCAAGAATTCTACCAAGAACCGTACTCTTCAAGACACGGACAACAAAATAACGACCAGGACACGCAAGACGCAAACAGTGCGAAGACTTCCCGAAAGTTACACCATGGGAGGTTAAACAAGCTATCAAACAAGCGAAAAAAGGAAAAGCCCCTGGACTGGATAAAATCACCGTCGATGTACTCATAAAAGCTGATAAGATCGTCAAAAAAAACTAGCTATCCTATTAAACTTATGTCTAAAACAGAGCAAAGTCCTGAAAGAACGGATCACAGCAATCATAATGTTTTTACATAAAAAGGAAACTCAAAAGACCTCAACAACTATAGGCCTATAATCCTACTCTGCATATTCAAACTTTCCCAAAAATCATCACCAATTGGATCACTAAAACACAAAACGAAAACCAACCACGTGAACAGGCTGGATTTAGAAGAAGCTACTCGACTATTGACCATCTCCATCCAATAAATCAGCTGAAAGAGAAAGCAGCAAAATACAAAATGCCACTTGCTGTAGCATTTATAGACTTCAAGACGGCGTTGGACTCTGTAGAAATTCCCACGGTCATGAAGGCCATCACTCTACAAGGTGTAGACTCTGTGTACGTCAAAGTACTGCAACATATATACAATCACAGCAACTCCTCTATCAGGCTATACAAAGACTGTAAACCGTCCAGCTCCAAAAAGGAGTAAGACAAGGTGATACCAGCTCACCCGAACTCCTCACAGCCTGTCTCGAGATGATCTACCGTAACCTGGACTGGGAGAATAGAGGAATCAAAATAGACGGCGAATATCTGAGCAACTCCAGATTCGTAGACGATGCCGTCTTTTTCGCAGAGAACCTACACGACCTCCAACTAATGCTAGATGAACTAAACGAGATTGGGTTTCCCTGTATTCTTGCATTGGGTTTCTTTTCCTTTTACGATTATTAAAATCCATTTTCAAACGAGAACATCTAATTCTTCTTATGATAATTCCAAAAAGCAAACGTTATTGTGTGCCTTTAAACGGTGATCTTTCACTCGGCCATTCCCTTTCTATAGAGAGACTCCGTCCTGTTTATTTTGCTTCTAATATTTTCATCCACACCACATAATCGGATAGTTATGTGGTAAACATTTCTAGAGAGAGGAAATATTCCCTGTTGCTTATTCCCAATTCATCAGATTAGAAAACGACAACCGAAACTGCCAACAAAACTCCCAACATCCTACTCCTTATTTTGCCTGGGGAAAAAGGGTTTTGTTTTTAAATTCCCTTTATATATGTTTTTTTGTTGTTGTTCTCTTTTTCCACGGAGGGGGCAATCTACTATGTAAGATTACACCTAATTGGGCCTTCAGTTTGTGCCCGGCAGTATTCCAACTTCTTTTGTGACAATTCGAACATTTTTAGTCATCACTGTCCAACGGAAGACAAGAGAATTTATTCATTGATCACCTCCAACACTGCATGTGGCCAAAAGTCGTTGGTAAGGTGACGGTTTCCATCAAATGACGAACCAGACTTGTTTAGCTTTTGTTGTGGATGTTCAGGCAACTGAAGTGCTGGAGCTTTTTCTTTTCGTTGTTCATTTCTAGTTCATTTACCTCTGTCAACGAACTTGGAAGATATATATATATATGTTTATTTGCACCTATCTTTCCACACAATATCTCCAAAAGTATGGTGGAGGGATGAGCCAAAGACTGGAAAAAATTTTAATTCATTAGATTTGCTGTGGATTAGGGTATTGTTTTCAGTAATATCCTCTCTTATATCGAGACAATATTCAGAAAATTCAAAGTTGTATATGAACTGATTTTCATTCAATTTTCAATTGGTGTATGATATTGGCGGAGGCGGGTGCTCTCTGGGTGATTTTTAGTTATGTTTTCCTTGTAATGTTCAAGACGCTGCTGCAATAAATATACGGAGTCAAGTTTGTTTTTGTTTTTTCTCGCTTAAGCTGAATCATCAAATGTTTTTATTATGGTTTCGGGCTCGACTTGTGCTCGAGTCACTTGGTTTACTTGACTTTTCTATTCAAATCTTAATTACACACGTCGACTTATTTGATTTTATGGCCTGAAAGTGTCTTACGTCAGAGTTTGTTTACACAAATAAGTAAATGATTCGAAAAGAATATACAAAATGAAAATGACAGAAAGTAAAAAGAAAAACTGAAATAAACGAAATAATAACAAAGAATGGTGTCTAGAGAACAAGGTGTAAAAACTGTCTTTCTCCTGGCACCAGCAATGTCTTGGTCATTAAATTTTCATAAACCTTCAATTCCCAACCAAAAGATAAAGGATGGTATCAGTAAACTTGCAAGAGAGAATCCCAATAGATTATTGATAGGAAGCCATCTCTTATCAGATTCGCATCTTCTTTCAACTTATAACATACTTAGCAAGACTCCAGAATTGTCAAGGCACACGATACGCTAACTCATCCAGGAGGAGTTAAAGGGTTGGGGATAATGGATGCATTTAAGTTTTCCAATTTTCTAAGAAACCCCGGATAGTCATATATTATTGTGATGGTTAAAAGATGTGGGTTTCATTTATTGCGAAGCTATACAAATGTAACGGTCATTCAACCTCCTTATGTATTCAAAATGGCCACGAAATCAAGATCACACCTCCGGGCGCTGCCGGCCCGAATAAGTTGAGACTTCATTAATTGAAAAGTGAAAATGGTTTTTAACATTCTAGAAATTTAGGGCTAGGGTTACAAGAAATGAGTTCATCCGCTGTGAGAATGATGTTCAAAAGTGAACAGCACTCAAAATCGGTGGGAAAATGTCGGATATGAAAAAGAATCTCTCGGAATCACATTAGAAACAATTGGAGCTCAGATATGAATGCTATTTGCATAAATTTATCATACCAAACAATCAAACAACAACAAATATTGAACTCCAGCGAAAACGATTTCATAAAAAGATAAAATTATAATAAAAAAAAACCTATTCTTTATTTCACTTTTCGTCCCCGGCAAAAAAAAAAAAACAAAAAAAAAAAAAACGGCGATTATCATTCTCTATTGGCGTTTGTCGTTATCGTCTCCTTTTTCTCAGTTGGACAAATTCATTGGTAAATTTCGATGAAATTATGTATGTA
The DNA here is from genome assembly GCA_963457665.1 of Thysanoteuthis rhombus. Lineage (NCBI taxonomy): Eukaryota > Metazoa > Mollusca > Cephalopoda > Oegopsida > Thysanoteuthidae > Thysanoteuthis > Thysanoteuthis major. The sequence goes on from OY735211.1 coordinate 59,680,856, forward strand.
AGCTTGTGGAGAGGTTCTACCTGGGCGATGGTGAGTTATGACCGATGCGATTGTTTCACTTGCATTTTATGAGTAAAAATATTGTTTTTGTTTACAATTGTGGAGATTTCTCAAATCTTGACCTATTTTGCGTGAATTTGGCTGTAATGTTGACATAACACCAATAGTTGGAAAATGGTGAGTTACGGTTTATCCGATTATTTGTTTACATCTTATATGTAAATAAGCATGTGTCACCATGCAAAAATATGAATTTTCGGAGTGCTTAACCGATTAGAATGAAAATTGTTATACAGGTTCTTGGGCGCCCAATTACTGAAAATATATAACATTTTTAAGAGTTTATGGTTTCAATGGAAAGAAAAAATAAATGAATAAAAAGATAGGATAGCCCGAAGTTAGCGATCCTAATAAATAATCAATTGTCACATTGGTAGTCGAACATACTATTTCATATTGGTTGCGAGAGACATACGCAAACAAAACAATTACTTTCTCGATACTTTTAAAATTTTTTCACCCTAGTATTCTAATCTTTATTGTTTTTATCACAAAATCAAGCTATTATCTCTGGTCTTCCTAGGATGGATTAAGTAACCATCAGTCTCCAGAAATGATTTGATCTGTTATGAAAAATGACAATGCAACATATCCCTGAGGTTGGTCAAGGAATATATTTGCTGAAATGTAATCAAAAGATGATGTTGATCCAAAAATCATGAAAATACTTCATCTCAGAAATTCAATCATCATTCCACTATAGTCCTGAAAACACAAGTTTTTCTACTCAAACATTCAATAAACTGATTCATTTGGGGATTGGGGATCCACCTCCCCACTGAGGTTTCGCCAAAGACACAAACCAAATCCAAACTTTGGATTTCAGCTTGAATTTTACCAAGTATCATTTTCTAGCTAAAAATTTTTATTATTCTTCCATATGTGAAAAATGATTTTTTCACTTCAATTATCATGGTTAATTGATTAAATAATTGACTAATTAATGTTTCAATTAAAATATTTTTGTTCGGAGAGACTGAATTCCATTTAAAATAGTTGTGGCTTTGATCAGTACACAGTCATGGATGAGATTAACTAATCTCTGCATGTTGCCAGTCTAGAATCCAAGAATGCTTATTTTTCTTTCCAGCAAACAAAAAAGGCCTCAAAAGAATAATATTCCTTGCACTGTGATTGGGCAATTTTTCATAGTTGAGAATTTTCGCCGTAGTGTCCTTGTCAGATATTTTTTTTTTAATATCTAACATTAGGCATATTGTACATCATTGGAAAGGAAAGTAATGTTTAAAGGAGAAAAAGGTACCACAGAAAAAGTCATTTTGAGCTATTAATAATCAAATTAAATGTACATAAAATTAAACACCAGGGTAAACTGATAGCTTTAGCATAAAGGAGGTAATTGTTGATCAATTTTCTCCAAAATTTTATCACCTTTTTCATCATCTGTTGCCCACCCTTCCAGAAAATTTCATTCAAATTCATGGAGACCTTTTGGAGGTACCGGGTATACAGACACAAAACTTTTGGAGCTATAGTGAAGCATGGATAGTTAGCTAGGATGTAGGGGGATAATTGAGCATGGATCCACTCAAAAATTTCATGACTTTTTCATAGCCTATTGCCCTGACTTTGACAAAATTTCATTCATTGAGAACTCCTGCAGATATTGTTGAGCACATTGGTCAATTTGTATGAATATAAAACCAGTTTAAATTAAATAAAGACTTTCTATTTTCATCAATGTTTTACAAAATCCAGCAGAGGAGTTACACCATCAGAGAACATATTTGTCAGCGAATAGGTCAAACATCTTAACAGGTGGGAAATAGCCTGTTTTTCACTTCATGAGTTCACAGCATCATTTCCATGAAATTAATTTTATTGTAAGAAATGTCTGTGCTATTTGTGATCTCAAATGACCACTGAATTAAACCTCACATAGCTCATATTACAAGTTGATCTTTTGCAAGTCTATATGCCAAATATTAGATCAATAAATTATTAGTTTTATCATGAAAGAGGTAGAGACAAACAGAAGGTTCAAATATTAGTATAATCTCAAAATTAATGAACTGAATCACTGTAGCCCAATAAACGCCCCGCCTAACCACCAAGCCATGCAGGCTATAGATTCTTCCCTCTTTGCTTGTCTATGTGTCTGGTTGCTCCTAGTAACATTTTTAAGGCTACAACCTTGGAAATTTGCATGAGCACACTACCGGGCACTACCTAAAAACCTTTTTTTGTTTTTCCAAAAAAGTGCTCTTTTGAGTCTCCACGGTCATTTTGGACCAACAACTTCTGCATCTTAAGCTGGTATTTTTTTTTAGATGATGTTAGATAGAAGATCTATCTTTTTTAGACAATTTTAGATTTTTTCAAAATATTTAGTTCTGGTACTCAAATGGGCTATTTTAATTCATTTATGCAAGGTATGGAAATTTCATATATATATATAAAATCAATTATTTCACATAGGAAATGGATAAATATCAAAATAGCCAGCTGAATGGTGTGGTAATACCAGGAAGACATGAGAAACTGCACAGCCACAACAGACAAAGCTTGGACTTGATGGTCATGTTCTTTGAGATAAGCTTCCTAACCATTGCTACAGAGTAAAGGATCAATTAATACTTGCTGAACTCAGCCTCATCTGGCACAAGGACAGAAATATTGGGCTCCAAGTGAGAATCTAACTTACGAATTATTTCTTAATCTGTGAGACAAGATCACTCACCAATGCTCCACGGTGAGACACCAATACTTAGGAATGTTTCAGAACCAAATTTCAAAAACTGTGTTGTGACATTTTACTGTGTCATTGATAATTTCTAGGTTTGTTGTAAAATTGAATATAATTATGTGAACAGTGAGTGCTAAAAGTATCCAATACTTTTTAAAAAATTCATTTTAACATCCTTCCACAGCTTCAAAATTGACAGAATTTGGATCAAAGATTGAAAGAATTGAAAAAATCTAAAAAGATTGAACATTAGAAAGTTATGTAGAAGAATCCAAATCTTTGATCCTAATTCTGTCAATTTTGAAACTATACAAAGATGTAAGAATAAACATTTTGGAATGTATTGGAAGCCCTTTACACTCACAGTATCTTCTAAAAGATACTTTTCCTGAGTCAGTTGAAGTGCCGGAATGATGATATATATATTTGGATTGGCTGACAAAATTTGCAAAAACATTCATTTTTATTAGTGTGTGGCCAAAGGAAAAAGTTAGGATAGCTCTGTTCTGGAATCTATGTGAACCGAGATCAATAAGTTTAAAGAAAAAGAAACTGAAATGTCGTGAGGTAAATTTATTTTTTCAAAATGAGAAAATTTTTTTATTAAATTCTTGATTCTATACAGCAACAGTTTTCATCTCTTCTTCCTGGAAAACAAAGAAAAAATTATGAGACTAAAGTATCCAAAAAGTATCTCAAATAAAAAAACAGATTAGTTCAAAATATATACATATATATATATATATATGATATAATAATTGTGTCATCTACAGACAGCTGTTCCGTTGTATTACAACTCTCCATTGTGGCTATAGACAATACGATATCCAGTACCACAAGGTAGGATCGAAACTCTCGCTTCAGACCCAGAGGCAGACATTACCCCTGCCCTATGAACTGGATGGTCAGCAGGACTGAACTAAGCAATATATATTTACTTATGCATAATTCCCCACTTACCAATATATATATATATATATATATATATATATATATATATATATATATATATATATATGAATTCATAACAACATATAAAAACAATTAGAAGAAAAAACAAACCTGAAAGACTATAGATATGCTAGTTCATTTAAAAGTCCTTTCCTTAAAAGTTTTGGCATGAGAGTCAGTCAGTGACTCACAGGAGTTAAATGCACCAAATAGATCTAATTCTAAAAGAGCTAAATTGACACATTTTGTTTCAGTATGTCAGTCACTCAGTGATGGCAATCATTACTAGGGTGGCTTGTGTATCTAAAAATTAAGATAGAGGTAAATAATGATCAAAAAATTCTATACATATAACAAATAAATACCTCCGTATGGATGTTTTCTATCAAGCTAATATCATTGTAAAATAGAAGTTCATTTGTGTAACTGACATAAAATAAATTAAATTCATGAAACTGACGTAGGGAAATAAAATCTGTTTGTGCAACAGACACGTGTTTGTCTTCTATGTTCTGATGATGGAATAATGAATTGTCACTTGAGCAAAACCAAATACAAGCATTTCTCTGACATAGAAGGAGTTGGAGGAAATGCTTCATGGAGATAGAGTGAGGCATTTGCAATATCTAAGAGTCAGTCCATAATGGTGATTGCTGATAGCTCATCAAAAAACATCAAATTACTTAGAGTCTATGTTATCTCATTACATAGAATATGGAAGTAAGACACACCGAGGATTGAATATTTCAAAACCTAAATTAGTAAGTATGGTATGAAAAATAGGATTGATGCCGTTGGGCTGTTCGGCTCAAGGGTTAAGAGTGATGCTATGTTGAAGTAGCAACCTTATTGGTTGCAGGTTTGATTCTTGCAGCAGCCCCATTTTCTTCAATTGTTTATTCTATTCATGCTGTCTAGACCAATTCATTCATTCTTCATATGACAAAGGGAGGTAATCTCAAATAAAAAGCATATTCCTGAATATTCTGTTGGATTATATATCCATTTCTTAATAATAATGATAATAAATATTATATATATATATATATATATATATATATTCATATATTTATGGCTAGAAAGCTTAATAGCTTTAAACACTAAACATTAAAAAACTTTCCCATTTTTTTTTGTGTTACTCCTGTCACATTTTTCAATATCTGTCGATGCAATTCATGTAATTTTCTTCAATGATTTTCTCTGTTTTACTTATACTTAGTTATAATAGAACAATGTGTAAATTTTGTTTAGTTTGGATCATCAAATCTTTACCAGGTAAGCATTTCAGATATTTCATGCATATATATATATATATATATATATAAAAGCACACACACAAATAGATATAGTTGAACTACACACACACACACAATACATGTATTTTCCTTACCATGTATTCTTCTTTCTGGCTCTGGGCTGACCAGGTTTATTACGTTCCTTTCTTCGAATATCTCGTGTTAATAAACCGGCTAAAAAGAAAAAGAGAATTGCTCTTAAAATAGAAACCAATATTTTCTTTCATATAAATGAGAAGACAATATCAAACATTTCATAATAAATGCAGACCTCAAAAGTGTTATATTAAAGAAACGTCTGATTCTGGTGCGCAGTTTTCGAACTCACCAAAAGGTTTGCCATTGCGTAGTTTTCAAGACCAAAATTGGAAAAATTTGGAACTGAAGAAAAGATATTTGCTTCCAAGAAAAAAAAAGTGAGAAAAGATTTTTGTAACCTTAAGCCCAATTGAGTAAATCAGGCAGCCTATAGGAGTGACAGGCTGAAACATTGTGACACACACAGAACTAGTATAAATAATCTAAATCTGGAGAAAAATATATATATATATATTCTTGGTATTACTCCATTGAAAAAAAATGAGAACCATTTCCAACTTAATTTCTCAAATGAAGCATCATCATTATTATTAACTAATTTATCCATGTTGCATAAGAATGATGGCTGTGCAGAAATAATTTAGCAATTGCACTGGACTTTAAAAATATCAAAAACATTTTGTTGTTCACCAGAATGGACCCAGATTTTTAATGTATTAGCAAAAAACATTTTTTCTCCAAAATAAGTAAGGGAGGCTACAATCAATAGAACTGATAATAATCATCTCTGTTTATAAATATAGTCCACCAAGTTGGATATTGTAAAACTCAAGTTGGTGTTGGCTTCCCACCCCCAACAAGAACAATCTTCACCTAATTTAGGGGAGTAAATTCTTTGCTGTCACATCAAACAAGACTGATATATAGAATGAACATTTCACTACCATGATTTAAAATCACAACTTTGCTCGGTAACTCTCTAACCAACTGAGCAGTCTTACAAATCAATAGATTTACTCATATATGCAATACAAAAGTTGCAGTAATCATGTTCAGTTGGAGTGGAATTTGAGCATGCAGCAACCAGGCCTGTCATACAATTAGGTATTTTGATTTGTTTTTCAGTTGTCATCTTGTTGGTCTTTCGCACAACACTTGGGTTGTTTCACATACCATGTTGAAATGTAAACTTCACAGATCAGAAATAAAGTATTAACTCCCCATAAGATCTCTACTTGAATCAATGCTACTTACCCAATGGTCCAAGAATTGAAAATTGACCCAAGCATAACAACAAAAATAAGATGAAAAGAAAGATATCAGAAATCACTGTATATCTTCGATCATTGGTTGACAAGGTCAAATTAGAATAGAAAAGCTAAGTAAATCAGAAGACTTGAATATAAGTCAAGCCAAAAACCATAATCAAGGCATTTGACAATTTTGCCTTAATGGGTAAACATGGGACCTGTTGGTGTAGTGAGGAAAGTAACACAAAGGAGAGAAAGATCAAATAGTACAACTGGTATTCAATGTTGAACAAATGGACCGTAACCATCAAAGTTACGTGTTGCGGATAGTGTTAGATGTTCAGGCAAAGGATATACTTGAAATCACCTCCTTCGAATTTCTCTACGACAATCTCCATAATTAACAGATTTTTTTAAGTCAAAGTTAAAGTTGAAGGTTTTTTTTTGTGTGAATTATATTCACTGCTCTGGGAGCCTGTTTCTGAACAGAATTTGACTTCACTTAAATAGTTTTGTCCTTTCTTCATGACTGACTTGACTATATGTCAATGATAAAGCTTTATCCAATTAACTCAGACAATTTAATCACATCTACGACAAGTAAGTGTTAAAGCAAGAAAAGTAAGATGGAAAGAAACTAGTCAAAAGATTGATCAATCAGTTTATCTGACTCACCTGTCGTAATCCAAGGCAATAAAGAGATAATGACCCAATATTGAGAGATTGAAATAATATTTAAGGATTTTCAGCTTTTTACTTACCAAGTCTCATCTTTTCCACTGTTGCTTGATCCATAAATGATGCAAGAGCACGAGACAAAGCAAGACGTATCGCTCCAGCTTGGCCGCATATTCCACCTCCACTGACTTCAGCTTTGAAGTCAACTTCTCCCACCTTTTGTAGAAATTGCAGAGGAAACAGCAGTTGACTCCTGAAGAAGGAAAAGAAAATAGGTTAGGTCAGTCCCTTAATTGAAACAGTCAAGATTTGGCCAGGGATCATCGAAAAATCCGAATGAAAAAAGAATGAATAGCAACTCTATTTTCTAGACACAATAAGGAGTAAATGTTTGTATTTTCAGGCCTCTAGCTCCATAGATACAGCTTTATGCATGACACATACAGAGATGGAGAGCCAGTCAGGCAGAACAACTTAAAAACTGAATAAACCTATGTTGACTGGTGGACAGTTTTGTTTGGTGGTTTTTAAAACAAAATCATTTCTAGTTTGTAAAAGTCACACCACATTTTGTACAACTATAATTCAACACCAAATAAATTTTTTGAAGTTAAAAAAAATGGATTTTTACCTTTCTTTCATCGACAGGAAATATGAAACATCTTGATCATTGATCTGAATCTTGCCTGAACCTTTAATCCAGAGGGTCAAACTGGCTTCGGATTTTTTCCGTTTACCTGAAAAAAAAGTTTTTAAAGAGTGAAACATTGATAGCACCACAAAATGGAAAATTTGGGAATAAAATCTGTAGTGACCATTAATAAAACTAAGTCAAATGGAATATCCATACCTTAGATAAATGAATCACCATAGCCAGTATGTGTACCATAACTAATTATCAAAAAAAAAAAATTTTGATCTTTTACCTAAAATTGATTAACTTGAAAAATTAAAAAAATAATACCAGCATAAGAATTGGACATTGTTGGTCCAAAATTACCTGAGACCAAAAGAAAAGCACTTTTTTTAACCCCCTCCAAGAAATAAAACATTTCGGATGGTGCCTAGTGATATACTCAAGCAAATTATTAAGGTTGTAGCCTCCAAAATGTGACCAGAGACGCACACAGACAAATACATAACATGTAATTACTCAAGAAAACAGCATACATCAATCATTCAAACTGTTAAATTTGATTTATGTGGTTAAATGAGCCTGAAAAAATACTACACAAATTTGATTTATTTTTACAAAATAAATATAGGAAAAGAAGAAGAAAATCAAGTGAAGAATCACTCTTAGATGGTAAACCTTCAGCAGAGCAATTTCAACCTTCAAGAACAAGACGATTCCATCAATCCTAAATAGAAGAATATACAACCAATGCATCCACTCAATAGTCACTTATGGAGCTGAAACATGGAACCTAACAAAGAGACTGACCCGCAGACTGAGAAGTATGCAATGAGCACATCAGAAAATCATGCTCAACCTCACATGAAGAGATTGTATGATAGCACAGTATATCAGGTAGAGAACAGGAGTCCAAGACATCAAAGAACCCACTAGAAAACTTAAATGGCAATGGGCTTGTCATGTTGCAAGAATGGCAGATAACTGATCGACTTGACGACTCAAAACAAGGATCCTGAGAGATCATATGTACAACCAAATCCGGCAGAATACAAGATGGAGAGACAAACTAAACAAATTCAGAAAGTACTGGCTCCGTGACACCAACGATAGAGAGGTCTGGTGGATCCTGGGGAAGGATTATGTTCAACAACGGATGATGAAAAATTGATAATGATGAATTTCATTATTTGCCAATTGAATCAACATAGCCCCACAAATCACCTGACCAAGCACATGGTCTACAGAGTCTTCTATCTTTGGCAGTGTGTGTGTGGGGGGGGGGGTCTCCGGTTATTCCAACTTTGAAATTTATAGGAATACACCACTGAGGACCATCTATAAAATCTTTTTTATTTTTTTTCAAAAAAGTGCTTTTTGAGGTCCTAATGCTTACTTTGGACAAACCAAGAATGCCCAAATCTTGTGCTGGTATTTTTTCTTGGTGGGGGTGGGGGGATAATTTTCAACATGACTTTTTTTTTTCTTTTAGATAATTATTCTCGTACATGTGCAGGCTATAGTGATTCATTTTATTTAATTCTTGTAAGTCTTTATACTCAAACACCTCGATCAAATGACCAAGTTGAACAAAATCAAGAATCTTATACAAAATTAAGAAGATAAACCAATAGTTACTAGTTTTATGTCATTCAGTGAATTTCTGAGGAAAAGTGTTTTCATTATTCCATATATTGTCCTGATTTGGGAGCTTTGGTTCAGTTTAGTATTCTTTTCAAAATATCGCATTCCAAACCCTGAATATTTATGAACCTTTATATTTTTTTTTTTGCCTTATAAATCATTTTGTCACTATTTTTTTGCCTCATTTCAGATGTAATAAATACTAATTTTTTGTTCAGACATTTCATTCAGGAATTAACTTGTTGCTATAAAATAATTTAACATTTGCGACAAATAAGGCTCAACTTGCAGAACAAAATGAATAATTAAAAAGTGTCAGACTGACAACTGAAATTGAAAAAAATCAGAAATACAACGAAAAATAGCATTTCCAAATTCCATGTAATTCATTAGGTGAAAAGTTACAAGGGAGATAATTCATCGTTTGGAATGCGATATAAAGACAGGCTGGCAAAGCTTTTTGTAGAGCAAGCTCAACATTCAAAAACTAAAAATCCCATTAGTCCAGAAAAGGAAGTTCTACAATCAATCCTCCCAATAGATTCCATGTTTCAGCTCCATAGACAAGCCGAAAGATTACCCCTCAAACTGAGAACAATGCAATGTGCATAGAAGAGAATGATGCTCAACCTCACATGGGGAGAACACAAAACAGCAGTTTATTAGAGAGAAAAAACACAGGAATCAGGGACATCATAGAAACTATTAAAAAACTCAAATGGCAATGGGCAAGCCATATTGCAAGAATGTCAGACAATTGCTGGACATTACAATTCACAACATGGATCCCCAAAGATCATACGTGAAAAATAAAATAGCATTTATTTAGAACGGTTCAGGATATATTGGCTCCTTGATATCTGCAATAGAGAGATCTGGCGAATCTTGGGAAAGATCTAAGTCCAATGACAGATGCTAAAAGGCTGATAATGATGACTTAATTGAACCAAAACCAACTTTTTTATCTTTCCTCATCAACGCATTCTTTTTTCCTTCCTCAGTTGTATGTTGCATCCAGTCGTTAGAATTCACTGAATATTTTTTGATTTTCTTTTCTACCTTCTTTCCATCTATAACCTGAAAATGATAAGTTTTACTGGGATGTGCATTGGTATTTTCTAGTTGGTCAATTCTCTAGTATTTGTATTTCCGGTTTTCTTATACATGAAAGAAAGAGTTACTTCCCTTCACCAGAGACCATTCAAATCTGATATCATTGATTCATAAACAGAATGGAGGTGGTTTCCTGGAGAAAAATTTCCAGGGTTCTCCCCAACTTGCAAGTTCAAAATTCCCTGACAATAAATAAGTCAATATAGGTGTAATTGATAGCCTCCTACCCCCCATTCACTCAACCCTAGCCATCTTATTCGAATATATGAAAAAAAAATAAATAAAATTAAAAAAACATGGAAAATGTCATAAACTGTAATTCGACAAAATACGCTTACAATATGCTCTTTTAAAAGACTTGCATTTTTAAAACGTCAGAAAAAATGTGCTTCCCTCCCACGATTGAGAAGTAATTGTACTCAATTGCCCAATTCTTGTTAAATTTTTCAATTTCCTTCAAATTGGGAGGGGGGGGGACTGATTTTTCCCTGACAACACATAAAAGGTCCCTGACATTTATGGAAATCTCAAAAGACTTCCTGACATTTCCCTGACCATGAGAAATAGATTTTTCTCCTGACAGATGAGAACCCCGATTTCAATTAAGGGAGGAAGGCATAATGGAAAGTATGACAATGAAAAAATTACAAGATGACAATTCACAAAGGGGGTAGAATTGAGGGAACCTGGGCTCAGAAGGGGACAAATGCGACCTGAGACCATGGGAAGCAACTGACTTGAATTAATATTTCAATTTATGAATCTTAAAAAAAAAAAAAATAAAAAAAAAAGTTACTCGGCAATAGAGTAAAATATTTCGAATATGTTCGTAAATTTTTTTTTTAATTTTCAGAAATTTAATGGGGGGAAAAAAAAAAAAAGAAGAAAATTCTGGCAGGACCTCACCTATGCTTCTACAAAACAAGTTTCCATTTTCATCTACTTCAACCTGAAAGAAGGAGAAAAACAGTTGGAAATGACAAAGAAATCATTTATAATATAAATGTACAAGGTATAATCATGTATTATTTCATCGTGCAACATTTTATGAACATGAAATCAATTACATTCATATATTTTTAGATAAGCCATGAAGATATTTTCATAATTCAGAGAATCTCAGATGACTACCAACTGCAAAAATTATAGAAATCAGATTTAAATGATTGTTTATTCTGTCCCTCCTGACATCTGTAGTTTGGACGATTGAAACTATAAATATTTAAACAAAAAACCTTATTTCTATTATTATTTGGACTACCCTCATCTTGGTTGTTTTTCATACAATGTTTCGGCCGTTGTACTCTACAGCCTTCATCAGGTATCATCTGGTAGGTGTGAGGAAGTAACAAACCAAACCCTTTATTTAACCAATAAAACAAATACATTCCAAATTTTTCATTCACACCTACCAGATGATACCTGATGACGGCCGTAGAGTACAACGGCCGAAATGTTGTATGAAAAACAACCAAGATGAGGATAGTCTGAATAATAATAGAAATAATAATAATAATAATACTTCATCTCAAAAATTCAGAGATAAAAAACCTCCTTGTTTAATTTCTTCTTTTAAATGTTATGAAAAATGGAGATCAGATTTAAAATCCATTAACTCTTATTAAAGAATTGTGATGATCTCCATATCATAGATACAAAAAAAAAAAAAAAGGAATTCTGGATTTTTGGTACTTCTAACTTATTATCTGAATTACTTGATGCATAATCATTTGACTGAAAAAGACTATATAGGTAACTATCTTAGTCTGGCATAAGATCATGAATTCAGTGGGAATAAAACTCATTACAGAGTTGATAATCTACAGGATTAGCTTGCAAACCATTTATCTACTGTAGATAGTCTGGATATATACTAATCTTAGCCAGGCACAAATCCACAAGAGAAGGGCACCTCATGAGAATCAAACTCACTACCCTACCAAATGGCATAGCAAGACTATTTTATAAACCATTGGTCCATATCAGATGAGGCAACAAAAGATGACTGACTAATACCCCCCCCCCACACACACACACACATACTTTTAGGTATCTGGATAAGCATACCGGTGGGGGTGGCAGACTCTTCATGTTTGCCAGTACAACAGTTTTTACCAACATACCTTTCATCATTCTTGCCTGCATAAAGACATTGCTTTAAGAAATTTTCCTTCATCATTTAAAACATAAATGAAAAAATTCACAAACAAAAACTTTATATTTCTTGATTTCTATATTTTTTATCTACCTATGTTTCACGTTTCTTGCTTAAATAAAAAATATTACATTAAATTGTTTCTCTCTAGCATGCATATTCAGTTCAACAATTTTGATTGGAAAATATCTTAACTGACATTTTATCGGAGAACAAATAAAAATTTCTATTCATGTCTAGTGTACATGAAAAACATCACTTGATATTGATATACATTAAAGAGTTGCTTCCCTTGCATTGAGCGGACTGAATCAAATAAAAAGAAATATACTTACAGGAGGGAAATTGAATTGAGACAACTGACTTTCGTATTCCTGTCTGTATTGCATAATAAAATCTTTTTCTTTGTAACTGAATGGCTGGGCGATCAAATGTTCCATCAAGATCATAAATCTCCGATACTGAGTTGAAGAAGAAAAAGGAAATCATGCATAAACAAATTACTCCATTCAAATTCAGAGTTTTCGTCAAGAGTAAATAAATGAAGGTACTCCATCGAGACTGTGGTTCAAAGACTAAGGCCAAAGAGTTATTCCCCTTGAATCATTTTTTTTGTAAAAGTTTTGCAGAACAAATGCAAAAATAATCTTTTTAATTTTGAATTCTTTCTCTTGATACGTCTCTAAGATATCCATAAAAACATAATGGTACATATTGCAGAAATGTGAATCCTGATGTACCCTTTACTTAAATGTGTGGTTGTTTTGTTTTGAAATTAAAATAATTGAAATTAAATTAAAACTATATTTTCATTTCTAGGTTTCAGCGACATCACCAAGTGTCAAATAAAGGTATTTTTCATATAATTTTATTCGATGAAGTATTATATATCATCATTATTAATTTTTATGATGACTTTTCACCTTCAGCTTTTAGTAGATTTTTTATCCTTTAAACGGCTTGAATAAAAGGTAGATAGAACTTCCCTATGGATTTCATGGGGAAACATGAAAAGAAATTCTGCTTGTTTAAAAAAAAAAAGAAAAAAGAAAACTTCCGAGCATAAAAACAGTATTTTTTCTATATCATAGAGATTTTACAAAAAAAGTTTAAAATTCAAGTTTCAATTCACAAGCCCATTTTTAAAAAAACAAACTTCTAACAAGTGAGAACTTATCTAAACTATTACACAAAACAACAAGTTATAATAAATCTTTCATTATGATTATAACTAGATTCATATTCTTAATTACTATAACTATATTAGTATCACCAAGTCCAGTCCAGTAACCTATTCCCACCTTAGTCTGTTGCTACATACCTAAGAGGGCTTTTAGAAACAGAGTAGCAAGCAACCAACCCTTGCTGAGATCAGAGTCCACAAACTCGAGACTCCTAATTCAACTTCTGTATTTTAGAGTTACTATGATAAAACCTTCATAAAAGTAACAAAAGGTAACTTGCCTCATGTTCGCTAATTTTTTCCAGAACTTTTTCTTTTAATTTTTCCAGGGTGATCCATGAACTACCTTTTAGATTTCTTGAGGGAAAAGAAAGGAAAATTAGGATTTTAACATCATCGATTTTGTTTATATACATAAAGGATGAAAAGAAAAAAATACCTGTTGGTAATAAATATTTGATAATCAAAAACGAAAGTTAATTTTGTTATTATTCTCATATCTATTCCTCTCATTCTTGCAACACTATCTGTATGTAGAAAGGATGAAAAGTTCTTTGAAAAAAAACAAAAACCCAATCAAACATGGAAGGTTCAATTTCATTGTTTGTTTGAATTGATGGTTTCTTTTTATCTTCATTGATCTAGGAACACAGAGGCTTATATTTTGTAACGGCATTTTCTTAAGAATGCCGGCTGATTAACAGACAATGGAGAAGTGGAAGAAATGTACCTCAAAGGGTAAACAAGTAAGAAAGGGAGGCTGATATTGTCAGTTCTTCAATCTTTCATTACATCACCCTCAGAACATTTATTCCTCTGAGGATAGACATCGAAACATCAACAAAAATCACACTTTCTTGTTCTTCATTTAGACATCATTTATCTACAAGTTGAGTTGTTACTGTTCTTTAATGCAACATTGAGACGTTATGCATACATTTTTTGGACTGTTATCCTCATCACATTTTATCTTTTTAACACAACAGCCTTCTTGAAGTCGGTGACATAAAGTGGTAAGTAGGGAAGTTGATCCCTGTTTTTCAAAGTGGTCAACAATGATGACTTACCAATTCCTAAGAACAACCGGGGGGGGGGAGGGAAGGGTTAAGAACCCTTTTTTCTATTCCAATATGGCAGAGTATACACTCATCAATTTTTTCATAGTTCTAAATAACCTTTAGAAAAAGTTTCCTGTGTCATCAGTTTCAGACATCAATATGATTATGATACCAAAAACATTCAACAACATGGTTATAACCTAAGAATTGCTCAAACACAAAAATAGACAGAAGAATGAAGCCATTCCATCTCCATACTTCAATAGAGCCCCCTTTTTTTTTGCTGATCCATTTTTCATTTAAGGAAATAAATAATGAGAAAATTTCATCCCAGTTCTGAAGGCAACTTGGGAATATTACTATTACAACAAAGTAGGCAACAATGAATGGCCTCTATCCGACAGAAACCCTTCTCCCATAGGGCACATGCAGATCCTAGGGATGCCTAGTCATCAGAATCTCCCTCTCATCCTTGCTGGTCTAGTCTAGTGGAAAGCAAAGAGCAATAGATCTAGCATCAGCTTGGCTGCAAGAGCTGCCGGAAGGGCATCAAAATATGCCAAAAGGGGCTACCACTCACTGGTTCAGAATCAGATTTGTCTTCCTCCTAGACTGGTTGCCTTCTCAGGGCTAGAGAGTCCAATCTGCCCTGCTATTACACCCATAGGTGAGGGGAGGGGGAGAAGAAGTGTGCCAAGTGAACACAAACAGTCATGACCAAAGTTTAAACACAAGTCACCAATTCCATTGTCCATTACAGACTATGCCAATCCATAAGGCAACAATACCAGCAGGAATAAATGTCAGATGAAGAAAGAGCAGGAGAAGATTAGGGATGGAAAGCCAACATTATCATCAGGGCTTGGGAAGCATAAAGTGTTCAAGCATTGTCACATAAAACGGCAAGTGTCTGGAGGTAGAGATAGCAAGATCAAGTCTACTTCTTGGTTTCAAATTCACACACTTCAATTTAATAGAAAGAACAAATTAGATAGACATATGATGAAGGAACAAGAAAATTGAGAAACTCACCAGAACTAATGAACAAATATTTGAATTTATTAAAAACTCACCATCACAGTCAATAATTGAAAAACCATGGCATCAAAATTTGAAGCCGTGTATAAAAATCTATCGAAGAATAAATATGGTCAGAATAAGTTCTATTTATGACATCACTGGTGTTATACACTGGAAAACATCTAGTAAAACCAACATTCTGGAAAATCCAGATATTATCAATAGATCCAGTAAAATAAGGGTAGGAAAAGCTTTCTTCCAAAAAATTGAAACAAAAACATTTTTTGTCTATAGATAAAACAGTATGGCCTAAAGTGTTTGTACAAAACAAAACGAAAGTACACACATAAAAAGTGATAGAACCCTTTGCCATCTTTGATGGCTATGGTAATTAAGAATCAAAAATTCGAGATGTGAATCCAAAAAGAAGAAATAATTGACATCTCATATAAAACTAAGAAACGTCAAAAACTTACAATGTTGGTGGATTTCTAAAGACTCCACTTCTTTGATGTTGACTGTCTTCTTCTTTCTTCAGTTCTTCAACCTTCCATGCAATTTCCTGATGTGAAGAAAAAAAGGAGCAGAAATTCAGAGAGAGACCAGCACTAAAAAAGGAGCGTAAAGAGACATCAATCGTCTGACTAGCTGGGTATCCCCATGAGTCTACAGATACAAATTAACAAATTCTTTGTGCCCGCTTTTTAAGCTGAATCTCCTGGCTGCTGCTGATAAACTACCTAATCTCAGAGTGAGTGGGGACTATGCATCATTCATAGAGAGGAAATTATAAGGAAGAATGTTTATTTTATATATGTATATACATTCAACATTTTTCCAAGATCATTAAAAAAAAAACACAACTCCTCAGGTCCCAAGTATAATTTTTTTTTAAAGCAAATTAAATAAAATACTATCAGGTCTTTTTTTAAAGCAATTTATCCCACCCAATAGATGGGTATTTAGCCATTTTTTTCTAAAATCAACATTTATTTTTGACTAATTTTCCTTTCATTTTCATTGGATTATAGAAGCAAAAAAAGTGTTGTGAATCAGAATTGAAGTAGTAACCATTTGATGAGGTATGATTTGCATCACAATTAAAGAACATCATTCATAGCTGAAAATGAATATCTTGCAGGGGAAAAATAAGTAACTACATGGAATTTTTGTCTCAGCCATCTTCATTGCAAACTAACAGGTCACACACTCACTCACGAGTTGGTAATTTTAGATGAAACATTTTAATCCGTTTGAACTTACATGCATCAAGGAATAATAATTTGGTTTGACTGTGTAAAAAAGATAATGGAAAGGTCGTCCGTCAGCTCCAAATTGGGCCACTGAAATACAGAGAGAGGAAAACAAGACATTATATATAAAGAAAACATTGAAGATTAGGAATTGATGGTATAGGAGAGTGGATCAATAAGTCTATGGCTTAGCACATTTATTCTCTGAATTTTAATGACATCTCCATTGTATAATGTTCAATCTATGTGATCAATGGAAAAGTATTGGTTCAAGTGCATCGACAAGGAAGGAGATTATGTTGAAAAATAAATGTTTCTCTCATCACGGACTTATTGATTGAGTATGTATGAATATATATATATATATATATATGTAACTATATCATTAATGCTTTCAGGGTTTGCTTTATCTATGATGATACTGCACAATATTTTGAAATAGAGTGCAAATAGATAGATGACCCACATTGTATAATCTTTCAAGAGACTGACTAGATTATCAGATGTTATGATACTACAGTTGAAAAGATGCAGTTACAAATCTACAAAACACACCTGATCCACTTATTGTACACCTACCAAGTATTATATTTTGATTGTTAGAAACACACACAAATAGTCGTTATCATCAGCCTTTTAGCAACATTTGTTGGAATAGACTTTCCCCAAGATTCGCCAGATCTCTCTATCATGGGCAAGTACTTTCTGAATTTGCTTAGTTTGTCACACCATCTCATATTTTGCATATGATTTCTCAGGATCCATGTTGGGAGTAATGATGTTAAGGAGTAGTCAGACATTCTTGCTTCATGACCAGCCCATCACCATTTGAGTTTCCTTAAAAATTCTATTATATCTCTGACTGATTTTTTCTCTTATATACTATGCTGCCTTGAGACCTCTCTGTGCGATGTTAAGCATGAGTCTCTCTTGGACACATTGCATAGTTCTCAGTTTACAAGTCAATCTTTTGCTTAGGTTCCATGTTTCAGCTCCATAGGAGACTATCAGGAAAATACACACACCTTTCTTTTTAGGACTAATGGGAATTTTTGAAGGTTGAGCTTACTCTACTGAAAGCTTGCCAACCTAGAGTAATTTTCTGGATGGTTTCTCCTTCTGTTGGGGATTGCATGGAGTTTTTTTGTCCAAAGCAAATGTAGTGGTCTATATTCTTCAATTCTAATGGCAATATTAAAAATGACACAAAAAGTTTCAAGATGATCTCAAATTACTTACATTTTTTCCTGGGAAAAATTTCATATGGATGCTGCAAAAACAAAAAAAATTAACTTATTCTATACATCATTTATAATAAGGATTTTGGCATAGTGATGGCTACATGGGTCATGCAGCAAGACACTAACAAACAGAGGTTCAATGAGCTAATTTCTGCAACTTGAAAAAATTGTACAAAATAGGGAACTATCCAGTTATAATCAAGAAAGAGAGAAAGAGTGAGAGACATGGATGAAGAAAGGAAAGGAATAGGTATGAGAGAGACAGAGAGTGGTGGGTAGAGGACAGACAGACAGATAGAAAAAGAAGAAAAAATAGTATAAAGAGAAGGAAAGACTAACAAGAGAGAGAGGCATAAAGGAACTAAAGAAAGGAATAGATATGAGAGGGAAAGAGATACACAGATTAGAAGAGGAAAAAAAGATCAGTAAAGGGTGAAAGGAGGATAAAAAGAAAGAAAGAAAGGCATTTATGAAGAGAGAAAAGAAGATTAGTAAAGAGAGAGGGATGTATTAAACAACAAAGGAATAATTAAGAGTGAGAGGTCTAAGGAGAGAAAATTGTTACCTTCATCAGTGGGCGTGCGGGTTTGGCAAACAGAGCAGATGGCAACAAGTACGCAATGGCTTTCTGAAAAGAACGGAAAAAAAGTGACAGAATTATTTCAGATATATGTATTCCTGGCTTTTCAAAAGTTCACTCTATACCACTTTTTCGTTTTAAGGAAGGAATTTTTTTTTTTAAATAGCATTCAGTGTTAGTTTTGCAGCAAGCCATTATAAAGGCAGCACGCTCCCTATCTTCTCTCTACAAATTCAGTCTACTCTACTTCCCACCACCCCAACCACTCAGCCTAACATATCATCATCACCATCTTTGAGGTCGAGGGACATTCAAAATATTTTCCAATATAAATTAATGGTAATTCCTTCTCTGCTTTACGCTATTTCAGCTTACAGAAGGGTTTCATAAGTATTAGATGCTGTCAATCAAAATGTTCACCATAAATTTATTCAGTTTTCGAGTGGGCAACAAATTCATGTATTTATCATGCATACAGGGTGCATCCTAGAAACCACCAATATAGTCCTGTCCATGGGAAAAGCATGGAGAATTCAGGTAAAGATCAGCAATTTTGAGAGATTGTTCCTCTGCCAAGTGACAATCTCTACGAATGTCTTTAAGCATCAATCTAACATAGCTTATAACTTTTGCCATATAAACATGTACCCCTATGTAAAATTTCTGCCTCTTAGATGCAATATTGTGGAAAAAAAACTCAGAAAATTCATCAGAAACGACCGCAAATGACATACTGTAACTTCAAATGACCTTACTGTCAAAATCACATTTCTAAATACTTTGGTCGTAAAAGAATTTTTATCTACGGCAAATTTCAACTTTACCGGTGCAAAATTGTGGCTAACTTGGAAAACTGGCCAGAAATGATAAAAAAAAACAGGTGACCTTAAATGACTTCTGAGATCAATATCATATTGTCTATGCCAAGGAAACATTTACCCTTAAGCAAAAAAGTTACACAGGTGCAAAATTATTGCCCAAACCCTGAAAAATTGAGTAGAAATGACCTTTAGCAACTTTGAATGAACTTCAAGTCAACTTCACTTAGCCTGCTATTACATGGTAAATTTCAATTTTTTTCGTGCAAAACTTTGACCCTCTCCTCAAAGAATTGACTAGAAATAACTTCTGGTAACCTTAGAGGTCAACTCCACATTGCATATGACCTATTCCATGGGAAAATATATTTCTATGCCCAATTTCTGTTTCATAGGTGCTAACTTGGGGTCAAAAGCTTAGAATGACCTCTCATGATCTCAAAGGTTAACCTCAGATGTATGTGAAAAATTGACCTCTGCTTAGTCTACAGAACATAAATTCAATAGACTTTGTAGTTTTAGCAGAGAAGAGGCATGAATGAAAAAATAAAAGCTCAAATTACAATCATAGATATCTAAATATTATGTTTAATGTGTATCTGCTAATTATGGAGAATTTAAGATCTAACGTCTTATGTGATTCAAAGTAGTAAGAATATTTTCAATTAGTTAACAGAAGTAATCAGGTTAAAATCTAATTGCTCAAAACTTACGTCAATGTCTTCTTGTGAAAAGGTTTCCGGATCTACTCCCATAATATTTGCCAAATGACGCCGTCCAATCTCATACTGTGCAATTTCTTCCGACATCATGGCATCTGCAGATTTCAGAAAAAAACAATGAGCAAAATCAATTTTAATTGTATCTAAGTGGATACACATGATAAGTGCCCAATGAGCCATATTTAAAAAGTCAAAATTTCCATTATTTCCAGAGCTACAATGCTCATTCTTTTTCTTATTATGAAGATTGAACACTCCGCATCAAGATACATGAAGTGTTTTATTCAAAATAAAATGAAAACTGAGTACTGGAGCACTGAAAATAAAGTAAATATCAACTTTTGAAAAATAGCACATTGGGCACTTATCATACATTCATATACATTTTACAATTTTGGCTAGTTATGAAAATGGCTATTTCAAAACAAGTTCTATATCACTTATCCCATTCACTGCCAAGTATATTTTTCAATGTTGTAACTCCTGTATTGGGGGTTCCTTAGTTAAAAATTTAATGAAAATAGAAAGCCTTAATTGCAAGTTTAAATTGGTTTTATTTCTATACATATTATTCAAAATGTACTACAGAATATCCAATAAATGATATTCAAATAAGTACGTTAAAATATTTTGATATTTTACACGAGTATGAAATATTTTAAAACATGGACCTTACACATGAGGCCACCTCACATTCAGTACATTCATAATTATTCCTTCAACATTTTGCATTTCATAAAATTACTTCATACTTTCTACAGAGCTTTTGTAACGATTCAGTATTGTAAAAGAAATTATTTTGTCTGTTGCAGTTGACTGACAATTTGCTCGGAGGAGTTATCTTGTTTGTGGCAGCAAATAAGTTAAAAGACTGAATGTAACAAGTGAATAAATTGATTGAGAAGAATTAAAATATAAAACATCAGAGAATGTAGATGATTATCATTAAACCTGAATTCCACATTGGAAATAGTGTTGGGTTACAATTTTTAGTTGAGTTGAAAAGATTTCAGAATCAAGACAACTATAAAGATAAACCAAAAAAAAACTTAAAAAATTCATTTCAGGTGGTAAATCAATCAGTCAAACGTCAACTCATACCTGACCAATAAACCTCCGATCACAGATACGTCTTCTAGGGAGCTTAAAACTGATTAACAGCAGATGACAAAAATTTCAGT
Organism: Thysanoteuthis rhombus; assembly: GCA_963457665.1. Classification (NCBI taxonomy): domain Eukaryota; kingdom Metazoa; phylum Mollusca; class Cephalopoda; order Oegopsida; family Thysanoteuthidae; genus Thysanoteuthis; species Thysanoteuthis major. The sequence continues at coordinate 59,702,438 of OY735211.1, forward strand.
CATTGCACTTGAATAAGTCAATGGGAACAATGAAAATTTCCTTCCTGGCTGACTAAAGAGAATGCAATGAATACGTTAAGTTTGTTTTAAGTTTTCCAGATGAAGAAGAAGGTGAGAAAGAGAAGGTAAAAGAATAAACACATTGCTGGGTTGAACTATTGACTTACGTAAAAGATATTTAATGGATGACATTTGTTCTTTTCTCTTTGTTAAGTGAAAAGCAAAGTTCCAAACCTGGAAAATATACATCATTATCATTTCCTATCCACATGGTACTGTGTCACTTTCCAAACATAATAATTGTCGACTTACACCCGATCACCAAATGGAGCTGCCTCCATACTACCAGAACAAAAACTGGACGCAAAGTGATACAGGACTATTAGATCAAGGCAACAGTTTCTAGTCTTTTTTTTTTGACAGCATATGAATACATAACAATCAAAGTATCTTTAACTGGCCAGTTCTTGACTTGCATCGGCTGTGATTCAACTTACATAAACCAAGTTTCATTCAAGAGCCATAGTTCATAGTTCACATCAGCAGTCAGGTTTAGTCATAACATACAACAAGAGAGTGTGAGGGAGAAAAAAAAAAGGAAGTCAGAATCACGCACCATGTTTTTGAGTTTTTTCCAAATAAGCCAACATAGCTTTGCTTATCTTCTCTGCTTTCTGCACGGGTTTCCTGGTTGTGTCGATTAATTTTGTGGTTGTTGTTGGGTCACCAGTCCACGTAGATTGGAACTACAACGAAAAGCAAGGTTATTAGTTATCATGGACGGGTAATTCAAGGGAAAATTAAGCAGAGGTCAATTGTTATCTTCAAAATCTGCAGCGCAGATACATGCAAAGATTGGGAATTGTTTGAGGTTCAAAAAAAAAAAGAAAAAGAAAGGGAGGTTACCATTATAGACTGTACATGATTGAATGTTTTTTAATAAGTTATATCTTTTTGCAAACTGCAACCAAACAATTACCTGAAGATCTGCTGAGCAATAAAATGAAATAAAAATAAAGGTAACCAATTACAAAAGTTCATTTATTGATAATAATAAAAAAACTGTTATGGTGGGTAAAAGTGCCTAATCCAATAAATTCATCAACAAATTATCTGCAACAAACTCAATGGTGTTCACCTAATTTGAATCAACGAAGTTAATACTATGATTTACTATGACATGATTCTGTAGCCCATTGTATGCTTTCTATCAATCTGCAATTATTCTCAGGCGAACATCTGACTTGAATGAGAATGCCCAATAGGTTCAAGCATGTCTTCCTCTTCTTTTTGGAATATACCAACACTAAAAGAAAATGGGTACTTGTTTGGGTGAGGTACGTAAAGCAAGGGGTAGTAGTTCAAACTCAAACATAGTAATTGCATGAAGTGTAATCTGTACTAATAACCACCCTTGTATTTGCGAACCCCATCCAAACAATTACCCAAAAATGTTGATGTAGGCTACTTTCTCCCTTTTTTTTCTATTGTAATTTTTTTTCAATTTGGGAGAGGTAATTGCTCGTGCAGTATTCAAAAAGAAAGTCAAATGTATTATCTTTATTCTTATTTGTGTTTATTTGTAACATAAAATTGAGGTTAGATACTGATGAACTTTTTAATTATACAGTGATTTATCAAACTGAATAAAACAACCGAAGTTACGAAAGAAAAAAAAAAGGAACATACAATCAGAAAAATTGAAATAAGCCTAATTTACTAAAAAAAACTAATATGTGGTACAATGAAATGAAGGCGGTCCCGATTGTTGAGTTTCACACCCTCGCTCACCTCGGTGTTAAAAACGGTGCAGAAATAAGAGAAAATGATGGAATAAATGAAAGAAAAAAATGAAAATAAATTCACAATTATTGTTATTGCTTCGAAAAAAAAAAATGAAATTTTTTATTGTTTACATTTAGCAGCACGTTTAACATTGAGTGTTCGAGGGTGTGAAACTTTCCACCGAGAGAAATGACCGTCGGAAAAGGAGGAAGTCCTTGTTGCTCAAGAGAAAGAAAACATTAACTGACTATAATCTACAACACGATTTGACTAAAACAAACAATATAGGATGAAGGGAAATGTAATTCACTTACCTTTATGCATCCTAAAATAGAAAGTCTGGATTGAGAGTGAAACACCCGACAACATCGACCCCCAATAAAATTCAAAGTCAAATTCAACGCCATGTTGCCGGCACACGGTACCCGGTGTTGACTAAACCATAGTTTCCCGAAAATAATGATCCGACCGTCGCAGGATTTTCCAATAAACGGAAGACAGAAAAAATATGATCAAAAAATACTCCCGAACGTAACCTCTTACCCTCAAACAAACTATTTTATCATTCTTAGTCTTTCCTGAAGCTACTTTTTCGCTTTGAATTAATCAGCTATTGTGATAAAAAGCAAAAAGCCCCCCAAAATTATGAAAACATGAGTAAAAAAAATATTGTTCGAATTCTGATGAGAGTTCAACACTATAAACAAATCAATCGTGGACTATGAAAGAGATAATTGTACTTAATACTGGAGCATGGCACATGTTAGGTAACGTGGTCCCTAAAAGAAGTCAGACCCTCCTAAAGAGTTAGTATTAACCCTAACCCAAACTCTACTCTAACCTTACCCCTAATCTCAATCCTAACGTTGTGCAATAAGAATGTCGGCAATGTTCGAGTATAAGATGCGAAAATGAAGCAGTACTACTAACTCTGTAGGTGGGACCGCACTAATTTTTAGGGCCTGGTTTACCTGATAACTGGAGCCTCTGGAACTATATCAAAGACATTAGAAGAATGAAGGAACTGAAAATCAGGGGAAGAATTGAAATTATCCAATCAGCAGCAAAACCAAAATTTACGAAAATTGCAAAGGTGCATGTTTCGAAAGGACAGGACTTTATGATGTGTTGTGCATCTAGTCATAATAGTTATGTAATATAAATTTCCGTCTGCCTTTATTGCAGGTCTTCAAACAATGATGATATGCCTTTTTATATTGCCATTATAAAGGACCGGTAACGCTCAAGAACCTTTCCAACATAAAAAAAACCCCAACGATTATCACTTTTTCGCTTTTCGATTTACTTTGAAGGAAGGCTCCACTCTCAGATAGCCAGGAAAGACTGCAAGCATTTCCAAACCGGCACAAATGTTCGCATCCAAGAGAAAATTACGAATTCAACTTTAAAGAGTGCAGACCTTGGTTATTTAACAAGATAGTATTGCGCCAATCTCCCAAGCTAAGCTAATATTAGTATTTAATAAGCTTTGCTTAAACTAGCGCGTACGGGACACACAGTGAGGCCAGAACTCATTATAGCCATTATGGTGACCTAGGTTAGCTTATTAGGTCATGAGGTTCCTAGATATTTGCTAATCTTAGCCTAGTGAAGCACAAAGCTACAAATGCAGGGCATCCAGTGAGGGTCAAACTCACTGCAGAAGTAAAGGTCTGTGTGACAAGCCTGATGCTTTTTCGCGGTAACGTCAATAGAAGGCTAGCCACATTTCTTGAACAAGGGGACGAAACTTATTCCGATTGTCTCCCTTAGACTAGACAATGTATTTGAAAAGATCAGACAAAATTATTAAATAATTTTTTCAATTTTCAAGTTGGTCCAGCTGGTTGGCTGGCAATGTATGATGCATACAGCCAGTACTAATAGAGCTAAAGGGCTGAAAAATAAAACATTTATTCCCAATTATGTCGATAGGAACCTTTTCTCTTTTAAATTCCCCTCAAAAAGGGGTTTTTAGTGGGATTCAGTTTACAAAGTAAGTTTATGCTATATTGCTCCCTTAGTTTGCGTCTTGAAAAATTCACACTTTTTTTTCAGTGATAACTACCCAACAGAAGGCAGGAGAAGCAGCTTATTTATTAGTCACCCATTTTTTTTTTTTTTATTGATCATTCCCCACACGGCATGTTGTCAAAGGACGTTGGTCACATGACTGTTTCTATCGAGTGACTAACCCGAGCAGAGGATTTTTGTTTATTCCTTTGGTTTTTGGGGGGTTTTTTTTTTATTTCTTTTTCGGAATGATTTCTTCATTTTTCTTGAACTGTTGAGTTAAAGTTACGTAAAGCCTGTGATCATTCAAAATCAGTTTTTAGAAAAAAAAACTTATTATCATAAGACATTTTGGGTTGATCTAATGATACAATTCTCCCATTTAATTCCCACAAGAGAGGAAAATTTCGAAATAAGTAATTTTGTTCCCTTTGAATCACAAAATTGTCTTCATAATCTTTGTTTAAACTTGAAAGAGGATCACCTGTCTAGCGGAACACGGTGCAACCGTGTGCGCTCAGGGCTTTAATAGGGGGTCGAAGAGGGGAGTGACGTTTATATATATAAATATATACATACATATATATATATATATATATATATATATATATATATATATATATATATATATATATATATATATGCATACATACATACATACATATATATATATATATATATATATATATATATATATATGCATACATACATGCATACATACATACATACATACATATATATATATATATATATATATATATATATATATATATATATATATATATATATATATATATATATATATATAGCTAAAAGAAGGGTTGTACGAAATTCCTGACTAAAATATAAAAGTCGCCACACTCTATTGACATTTGCGTCTTTTTGTAGAGTTGATGGCTGACTTATTGATGGAGAAACAGGTCTATGTGGTGTGTTCTGGGCAAAACCTTGATTTTTTTTTTAAATGGATTTAGCAGGTGGTTAGGTGATTCTCTTGACCTCAACCATGCGTTGAATCTTGGAGCAAGGTTGACATATTTATCAAGTACGGGAGATAATCCAAGCTTTATCTCAGACATATACCCAGAACAGTCATTAGAATAGAGTTGAATCCGGGGATGGGGTTCATCAGGAAGCAGAATTTCAATAGCAGCCTCTTGAGGTAGATCTGCACAAGTTCAACAGAGAATACTCTGTCAAAAATATTTTGTTAACTATTTGAGTGACGCTTGGGATAAACAGTTAATTGTATTAAACTATATTAAATCTCATGTCTTAGAAACATTTACTGGATCACTCATAAACATAAGTTTAACTGTACGTCTACTCAATATTTGATACCTGCTATTAAACTTCTACCCCAAGATTCATTCCTAACTTCGACACTATTCCAATGTCTGTCTTGGTTAAGTCCCTCGAATAAAACATTGGTTATCATCCCTTATTGAAGCCACCATGAAGGAATGCGTTGCAAATGTCCCTTTGAGCATTTTACAAAGAAGAGCATCATTCTCGACAGTACTAGAAGTAAGTGATTGACGTAGATTTGGGGGAATTCAAATGTGAGAAGCAAATGTCCAGAAACCTCCAGATGCGTTCCCAAGGTGATACAGGACGTGCACTTGACACCACCCTTCCTTAAAAATCTGCTAAAAATTTATTCTGCTAATTTACAAAAATAAAGGCAAATAAGTAATCTACTCAAAATATATCTCTGAAGAATCAAAATTCCAGACTTTGTAAATCATTTTTATTACTCTACTAAACAACGAAATCATTGCCACATGCAGACACTTCATGTACCACAAGTCAAGAGCTACTTCTTGTTCTATTTTTACATTCGTTCCCTCTATACATACAACAGAATCAAACTTCTAAAATTACTTCCCAAAATCTGCAACTTTGCTCCTGTATAACTTTTCATTCCTTTGGGTTTTTAAGAAAAAATGAACAAGTTTCCCGATCTTTAGTTATGGCTCCTTCAGATGAATTGATTGGGGTTTTAAAACACAGGAAAATTCTGACCTGATCACCCTTATAATAGTGCAATATGAAACTAAAAATACCCCCCCCACACACACACACACAATATACTTTTTGTGTCCTCACCCCTGCGAAAATATATCCTCTTGCAACCCTCTGATTGCAGTGGCACTTAACACTCATGGAGACTTCTTTTGTCCGTCCAAACTGTTGGATTTCGTAGAGGCTTCAAACAATAAATCAATCGAAACCAATGATACAAGTTTCTTGCAACATTCCAAGTTATAGCATTCATATAAAACCTTTCATGAATTGGAATGGCGTAAATAAGGGATACATCCAAGTGTCCCAATACCCTGAAATGATGATAATGGTAAGTTTGGCTGAGTCATCGGCAATTGGGGTTAAAGGAGGTTGATGTGTCAGAGAAAGAGGAAGAGAGTGTGCACTGCCTCTATAACGTATCACTACCAAACAAATGCTAAATGCTACTTTTTGCTTTTCGCTTTTTTCCTGAAAGCTAAAAAGTACCCAAAAGGAATGGTCGATTTGTTGATTTCATATCGCTTGGGGGAAAGGCAGATTTCATTATGAAATATACACTTTCCGATATGATATCATAAGCTCTCGTGGTACGGGATGCGAGCTTGAAACCGTCCCAAGCCACTTCTCGTTCTGAATTCCTGCAATTTCATTTGAACATTGAAGAATACATCGACCAAAAACATTAAGATGAAAATCCTAAAAGTGTAACGTTTCCCAACAGAAAATGGTTGAAATAGAGAGAGTAGAAATCAATTGTTCATTCGGCCCGCAGACTCTGCCTGAAAAAAAACAAAAAACTTTCAAACCATGAAATTCTCTAAAACTTTATTCATTTTCAGTAATTAGGTGCCAAAAGACATGTATAACAATTATCATTCTAATCGGTTCGGCAGTTCAAAGTTCAATATTTTTGCATGTTGACTTGTATTTATTTACAAATAAAATGTAAACAAACAATCGGATCAACTGTAATTCACCATTTTCAATTTCTGGTGTTTTGTCAACATTACAACCAAATTTCAGCAAAATCGACCAGTATTTGACAAATTTTCCCAACTGTAAACAATAACAATACTTATAAACAATGCGGAAACAATTGGATCGGCAATTCCCGCGGTAGAATCTGTAGAAATTGATGTCATGGAATCTACCCTTTCCGTGTGGCCCCCAAAAATTTCAAGAAATTGCACAAAAAATTCCTCTTACTGTAAATTTTGTCCATTTTTGGCAGAACATACGTTTCAAGCTAAGTTGCCAATTTAGCTCTTTTGGACCTGGATGTAGCTTCTTTTCTATTTTTAGTCAGAAATTTCGAATCTTCATTCTTCCTTCAAATTTTACATCTTCAAATCTTATATAAATTAATATTTACATCAGTTTTTCAATCAAAATATTGGCTCCGGTCAAGTGCAGTGGTAAAATCATTGCAGGTCAAGTTACTGCTGATGTTTACAAACGCTGAGGCTATCATAACCAATGGGGCTAAAATATCATCCCAAAACAGCTAAGTTGGCATCACTGGAATGAGGAAGTGAGATTCAAAATCAACGTACGCAAAAATCTCAGATCCAAAATTCATGATGAGTTCATGATGATGCTTGAAACATAAAGTTTCAATGCAATTGGTAACGCCATTCTGAGGGTTTTATTTATCATCGGTTATTTCACACATGTAATATTAATTCCATTGCGTGACATAGTAAAATACCGAGGAGAAAGGCACGTGATCTAGGGTAATTGAGGAAAGGGCATGGATAATTCATGTCAAAAGATATTTTCATTATTTTAACATGCAGGACCTCGTACGAGAGCTTAACAGACTGAGGTACCTTAGTGGACCATTTGCGTGCAGTGCAATGAGGCGATCTTTACTCGCAAATACTTACGTCAAAACAACATTATCTATCATACTTTGGAATAGAGAAATAATTATCAATCGACGGGGAATTTATCAAGGAACCAATTACAATCATTTGATATAGGAAAAAGTTTATCAGAAAGAAAATCTCGATTGATTTCAATGACATGGTATCGATTAGGTTATATTTTCCGATCATATTTGTCACGTGACTGACCTCCCTATTGAAAGGAAAGGTGTGTAACCTTCATACGTCAATGAAGGCAAATCTATGATCATAAATAACTTAAGGGGTTCGTAAATGATTGTCTCGATATCTATGAACGTGTTTGAATAGATGTGACGCATATGTCCGCACAATATGGCCAACTCAATCCTCTTGTCCAATTAAGTAAGAAGAAATCTTGGAGAAACGATACCGTAAACAGGGTTGTAGCTGGAGATATGGGGGCTCAGGGGACTTGGCTCCTTGTCCCCTTACATTTAATGAGATTTGTTATTGTATAGGGTTAGTAGAAATGCAGTAGGTGAACTACTATTCATAAACCGCTTGCCCCCACCCTCATTGAGGGGCTGGAGATGATTTGAAATAGTGACCCGTTAGCCTCGCCCCTGAGTATTAATATCTATTTGTGTCCGGTTGGTAAGTTTCAACACCAAGACACATAAAATTATATTAACGCACACATTAGTTTGTTTATACTGTATGCCGATCGGCTACCTGAAGATAAAATTTCAATCACACGCCCCTTCTTCCTTCTCAACACCTAAAAATAGATTCAATAGAAACTGTCACATGACCAACATTTTTTGGCAGCATACTATGCTCGGATGATCAATCAAAAAATTGGAAGAATGAAGAAGTTACTTCTCTTAAATTGTTGTTTGACAGTATATAGTAGTATTCAAAGTGATCCATTTAGTATGAACAGTAAATAGTAAATTGACTTCCCAGAATCAAATCTTGTTGGGGAGGGGTTGTTAGGTTTACGAAAAAGGCGTTTTCTCTAGGTATAAGGATTAAATGGTGTGACTTGTTCAAGCGATACATGCATACAAAGTCAACTAGACCAAGTCAAAAACTGAAGAAAGTTATGTTGGCAGTTTTGGTTGACGGTTCCTAAGAGGTAGCATGAATCATTTCTTTTTTTTATTTTTGGCACCTTCTTAGCCCAAAATTCTGACCTTTTCGTCCCATCTTCCGAAAACTGATAAAAAAATCTCTCGTTTATTTATTTACATCATTTCACTTACCTATCTATTTATTACACCGTTCCTGGAAAACCAGCTGCAGAAGTCTAGAATTGGGGCAATATTGAAACGAGTCAGATGCTCACAGTGATGGGTAAAACAAGTCGGATACTGGCATCAGTGGTTGGTGTTTGAGGCCAGGTAAAAGTCAGGATTTCTAATGCTGATTTTCAAAACCTTACACATTTGGAAGATTGGCACAATACAATCTTCCAATTTCCAAGTCCCCTTATTCGGTTTTTCTTTCGGGCTAATTTCTTGTAAATGTAAATATCCATTAGATTTTTGTGTAAGCCGTTTGTATTTGAGAACGAACGACTCTTCTAATTGAATGTTATCAATGGAATGAAGCAAATGTAGCTTAAAACTTTAACTAAAAAGAAATTTTGAAATTATGTCCAATTATAAATACATACCTTCTTGACCTTTTCAAAGTTAGGGCTCTTTCATTAATGATTATTCATGCATAGAATCTTTGCTCAGAGAACTTATGCCGATGAGTGTTCATCTGTGATAATATTTGTGTGTATATGAATATATGTGTGTATACTAGTGTAGAATCATGGTTCTATAGAGTTCTCGATAGTTTTTGTTGAATGGTTGTTCGCTTTGTTTGTGGGTCCACGTGGACGTCAATGGAAATGTTGAAGGAGGAAGCTGATGTAAAGAGAACGTGCGTGCCAAGTACCAATGTGGACACAAATATTAGATATAGTAAAAAAGACAAATAAAAGCATGAAGATGAATAAATGGGAGGTACAAGTAACTCATAACACTTATGAAAAATAAAGAATATAAATGAAATACTTGTAATGGAAACAATATGATCTTGCGTGTAAAGAGAGTAGACCTGTATAGATAAGGTTATTCCTATAAGAGAAAATGAAATACAGGAAAGAATAAGTATTGAGGAGACACGTGGCATAACGGGTCTAATGTCATTTGTTTTTCTATCGAATGGAGCCTGATAAGTAGAGCCTGTTATGATGAATGGTATTTTAGCTCGGTATCAACAACGTCACTTCCTTCGACGATCCCGTATAAAAGCCCTGAATACACATGGTCAACTGATTATCTTATCTTCCTTTCCTTCTCGCACACATGGTCAATCGTTTATTTGGCCCCGGTTTCTCGAGCCGGTTATCTTCCTTTACCTCTCTATAAATTCACAGCCCGTGCAGTCTCTATTCAGTGAACACGACCGTGCATATATATTGTCTTACCACTCATCTTCCTCGATCAGTGTATTCATTCGCAAGACCTTTATAGCTATTAGATGCAAATACTGCCACTACTATTTTTGGCAACCACGCAAACGCTGCGTTCATTATTTCGCCCCCTCTAGCTCCTTCTTGCATCTATCCTGACTAACTGCCTTTTCATAATGTAGCTTGGTCAACTAGATCACTCATTATGACAGACTCAACTCATCAGGCTCCATTCGATAGATAGAAGAAACGATATTAGATCCTTTATGCTACGTGTCCCTTGAATTCTTATTCTATCCTATATTTCGTTTTTAGGCCTAAGAATAACCTAAATCTAACCGACCTCTTCTCTTCTCTAAAGACAATCAAATGTATTAATATCTCCATTCCACATATTTCATTTACATTTTTTATCTGTGCATTAAATGTATCTCTCATTTTTCACAAATGAATATTTGTATGTGTCTTTTTACTCTATTTGATATCTGCGTCCAGATTTATACTTGGAGTGCATGTTCTCTATACATCTCCTTTCCTTCATAGATTTCTCCTGTGACGTCGGTGCGACCACCAAACTACGTGGAAACAAAATCCTTTGTCTTCAATATCTTTCCGTGACCTATTTCTCGACGAGAACCCCTAGAAATATCCCGAACCATAATTTCTACAAAAAGTTCACTTTCCAATTAGGATTTATCCCACAGTACACTTGACCAAGGTAGATTATCAAAAAGCAGTTAGTTCAGGTTAGTTGCAAGAATAAGTTAAAAGTAAATAGTAAGAGCAACGTTTGCGTAGTTGCCAGAAATAGTAGTTGCAGTATTTGCACTTAGTAGCAATGAAGTTCTTACGAATTCTCACACCGAGGAAGATAAGTGACAAAAGACACTATATATACTAAGAGAGTTACAGTCAAAAGATTGAAACCAAGTCGACGGCAAGTTTAGAGAAAAGGAAGGAAAAAGGTAACCAGCTTGAAGACCAGGTCAAATAAGCTTAACCGGCTAGGAGGGCCAGAGCCGATGAGCGTTTGAACACGTGTCTTCGGGTTTTTTTATAGGGAGTCATCGTAAGAAGTGACGTTTTAGATATCTAGCTAAAAGTAGGTTTTCGTATCAAATCATGACTAAAAGTATAGGGGCACCACACAAGCAAGTATCCGTTAAAATGCCAGGATTATTTCAAGTACGGGGTATGGCGTACGAGTCGGGGGGGGGGGTACCCCGCAAAAATATCTGGCAAAACATGAGTTAAACTTTGAGTGTGATTCAGGCAGAACCATATGAAATTTCGAGCAAATCAAGTTCTCTACCCCTTTGGCGGAACAGTTCTTATATGCCTATGGTACATATAAATTGGCAGTCTTGTTGCATCTTTTTGTAGCCTTGGCATGGACTTTCGGTGCATGGTATACATTCTTTAAAAGATATTCTGCCAGGGAGGATGTTCTTGAGACTAGCAGTTTTCCTACATACATCGCATCGGCCAGCCAGATCATATCAACTTCCAGAATTTGTTTTGTTCCGCAATGATTAGCAAGCTACAGTCGAAGACAAAAGAGTTATGAGTTCAATCGGTACAATTGCATTGTGCCAAAAGAAGCCACTGTTATGTGATTTACAAAATGCACTGGCATGAACCCTACATTCAGCAAACTTGGAAGGATACAACGTACACAAGAAAGTATGCTCAAAATTATATAGAGATTGCAAGACAGCACAGTTTATGAAAGAAAAAACAAGAGTTAAAGATATCATAAAACCCATAAGAAAACTTTATTGACGATACATATGTTGCAAGAATATCGTACAATTGCCAGACATCAAGATTCACAACGTGGATCCCCAGAGATCAAATGCAGAATTGTGACCGACAAAAATAACATGGCGTGATGACTTGAACAAATTCTGGGGATATTGGTACTGCACAACCTATGATCGAGCGATCTAGTGAATCTTGGCGAAGGTCTATGTCCCACGGTGAACTTTAAGAGCCTGATGTTGCTGATGATGTTGGAAATATACCATTGCTCTAAAGTTGCGTACATTGTTAAACTGATGTGAATCGTAGATTCCAAGCTTGACCCAAAGTCTTACCTTCTAAAGTTGGATTTTGAAATTGACAAAAGTGTGTTTTACATGCTTTAAAATGTAGTGAAGTTAATGAAAAGGATGTCTGCTCGGAAAGTATCCAATTGTTTTGAATATCACAAGGTTATGTAATTTGGAAACCAATCATAGAGCACCTTACTACGTATGCAAGGACAGATACTCACCAATTGCCTTACTCAGTCGATAGAGAATACCATTGGGTATTGTATGGCTGGTGCATTCACAATGAGCTGATGAGTCATTTTTCACGTTACAAGAAAAACATTTTTGCAAAACATCGCATCATTCCTCCGGTTCAGATTTTGCTCCTTCTGACTTCTGGCTTTTTCTTAAGGGATGTCAGACTGTGAACGAGATTAAGAAGAACGTGACAAAGAAGCTGATGGTGATCTCAGAAAAGAACTTAGAACTGTTTTAAAAAGTGAGGCAAGAATAATTACGTGCAGTCCCACCAGAAATAATCTGATAGGACTGAGACACCATGGCCCAACAGATGCTATCTTCTCATTGATATTAAATTGATTATTTTCTGAACAAACGTATCTGTGAAGCCATCTGCATTTGCAAATACAGTTCGACAGATACCTTCAACCAAACAAAGGTTTCTTCAGTTTTTAAGCTGGTCTGGCTAGCTGACTGGAAACGTAGGTATCGTGCGTACATGCCCACACCAATCAGCCTAAGGACATTACTTTCTTAGTATTTGGTAATGCCTCTGGTATTTCTACGGATCCCATTAGTTTTATATCAATGCAATATCTTTGCCTTCTACCCGAATGTTTCGGAAATAGCTGTCTTGTCCCACCCGACTTACACCCGAACTTTCCAACCTATTTTCAATGTTTGTCTTCTGTTACATTTAATCGACATTTTCGTTCTCACGACACACTTCTGCTTCTTAAAATATATTTCTTTATACATCACGAGACCGAAATAAATTCGTGACTCATTGCTTGTGGCAGACGATATATATATATATATATATATATATATATATATATATATATATATATATATATATATATATATGCGTGGTTGGTCACTCAATAAAAAATGCAATGCAATCAATGTCTTTTAGCAGCACGTCGTGTTGGGAGTGATCAATTAAAAAATCGGAAAGAAGGTAATCAATCAAGTTACTTCTTTCACATTTAGTTTGGCAATGATCGCTACAAAAAAGTTTGAATAATCAGAAATCAAGCCTGACACAAATTAGAGTTCAATTTTGCTTAAAATTACATTCGAAATTGAACTTACAACAAAAAACCTTTTTAAGGGGGAATTTGCGGGAAACCAAAGAAAAGATGTTTGCATAATGAAGAGTAGATGTTGAAATATTCAGTCCTCTAGCTCCATTGGTGCAGTCTGTACGTGTGATACTTACATAACAAGCCAGTCAGCAAGCTAACCGGGCCAACTCAAAAACTGAAGAAACTTTTGTTGACAGTTTTCGTGACAGTTTGGTCAGCCATTTCTAAAATTGCTTATGATATATATATATATATATAACACCAACGCTTACATATGTTTAGAGACATTCAAAGACACTTGAGTAATTTAGCATCTGCTGACTTGGCCTCTGAGATGCTCACAGACATTTGTAGCCTTTTTTGTTTTCTTGGAGCATTGCAAAACAACAATGCAACACATACATAAGTGTTACCTAATTATCTACATGATAGAGAAGATAAGTAAGATGTTTACATGGATGTGAGGCTGAAATTCTACGTAGTGACAAGATTTGACTTCAGTCCAATGAAACCTGAATTATAATCAAAACAAATCTCTCGACAACATAGAAGTAAACAAGAGAAATTTAGAGGTAACATTGTGAGAATGCTCTGAATTTTTGTATAGAATTAAACGCAAAGACAAGATAGTCAATTGAGATCAATAGGTAGGCAGGTTTCTCTGGAAGTTTGCCTTGAATTGAGTTATTACGTTAGTGCAAAAATGATTTTTGTAATTTAAACTTTGATGTTATTTAAAGAATAAACTATTCTTTAACAACGTTTGCGTAATATACCATTTTGAAGCATGAATTTTGCTCAATTTATCCAAACTGAACATTTTCTTTAACACTATTTATTCTGGTTTATTTGAGGTAGCGGAAAATTTTTGCAATATCAACCAAATATTTGGCTACGAACCATTAACAAACGTACAGCTCAACATTGATTCGAAAAATTTCGAAGCGGAGACAAGGACTTTGAAAACCTGGATATCCGTCTATGATTGACAACATCCAATCGAGGGCAATTATCGGGATGGACCCACGCAAAACAATCCGAAAGTTGTTCGTCAGCGTTTGACATTTGAACCTGATCGTGAAAGCAAACAAGCTCGACAGGTCGTGGAAATGATCCTGGAGAAATTGAACGAACTAAGCTACGAAACTCTACCTTACCAAGTTTACACACCAGACCTCTCTCCGATCAACAACCACTTTTCAAGCATTTCGACCACTTTCTGCAAGTGAAAATTTTGAGCAGCCAGACAGCAGCTTAAAACGCTTTTGAAGAATTCATTGGTTCAAGGGCACCAAAATTCTATTCTTCTGGAGTGAATAGACTTGTTTTAGTTGGTAGAAATGTGTAGATTCTGAAGGTTCTTATTTCTATTAATAACTTTTGTTCTAAGCAGAGATATACTGCTTTAAAGATGTTGGTGAAAAACTGCGATTTTTTTCGCACCAGTCTGATGCGTATGGGAAAGAGTTAAACTTTTGAAGTATTAATATTATTAAAATGAATGAAATTAATAACCATCGCTACATTTCTATAGTCTGTTCTATGGCATCCATACATTTTACACTATATTCTTCACAAGGCAAGGTGTACACCGACACTACCGAATGAACGGGTGACGCTGGAAGAAAAGTTTGAAGTCTTCAATTAAATTGTTTTATAAAGAAAAAAGTTTTTTTACCTCACAGAAAATAATGCTGAACAGGGGAAATTTACTAATGTAATTGCATTATTTTAGAGTCAATACAAATAGAAATATAATTCGTATTGGGGGTTTGTGCCCTTAATTGCAATGGTATGTACAAAAGAAGTTAAACTTACTTCCAAGTACATAATGCCATTCAAGCTGCAGATAACGTCAACAAAACGTTTGGAAAGACCACTACTATAGTGCGAACTGTTCAGCATTGGTTCGATAGATTCAAGTCTGGAAATATGAATACGAATGATAAATCTCAAAGAAACACAAAACCTGTTCCTAATGGCGAATAATAATCGACAGTAGTGACCAACGACCGACGAACAATGGTTTGAGAACTTTCTAGAGACATTAAGACTCAAGCATCAACCACATGATATCTCAAGACAAGATTTATTGAAACTTTGGGAAAATCAGCCAACGTGAATTGGTTGAAATGCTCAATGGGAGTGTAACACACCCAACCCTCGCAGCTGACAGCATCAAAGCTTACAGAATTGGGATATGAAATCTTGCAGCATCCACCATATGCATCTGATTATTTTATTTCTCTTAATTAATTTAAAGACACAAAGTTCCAACAGCAAGTTTGTTTTGATTTCCTCGTGAGACTTTTGCTGGAGATTTGTTTCCAGCAACAGTACTTGAAAAAAAATTCTCATTTTAGTTGATTTACAGACGTGCGACACGTATTTGGGCATTAGACTGTGAAATGGTAATAAAAAAGTGATTATCTCTGTACTTTTGGTTTCTCATTATTTCGCAAACTTCGAATTAAATCCAACCTGATGGCAATTTCGTCAAAACGGCACTCTTAAATCCCTAACAGTGTCGTAATAACGGGGTTATACTCTAATTTCATCTCGAAGTCTAGAATGATAAAGTGTTTCTCTGTTGTGATAGGTGCGTAAAGAGTGGAATCAGAGATTCTTGCCTTCATTATTCTGACCTCTAGAGAACCTGAAGAGTATTTTCATCACGAATCCATGAATCTTAGATTGTAAGAAAAAAAATATTGCACGGTGATCAGTTTACACGAATGTTATTTAGGATGAGCAAAATGTTGAAGATGAAATAGCATTCTCTGCATAACTGATCTCCTCTTCTTTCTACTGACAACGATCAGAAGATAAAAGAGATTGCGTTCTTGCCTCCTTTCTCCATTGCTACGTAGAGTCACTGACGTAAGAGATATAATCACGACTACTGCATCATCATCATCATCATCATGGCCATGAGGTCCTCAACATCGTTTATGCCTTGTAAATAAGGCATCTCAATGAAGAGCAGTATATATAGTATTGGCATACCTGACTAAACTCGGATTGGCATCGCCAGAGGGAATATATCGAGAGGTTCCAAGAGACTGCAGAGACTGCATCTGCGTAGATCCGACACTCCCGCACCCTGAAGAAAAACTTACGAACTCTGGTTGTATTATAAGATGCTACTTGGGTGTCCAGAGTCAGTAGTAATGATTATTCAACCCCGAAATCACGTCTGACCCCAGGATCGTCATTTGATGAAGCCTTTGTTTTAGACACCGCTGTTTTTTTGTTTTGTTTTTTTGTTTTTTTCAGCAGTAGTTGCAAGAATTTATTTATCCACGTATCACCACGTATAATAATTGGCAATGTGCAGATATCTTCTGTTACGCCAAGGGACCCAAATGACATACAAAAATATAATTTCATTCACGTTCTAATGACGTAGTAAATATGCTGAATTTAAAGAATAAGGAAAAAATATAAAAAGTAATTAAAAATCCGTTTATGGTCCACAAAACGCTGTTCTCCAAGCTCGCTGCAATGAAAATCTCTGTTATTTACGGAAATGAAATAAGGGGTGGCAGTGGGATTTGAAGACTCCGTAACTGCAGGGAAGGGACACTGCAGCCCTGGGGGCAATACATTGTAAGAAACCAAAAAATAATGTCCAAAAGTCATTCTTTAAAAAAAGTTGCAGGAGGTCACGGTCAGACCTAGTGCCGACACTTACTAATTGTAATGTTTATGTCAATATATATATATATATATATATATATATATATATATATATATATATATATATCAATCATTTATGCCGTCAAATGAATAAACTAGTTTATTACATAAATATTTGAATAATTAGATATTTAAATTCCAGAAACAGATAATTATATTTGTCTTAACAGGACTTGCAGTCGGTCCAGTCCCGCTAAGACAGTCACCTAGGGCTCAAAGGCCTTGGAGTCGCTCTTGGCAGGGAGAAATCCACCATTGGCGAAGAACACAGATTGCGAGACAGAATGATCGTTAGGATAAAACCAGGGGCACGAATTCTAAGTCTTGCCGGGATGCATAGAACCCTTGATCCGTCCCAGTGTCTTAGTTGTAGGGATGATGAAAAAATATTACCCAAGCTGCTGTCTTTTGCGCTATATTCAAATGTTGTATCATTATCAGTCTTTTCACGTCCGTCTTTGGACATAGACCTTCCCCAGGATTCGCTACAATTCTCTTTCATGGGCGTCGCGGAGCCAGTATGGTTCGCACAGATGTTGTATAGAGCGATAAATTTTCTTCATCAGTCAAATAAGAAATCTATTTTGTCTGACTACTTCCGATCGCACGGAAAGCCTAGAATTTTCCATCTCTCTCTCTCTCTCTCTCTCTCTCTCTCTCTCTCTCTCTCTCTCTCTCTCTCTCTCTCTCTCTCTCTCTCTGTGGCTGACTCTGTTACTGACCCACTGGGGTCACTCGCAAAACGTTTCATTGCCAAAGCCACATAAATGGGACAGGCATGTAAGTCACAATACTTAATTACGTTTCTCTGCCTTCATTCTACCACGAGTGTCACTGATTTGTCCTTTTGATAACACCACTTCGATCTCATGTGGTCAAGTCACGTTGCTGAAACGAAGTATAATTGCAGACCATTACTACCGCAGTGAGTTCAATTTTATTAGGTACGAAAAACTAAGCTTAGTAAATATGAATAGAACAAAACTAATGGATGCCTCGCTGTGAAGAGACGGTTAGCAAGCTATTCTTACTCACCATTAATGCTGCAATGATTTCAATCCTCATTGGGTGTTCTATTTTGTGACATCGTGTCAGATTAAGCTAAGCTTAGTGAATATCCATTATGAGCAACTAACCGCGTAGCAGTGATAGCAAACTGCAAAATAGAGACAACTCCTGTTCTGGAGTTTGACGACAACAAAGAGCCTCACCGTGGAGTAGTGGTTAGCAAAGCTACTCCTGTAGAATCCTAATGATTTCGATCCTCATTTATGAGACATGCCTTGTTGCCTTGGCCGTCTCATCACCTGGGCAGATGGGGTAGTTGCCTTAGTGCCCCACAATTTTAGAGGCCCAAGAATTCAATTTAAGAAATAAGAATTAAGGTTCATGTCATCAAATAGCGAACATGTTTAAACCAGTTCTTGAATCTTTATTGAATCCATGTATTAGATCAGGGTCGGTGCTACGGCCCGCAGGCCAAATCCAGTATCATGCTTTGCCCGGGGACCAAATTCTGTTCATAGCTTTGCCTGGGAGTACAAATATTTTTACAAACGGCTCTGCTTGAGGCTGAGATAATCATCGCAAGCTGTTGAGTTTTCGCCGAAGCTGCGATTTGCTTCGACAAGCAGAACTTGTGGATTGGAGGGAGATTCATGCTAGCCTATTTTGTCTCAGCAATTTACCTGATTAATATGACTGATACTATACTCAACAAAAAAAGTTACCAAAAAGACACCACCCTCGGTGACAGTTATGTCAACGTTGACAATACTGAGATCAAATTTTCGAATCAAAGATGAGTGATGAGATAGTTGTTCTTGAGAGAGAGATGAACCCCTCTTGCATATGAAACACGACAAAAATATCATTATCTCGGCCCTGCTCCACCCCGATTTAATTTGATAATATCAACGACCACCCTCACATAATCTCTACCCCCCAACCGAAAGTGAAAGGATAAGGTTTCCTGTAACAGCTGATAATACTTATATACTTGACTAATTGCCTTTTGGTTCATCTCAAAACGATTCTCTGATGAATTCCCAACTATTGACAGAAAGAAAAAAAGAAAAATTGCTCTAGTGATTTTATTTGGACTAGCAGGAACCCGCCCTGTTGTACAGTTTCCAGCGATTATATATATATATATATATATATATATATATATATATATATATATATATATATATATATATTTGTGTGTGTGTGTGTGTGTGTGTGTGTGTGATTATTTTATGAATACGGTGTATACAACAGTATTTATTAATCGGAAAATAAGGGAAAATGGTTGTACATAAACTACCATTGAAAATCTGAAAATCCACTAAAACCTTTATTCATGCCCCGTAATTTTGATTTTCCGAATTTATGGATACATTTGAGAATTGCAGTTTCTTCGCAATTTTAAAATACTTGGGGTTTGCCGTTCGCTCGTTATGATAGCATGAGACGTTATCATTTGAAATAAACGGACATTTTAACATTGTTCAATTTAAAATTACCACTTTGATAAAGCTGAAAGGCGAAACATGTTAGTAAAATGGATGTAAACACCTATTTTTCTTCATTGACAACTTATTACGAATGTATATATGTACATTGAATCGAGAGTTAGGGTTACTTCCCTGAAAACTATTCACTCTCAAATATCCCCCTAGGTCTATCTAGTATGCAAATTTGATTGAACTGCGCCAGTGTTTAAGGAGAAGAGGCACTGTGACAAACAGATCCATTTGTTTTATTAAGCATAGAATATGATTTTGAGGGAGAGAATGTTCTGGCGATGGCCTGGCCTTCCCGAGAATGGAATCAAATAACCGAGTTCAAACTCCAGCTGGAGCAGTTCTTATCCACTCCCCTAAATTCCCCTGGGGAAGGTATCAATCCACCTCTTCACCTAGCAATGGTTATATAGCTGAGTAGGTAGAGCCCTTCATCCTATAAGACAGTTAATCTCCTTATCATGTCTACAAATACTTTTTTTTGAATTCTCTTCTCAAATAGGATTTTAGTGGGGTCAAATTTGTAACGTAAGTTTGAGCAAAATTCATCCCTCAATTTGTGTCCGCTTGTTGGTTTGTTCTAATTCAAACTTTTTCAATGATCAATACCCAACGAAAGGCGAAAGAAGTAAGTTATTCATTAATCCCCGTTTTCCCAATTTTTTTAATTGATCACCCCAACACGGTATACTGCCAAAAGACAATGGTTTTGTGACCGTTTCTATAGAGTGACTAACCAGACAAGAGTTTTTTTAATATTTTATTTTCCTTCAGTTTTTAGCCGGTGCACGGTGTTGGCATAAGTCCAACGCCAGCCACTAGTATTTGGTTTGGGAATACAATGCATCTATCTCAGCCACAGTGCAAAACTAGGAGTGAGTTTTTTCAAAGAGTAAAAAAAAGGGTCTGGTTAGTCATTCATTGGAAACTATTACGTGACCAACGTTTTTGTCAGCATGCCATGTTGGGTGTGATCAATTAAAGTTATGGAAAAAGTTGAGATAAATTGATAAGTTACTGCTCTCACCTGTCTAAATTTTCAGAAAACAAGCCTGATACAAGTCAAGGAATCACTTTAGCATAAATTTACATTATAAAGTGAACGCCCCACTTTCTAGTCAAAAGAAGAAGTAAATGTTCACAGCATTTCAACCATTGGTGCAGCTTATGTGCGTCATACATACACAAAGACACACACACATACATACATACATACATACATACATTGTCCGCCAGCCAGCCGGACCAACTTGAAAACTGAAGAAACCTATTTTTGACTATAGGGTTTCACAGTTTCTAATAAGATTTATTGAGTAGGGTTTGCCCCGGGCTCAGGTAAGGTAGGTCCTACTCAAGTGCTTGTTTTAGAGTGAGGAAGGGGAGGAGGGAATGATTGGGAAGAGAGAGAGAGAGGTTAAGCGTGTGAGAATGCTTCAAAACCTGAGAGAGTGGTTAGAGAAAACAGAGCGACGGAACGAGAGATTTATAGAGATATTTCGATGAAGTCGTCATGTAAATGTACACAGAAAAATCATAATAAACCATGGTTAATATGTACGCAGGGGAGTACCTAGTGATTTTTATTGGCGGTGCAGGCCACTAATTTGCCGACAAGGTGGGCGTGTCCATCAAGAAAATATGAGGAAATTGGATATGACCTACGAATGTATACAAAAGTCTCAGATTTTTTAATGATTTTTTACAAGTATATCATATTTCTACTAGACGTATTTAATACATCATCTTGGTTAAAATTTCCCAAGAGAAAGAGCTTTCGTGCACCCGTGCGTGTATGCATATGAAAGAGACAATAGTATATGCGATGTTCAAGCCAAGCTAAAAGCCAGAATTCTGTATGTTGATTTTCAGACAGTCTCACCTAACTTATGAAATTAGTTTGACACATCGATCGTTTTCCCTTTTGGGGGTTGTAACAGAGAGAGAGAGAGAGAGAGAGAGAGAGAGAGAGAGAGAGATATGGAGAGATTGTATCTGTATGCAAAAAAGAGGAAGAGCGGTTTGTACATGAGGGAGAAAAAGAGAGAATGCATGTGAGCAACATGTACAGGAGAAAGACGGCTTATGAATAATATCTGTAGGAGAGAGGGATAGTAGGTGAATACTATGTACCAGAGAACAGGGGTGGGGGTGTTCAACTTCAACATTCCTCTATCTCCACCCCATGTACGCCAATCGAATGACTGTTACATTAGAAGATCCCAATAAATTTTTTAGACAAATATCAAGGTGATAAACTTGGACAAATAATCGTGCATTTTATGATAAAGCCGCGATATTTTGTACCCTTATAGCTAAAGGCCACCACCCACCCCAACCCAAGAAAATCAATTGCATATTGAGTCAACATGGATTTTCAATAAACAGTTGTTGCTGGCGGCCATTTTGAAATGGCCGCTGTGGGCGACATATTGAGAATTCATGATGTCTCAATACCCAGATTCTTCTGGAATGCCTTTAGCTAAAAGTGTTCCAAAGTTTTTGCTTTTATCATAAATTTGTCTAGCTCGTTACGCTATCTTACTTCCCGTCGACCACAGCCTCGAACCTGATCTCTGAAGATTCACGTTGTAAATCGTGATGTCCAGCGGCTAACTGACATTCTCGCAACGTAACCAGACTAGTACCATTCAAGTTTTCTTATGGATTCCATATTTCAGGATTCCTGTCTTTCCTCTAATCTACTGTGCTGTCGTGTGACCTCTCAATGTGAGGTTGAGTATGATTCTCTAATGTGCACGTTGCATGCTTCTCAGTTTGAGGGTCAATGTTTTGGCGAGGTTCTAGGTTTCAGTTCCATATGTGATTATCGGTAGGATACATTGGGTTTTTTCAGGACTAGTGGGATTTTCTTGTTCTCAAAAGTAGAGCTCACTCTACCGAAAGCTTGCCAACCTAGTGTGATTCTTTGCTTGATTTCATCTTTTTTTGATGTCTTCATAGATAAATGACATAAAAGAAGTTTCCATATGGTAACTATCCGCTTAAATACGTCAAGTCCTACTTCACCCCGAATCTATGAATTACACACCTGCTGATAAAATCCGTGCTACATCAAGGACGCCTATTAGTAATCAAAGAACACGATTTAGTTTTACTTTTGAATTTATTAAAAAGATTTTGAAATTGGAAAAAAGAAATAATCGAGGATCAAGTTACTTCACTCGACTTTTGTTCGTCAGTGATCTCTGGAAGGTTTGAATTTTGAAAACTAGCGGACACAAAGTAAAGGATCAATTTAGCATAAACTTACACAGTAAATTGAACACCAAATATATAGCTCAATTTGCGCGGCCTGTACGTGTATTATATACACACAGCCATCAAGTCAATTAGACCATCTCTAAAACTGAAAAAAAAAAGCTATGCTGACAGTTTTGGTTGAAGGTTTTTAACTTGAAGAATCTTTAAAACATCCAAATGTTCTGTCTTTGCACTCCGACATGTGGCAGTAAGTAAACTAGTCGCGGAGAGCATTACTACTGCAGTGAGTTTGACCCTCACAGAGTACTCAAGACTTGTGACTTTGTGTCAGTCTAAGAAAGGACAATTAAATGACACACCTCACTGTGAAGTATTGTTAGCCGAAAAGTGTACAGGCCATTTCTTCTGTCGTGGATTCGATCTTCACTAAAAGCCCTATTGTTAGGCCGTTGTTTCAGACAAAACAAAGTAGCCGAAGAAGTTACGAATTCTCCCCACTCAGAAGTTATTGTTTAAGTAAAGCCAAGTAGCGCAAATTGCTATTTTTTCGGTAGGCCCTTCATATCTGGATGATTGGTGTAGCACTATCCCCCTCCCAATGATTCTCCTTCACTTGGCCTTGTATCAACCTGTCTTAAGTTTAGTGAATATCGATCATGTAGTATAGAATGTTTAATGTAATGATGTTTAAGAAGATTCCTCAGTCAAGTTTTCAAATCGTTGTAAAGTTACTTTTAATTTTTTCAGTAGTCAGTGGACTCATTTTTTTTTTCGACAAAAGTATTTACACATTGAATGGTAATGTAAACTTGAGATTGTTCCAAGACAGTTTGGGCTCAGCCATTCTCTCATGGCTAATAAGACTGTCTTGGCAAATTTTGATAGAGTACAAGCATGATTATGTTAGTTAAGATCTAAATCTATACTTAAAAATAATTTTTCATATTCGTGTAATTGAAACATTAATCAGTATTCCTTATTTTCATGTGATACAATATCGAAATAAATTGATAACAATAACACCAATAAATTTCTCATTTTGTGGAACTTCTTAAATGGAATATACTCAGGTTTATTTCTACATTGTTTTAGGTAATTAAACTCCCAAATTCCCTTGGTCCTCTAGTTGCATACATGCATAGTG
>OY735211.1:59731513-59789013 GCA_963457665.1 Thysanoteuthis rhombus
GTGTATGTAGCGAACACGCGCGCAAATGGCATCGTCAGCGCGTTATGTTAGTTTCTGTTACAGAATTAAACAGATTTCTTTATGATTAGGCTATTTTTGAAAAAGACAACACTTAAGATACAAACATAAAATTGTGATGAGAAGTGGTATTGATTACTCTTTGAATACCACTACCACATTATCTGGAAAACAACCGATGATTGTCGGAAGATCTAGAATCATCAACTTTGGGGAATGTTTTTTATTATATTGATATAAGGTTTGTATGCAAGCTAAAAAATTACAAAAAATCAATCAGAGTTTGTCTGTTATTTTCATCAATATATATATATATATATATATATATATATATATATATATATATATATATATATATATATATATATATATATTCAGTTTTCTTTGATGAGAGTCTTTTGTATCGCTGAAGAAGTCAAATTGTTGCAGAGAGTAATGTCACTCAAATCTATGAACAATCATAACTAGGACGGTGTTGTGTTTTCCACTTTTTTTTTTTGTTGTTTTGTGTTTTATTCCCATTTGCTGTCTTGAGCTTTCTGATATAGCTGTGCCAGAACGATTCTTTGGCAATGATATTTGGAATATATCACTGATAATTTCTCCTCACTAGAAAACCTGATATCTTTACTTGCCGTAACGCAGCGGGCAGCACTTCTAAAAGTATTAGCTCCCCGAAAACACCATATTGAGTGTCCATACATGATGAATTGAAGTTTGTTAGAATTGATATAAATCCATTCTGTAATCACATACATTCAACTTTGCTATTTGCGAATGAGTTGAAGAATGATAAAACTTAACTGAGCACTCGGTAAGACTCGTGTGTGTGCGTGTGTGAGTGTGTGCTTCATTATAAATATATATCCTTTATATACTCACACAAGAATATTATCTTAGAAACATATCTCACCACTCACCGCATCTTCCATTTAGGAAAGCACACCGATTATACAACAAGCCAACCAAAATTCAGTGCAGCATGTCAGCTACCCCCCCCCCTCCACACACAGATACACCAAAATAACTATACCCGGAATTAAAGAGGGATAGCCTCTTTTATACAACAGTGTATATTCTAGTCTATTCCAGCTTATTCCCTGGTGTATGAAACTAGCTAGTCTATTTCATGGGCCAGATTATACTCCGGGGTATACAGCTTGCTAGCTCAATGGAATCTATGTGTATATGTGTTAATGGTATGAATATGTAAGTGTGTGCATATATGGCATATTTGGTATGTGTGTATGAGAATGCATATGTGACATCTGTACGTAAGTGTGTGTTTGTATTCACTTGTGTTCGTCATGTATGTGCACGTGCGTGCATGTGTGCAAGTGTGCGTGTAGTATGTGTATATTCGTGTTGTTGTGGCGTGTATTCGTGTTTGAGCGTGCATACGAGACATACATGTACGTGTGTTTACGTGTGTTGAATTTGTATATGTGGTATGTAAGTGCATTTGTGTATGTGAATATGGACGCAGTATGTGTGTGTGTGGTGCAGGTATTTATATGTGCGCCAGTTATTTGAATAAGTTGAAACTTTCCCGGAAACAAAATATGTTTACAGATTCAATACCCAAGTACAGTAGACTCTCTGTTCAAGAGACTCCGATCTAACGATGAATCACTGTACTGCGCATGCGCTACTCCTTCTATCGCCTATCACAGATGGTAGCCTGTACAACCAGATTTTGAATCTCTACACCATTCTGACCGAAAGTAACATCGGCATATCTGTGACCTAGATCCTTCCAAGCGTTTGAATGCAAAGTCTCGGCTTTGAAACTAAAACGGGTAACAAATCGTCGGCATAACTGGCCATTTCTCCAAATGGTCCGAAGTTGCATCTAACCCAGATAAGAGTGCCAAATCCGGGGCACAGATCCTTTACTCTGTTGTATATCTACAAGGCTGTATGGACTGCCTTATCAGGAACGAAATTATGGACATGGTGATGGTTTATTTCCAGACAGATCACCGATTAGCCTCTGCATACCTCCCGCACTCATACAAAAGGAACGTGACCCTAAGACCCTAACACACCCGAGGGTGCATCAAGTAAGCTCGTCAGCGACTAAGCAGATGATTGGGATCACTACATTCACTACATTCCGGGCATTCTATTTGTTTACCACACATCTATTAATACTACAACAAGTGCACGCCCTTCAAAATGATACAAGGCTTCATCGATCTGTTGTCTAGCGACAGAAATGATGCAGAGACGAAATAGACTCAACCAGCTTTGATGTTCTGCAAACACTTCAGATCATTTGTTGAGACTTCTGCCCAGCAGTCACCAGTAACATTGCCAGTACACTTCCTTTCAGGAGAATTATTATCGTTGAAAACAACAAAGAGATTATAACTTGGTCCATAGTCTTCACCAAGAATAGTTGATGTATCCACAGGATGGGATTTGTTGGAATGGTCCATATACTCGTGTTGATTCAAGCTAACGATTGTTAAAACCTAATAAGATTCTCGGTAACATATGCAACACCAGCAACCTCAAAATATACACAGATGCTACAGTATCATCAAATGTTTCCCATGACCTTATGCACCGAACCATTCCTGACTGATCCTGACACACCATGGAAGACGATTCCCAGCAACCCAAAAGACCAATGGGGAAGCTAAGCGAGATAAGTGACATAACAGAATACGCACCCCCCCCCCATCAACTTGCAGCAAGGTTGGGTCTGACATCAACCAAGACAGTATACCTTAGACAACCCTTTGAACTATCACTTCCAAAAACGAACGTACAAAAGTAATGGCAAGTGTTACTTCCAATCTATCAGTTATATAGTCACGGGATCAGAGGAGAGCCATGGCATCATCTGTGATCAAATCATGCGTTACGTGATTACTGACCACCATGAAGCTCCAGTATTACCTCAACGTTAGCGTTAATGATGTTGAGGTCATGGCCACAGCCAGTTTGATGGCAGGTGATATTGTAGTATATAGTACCAAGATTGTCCAGTCAATGCAATGATTAACACATCCTACTAGCTTTAATCTGAAGAGCCTGACAGATCATTACCTTTAGAATGTGTCCGACTACTTAAATGATGAAATCATTGTTTGTTGGCTTCATTGTAGCTTCCTTTTCGCGTGCTGTTCTTCCATAGTTGTCTCAAATGAAATCATTTTTGAGAAATTTCACTGTCTTTGTCCCCTTTTATTTTTGAACAGTAAATGATTTTCTCTGAAAGATTTCATTTTTATCTTTTATTTTTTGCTATATAAAAAATAGATATTTTGTGATAAATATGCAGATTCATATGGATAACACGAATACTAAAGCATCCTTTTAACTAAAAGATTTTTGACGAAATGTTAGGATAGTTTCATCCACATTGAAAATTTGGTGATGATCGTTATCATCCTCATCAATCAGTTCCTGAAATTCAGCAGAAAATCTAGATACTTCATCTTTGTCAGCATTCACTACTTTCGTTATTTTAACATTTTTCATTCCTAATCGAGGTTCAAAGTTTTTTCGATTTGAAAGTTACATTCTCCGTTTATATTCCGTTGATAGCATGCAGGGATCGATCTGGAGTTCGAGATGATTCAGGTAGTAACGACAGAAATGGAACGAACAGATCAGTTTCTTTATTTTGAAATATCAATATTAATCGAAAATCTCTCATTACAAACCCTATCCACAACCCACTCAGCACCAGCTAGAGCAAACACAACCTCCCTGACCACCTACATACAGGAGCAAACAACAATTTTTTGAAAATAACTGGTAAATAAATAAAATGTCTAAAAAAAAAAAACCGTAGTCGTTTATAACGGCTGGTGAAAACGAAAAAAACCCAGTTACCTGTTGATTGTAATGCTGCATGGAACTGACCAATAACAACAAAGTTGTAAGTCTCGCTCTCTCTCATTTCAACATATCGACTGTTTGTATAAGATAAACAAATGCTCGCTCTCTCTCTCTCTCTCTCTCTCTCTCTCTCTATATATATATATATATATATATATATATATATATATATGTGTGTGTGTGTGTGTGTGTGTGTGTGTCCCATTACTGTTTTTGATACGACACAAGGATATATAGTATGTAGGGGGAATAAGGGAGTGGTAGATTGTGATGCGTCAATCTTCAAAGACGAGAATCAGCTCCCACCCCCGCTCAATTCAAGCCTAGATAAATGCTGGGATTTCGAATGATGACTGTTTGCCAGCCTAGAAAATCAACATTCGACACCCTGGCTTTCTTCACTTGGAACAAATTAGCTAAACAAAACCATCCTACTCCCATCAACTCATGATTAGGTAATTGACAATTCATCATGCATTGAAAAATCAGTTTTGCAAAATAATGATGCCTGAAAATATAGTTCTGTTTTCAGACTTTTATAACAAACTCTTTGAATCAAACAAGACGAGAAACATCCTTTGATTCCTTCGTTAATGAACAAACGCAAGTTGTAATCTTTATCGAAAGTTTTTCAATGATTCTTTTATGCTAAGAAAAATATTCTTTTCATCTTAGGAGTCTGTTTTTGGGTTGTTTTTTTTTGTATCTGGCCAAGTATGGTTTTGATCCGTCAGTCTGTTGACCCGTCTCCATCGCTCTATCTATCTATCTATCTCTATCTCTCTCTCTCTATGTATATATATGTAAGAAAAATCATAAGAATACACACACACACACACACACACACACACACACACACACATATATATATATATATATATATATATATATATATATATATATATATAACGGGAGAGTCAGACAGGCAGACAAACAAACAGAGGATAAGCATTCTTGGCAATAGACAAAAGAAAAATCATAAGAATATAAATATATATATATATATATATATATATATATATATATATATATGTGTGTGTGTGTGTGTGTGTGCCTCTTTTGATATTTAATATTTTCATCTTGCTTTGGTCTATTTCGGCAACAGTGACAAGAAAAGATATCATGTCTTTTATATCTAATCATTTTTTCCGGTGTGTAAAAGAAGTTTGGGATGTGTTCAAGTAGGACTCGTGAAATATAATGACACATGTGAAGACGATTTTCCTCAATTATTCCACTGTTTGGATCAACATTTTATGACATTTATAGAACTGATCATGTGAAACTGTACCTGAAATGACCTGTTGTTGTTACAGGGAGTGATTCACTCGACCTGGACAGCGTAAACAGAAGGGACAATTAAAGAAAATTGGGGCTCCTGCAGGAATCGAACCAGCGACCGATGAGATAGCTGTTTTAATGTAGTGTTGTTCATAACCATGGAGCTAAACATCCCGTCGGAAAAGCAGAAGGCTCAAATAACTTCTCTATCTACTCTCTTTTCATCTTGTTTATTTACTGTCAACGTGTCATATCATTCGAAACTCTGTTTGGAATGACCTTCCCTGTTACACGCAGAATATATCCATTCGTTGAAAAGATAACAGGTCATTAAAGATTAAAAGTTGATCTTCTGAGAAAAAGAAGCAATGCCAAGCTTTTTAAAAACTGAGTTCAAAGTTTTATGTCCACGCATCTCTATCACCCACTTTTCGATCAGTCGGTTCCGTTCTTGTGAATAACTGGAAGAGGAAGGAGAAGAATGTGTGACGTCATTAAAAGAATATCGCGCCTGATCAATAGATACGTATCAAGTGTTAGTTTTTACTGTGTTGACAAATATCATTTGTCATTATTAATTAAAAACTTCATATTTTGTCTTTTCCATTACCTGCCGAATAGCTTCACCGGGAACAATGTACAGGGTTCGACACTTATATGATACTGTTTATAGTTTGAAGAAGTATCAGTAGCATTCAAAGACTTTGTCGGACGGTTGAACTCCCATTCTACGATATTATGTTCGAATGTCATGGTTGTAAACAGATTTTTTCTTCCAAGCAACGCTTATAACTTATGATTCTGGCGTTTTCTTTTCATTTCCCTTGTTAGGCCTGTATTGCCATACTCTGTCCTTTTTGAGTACCTGGAGCCTCATCGAGTTGTACTCTGCATTTGTTTATCTTATACAAGCAGTTGATATGTTGAAATTTTACTGTGAAATAAACGCTTTGGTTCTTATTCTTCAATTCTTGAAAATCAAGTCAGACGAATAATCCTCGTTTGAATCCTTGTATTTATGGCAACAGATCAGCGTATTGTTCACTACTGCATGCAATGTCCCTTGTGCAAAAGAGTAGGTAGCAGCAGTAATGCTTGTCGTTTAGAAGTTTCCTATAAAGTTTGCCCTTAAGGAATCTCTATCATGAGAAATTCATTAGTAATGCTAAAACTGTTTCCGGCTACAATGATTGCAAATGTGTCAGGTATAAATGCCTTGCCCCCAGTATAATGAACGTGTGTTGCTTGGAGTGGTGAGGTGTTGACATCATTCAATTATCTAAACAAGCATTCTCACCTTTTCTTTCTTTTTTGCCAGTACATGTCGATCGGTGAACTCTCCGGTCTTCTTAGTATTGCCATGAAATATTATCATTATTCCATGCATTATTCCAACCGATGGAGTTGTCTTCGAAATTGTTTGATAATGGAATCAATTCTTCGTGTGACTGTAGTATCACAGCATCCACGTTACGATCTATGTCAGAGGTCGGTAACCTTTTGGCTCTGTGGGTCGGACCACGTATTGATGAGCCGACGGTGGTCCAGATAACTCACACAGGATTTGAAATATGGGATGTTATATTTTGCCCCAAATCAATGAATAATTCATGCTTGACCAAATATACCAATAGTTAATCAAAGGCAATTTAGTTGCAATTTATTTCAACTATAAGAAAACACATTAAGATTAATTTAATTGCAGTTTATTTCAGTTTATTTGATTAGAAATAACAAAACATATTCAAAACATAGAAAGTGTGCATAGTACCCAAATATTTGCTTGGTCAGTCCAAATTCCTAGCCGGGAAAGATTTGTTCCACGGACCGTGAGTTGTCTGTCACAAATCAATATACTTATTTGGCAATAATGGAAGTGCGGTTATCGTTTTTATATGCAAATAATATTTTCTCTATAAACTCATGAGACACACACTGATCATTCTCTAAAATACATTTTCTGATAAATGAGACTCTTCATTTCTCATTTCGACATTGTTAAAGTATACTTTCATGGTTCTAAAATCTGCATCTTCAGAATCACAATTAATAACATCCAGTCGAGCAATTGGAACCATCTTCTTAATCATGCCAACCATTCACATATAATCTGAACTCTGCTTGTTCTGCAATTTATTTCAACTATTCTGCAAGAATACTAATAGAATAGGATGCACGTTATTATGTTTATTGACCATAACAATATAAACCCGCTGAAAGAAACTAGGCGCAATTAATGATGTTTTATCTACGTAACAGAGCTCTGGAGTTGCTCCATATCCAAGCAAATGTTTCCCCTTATTTCGATTTTGGCCAGTGCAGGACCAAAAAGCCTGTGATGAAGTGAAAAATTGTGGGCGCCAGAAATATTTAACTTTATTATATACTTTTCGTTACGAGTTACTATCCTTTGTTCCATATTTTTTTGTCAAAAAATCAATGATAGTCTCGTATGTAAATAGTTTTCTTATCGGATGAAAAGTAAGGATTCAGTTTAGCATTATAGAGACATTGTAACTTGACCTCACCTAGAATACTTAATTTTTTTTCTTTTCACCGAATCAAAAATTGATTTTTTGACAAAAATTTATTAAACAAAGGACATTCATTCGTAACAAAAAGTGTGTAAGGAAAGAAATAATTAATTGGATGTATTGATTTTTATTTATCAAATGCAAAGTGCGTGGTAATACTTCATCAAATACGTCATTTGTATTTTTTTTCTGTTAGCAGTTACAAAAATCATTCATGTATATATGTATATTTGTGCAAGGCCCCTGAGTGTAGTTTCTGTTTTACAGATTTTCATCAAATTAAGACAGGGTGTGTATTTTTAATGTATCTTGGAGTCCTTTTCCTGTTTATACAAAAATCTTTTTTCTGAGCTTCAATAAAAGTGGGTTATATTTACAATAGTATTACAATGTAAAACTCAGCCCTGTTTTCTGTCATAGTTTCGAAAATGAACCTTTTATTGATTTCACGAAAAAAAATTTCAAGTGTTTCAGATGCAGGCCTATTAACAATGTCTCTATGATGCAAAACTGAATCCTTGTCAGGTTACTCATTCAATAGAAACTGGCTGGTGAGCAACGTCTTTTAGTAGCATACCGTGTTGGGCGTGATGAATCAAAAAGAAATTTTTTAAAAAGTTTCAATGTATAAGTTGCTTCTCTCGCCTTTTGTTTGGGAAGTGATCACTTAGAAGTCTGAATTTTCACAGTAGCAGGAGCAAAAGCTGCTCAATTCACCATAAACTTACATTGTAAATTAAACCCATCAATAAAAACTTATTAAGGAGGCTTAAAAAACTGTTCATCGTAGACACATCGAGGAGTAAATCTGAATTTTCGGCACCACTGGCGTGGGCTATACGCGTGATCCATCCATCCATCCATTCATACATAGATACGTAGCCAGCTAGATCGACATGAAAACTGAAGAAACTTATGTGGATAGTTCTGGTGACAGTCTTGGTTGATGGTTTCTAACATGTATATGGTACGTTTTCCTAGAGAAAATAGTCGCTTCATACTTGGGTACGAAACCATACAATTGCCCTTCTTGTTTATCCATCATCATTTCATCCTATATTGTGTCCGGAGCGGCATATTTTTTCTCTTGTGTCTGACCGAATAGAGGCGTGGCTAAAAGGAAACATCGGTTCCAACCAAGTTTCTCATCCCTAAAGCAATGATTCTTTCTTCAGCGATGCTTCAGTCCATTGATAAGAGGATTTTCTCCCGTTTCTTTAGTGCGTTTAAATATCATATATCCGTGAAGCAAGTCTAACTCTTGAATGGTTCTAGGGAGGTTCAGGAACTTGACTTCCGGTTTTTTTTCGAACGCTGTTACGCATCGCTTATCTATTACGCAATAGCGAAATACCAGCTTGAGGCATATTTTCCATTAGTGAATGATGAGGATTTGAGGTTCACATGTTTCCTTACCTCTTCCCTTTCTCTGACTTTGTCTCTCTCTTTCTCTCTGTCCGTCTGTCTTTGTCTCTCCCTCCCTCTCTCTGTCTCTGTTCTCTTCTCTATCTGTCTGTCTGTCTGTCTATCTGTCTGTCTCTATTTTTTGCATTTTTCACCTCGACATCAACTGCAGGGGCAAGCCGGGTATATGCTCATTAATCATTCTGAATGCCTTTCCCCAAAAAGATGGAATTCCAACTTTACATCATCCATCTTTAAAGCATTGCCAAAACTTAGGGTTATTATGAAACTTCCTTTCTCAAATCGATATGGACATCATTTGGCATATTTTCTTTCTCCCTCCCTGAAGATTGTAGAATATATGTAACTAGAGAGAATAGAGACAAAAGATTCTCAAATGTGTTCTGACGCAAAAAATTCTGTATGTATGCTAGCCCCAAAGGCATTTTTTTACCGATCCTCACCAAATTAAAACAGGATACGTATGATATACCTACTTTTTTTATCTTACGAAAAAAACTGTTTTGTCATGTGTTACGAGGATTTTTTGTAGGGTAAATGAATGTCAAAGTATTTGAATTACCGATCACTACGCCTAAATGCCATGGCACTGCAATGCACAATTAAAGTTTTAGTGCTGAAACAGTGGCGTTTAACAATTCGCCCTGAACCGTTCCTTCCCCGTCCGAAAACTATCCAGCCATTTATCATAAACAAAAAAATAATCTACCTACGACAATGGTGCCTTAGTTCAAATAAAATTAAGGTAGAGCGTCGTGTCCCTCGAGAGAAAAGCTCTCAATGAGATATGGAAGCCGGTGACGAAGTCTCTGTTTCTACTGTACAGATCAGCTTAGGGATCCTTACAAGTCTGATTACAATAATAAAAAAGAATTTACGAAGAATTTTTTAAAGCATAGAACCAAAGGTCGAGAGGTCAGATGTTTTATCTCCCAGACACCGATCAGGTAGCACTCCTAAGCACGTGTCGGTTAAAACAGTCGAAGTAGAAAATAGTTCTTTGTAATAACGAACATATGCGTTGGCTCCAAAGCGGGGTCAATTGACCGCAACCTTGGCAATTAGTGTATTTTTTTAAAAATGTATGTAAAGGTGCTTTAATTATCGACTAAAGAATGCCAAATATATTTCTTCCTCCCCTCTCTCTTTCTCTCTCTCTCTCTCTCTCTCTCTGTCTCTCTTGCTCTCTTTTCATCCTCACTCTCCCTTTTCATCCTCACTCTCCTTTTTCATCCTCAGTCTCTCACTCACTCTCTCTGTTTCTTTCTATTTCCATCTTATTTTGTATGCAAACCTTTGTTATTTCTCCATCATCTCAAATATTCTTTCTTTTTTTCTCACGACTTTTTTCTCAACTTTCGGAGTATCTCACGAAGAAAACTACTGAAGTATTTTTCTTTAATCTAATTTCTTCTGCAGGGGTGGGTTTATTAAATGATGTAGTTTGGGAGAATCTATTTTTATCTATGTAATTATGGGTGTCTAAGAATGCGATGGAATCAATTGATTTTACGTAATCAAATTTAATAGATTCATGATTAGAATGTACGTGTCTAAAGAAGTAGTTGAGTTTTGCTTCTCTACCAGTGTATATAAAGAAAACACCATTCATATATTTGACGTAGAAGAAGCATTTGGTCCTAATATTTGGGGTAGATGTCGATTTTTTCAAATTTACCCATAAAAGCAATCGCGTTTGATGGAGCTGCAACTTCAATTATGGAGATGTGTTCATTATTGAAGCTCAGCCAAGTATGTGGTATACAAGGGTAGTGAGTATATATATATATATATATATATATATATAGATAGATAGATAGATAGATATAGATATATATATATATATATATATATATATATATATATATATATAGAGAGAGAGAGAGAGAGAGAGAGAGAGAGAGAGAGAGAGAGAGAGAGAAAGATGAAAATGACGAGGCGAAGAGAAAAATTCCTGATGTAGGGGTTAAATCTCAATTTCTTTTATTATTCCGTCGGCGTATTTCGATGTATTTCGACGAGAGCCAGCCATCTTTTTCAGAGAAAAAACTGCAGTGGTTCACAGAAGAAATGCTGTTTATATGTTCGATGCTGAAGAGGAAATAGGAATGTTTCTGTGTTGTTTTGTTGTTATGTAGGAGTGGGGAAGATCTTTGTATTTGTATGGATGAGGGTAACATTTGGTTTGAAATGTGATAGTTCTGTGAGAGGCAGGGTCAAGGGGTGTTCGTGAGTGTTTGTTTTGTCTTAGTAAGAAGGGCAGTAAGGTCATTTCTCTTTGTTGTTTTTACAATAGGATGGAGAGGTGGTGTCTAGCATTTGATGGATAAGTGTTGCCCCCAAAATACCAACATTTATCTAACAGCAGATTTTTCGTCTGACACTCTTGGGAACCTCGGAAAGTGAATAAAATAGTAGACTGTTTTAACGATATGCAATCCAGATTGGAGAATACATCATTAGGGAATTGTTGGAGAGAACGATGTAGATACGTGCTGGGTTTAGAGAACAATAATCAAAGGTGTCATGATCAAAGACAATGCCATGACGTGATTTCAGATTTCTGGAATATGGATGTCCAACATAAACACAATCGAAAGTTAGTTATTCAAATGATTTTTTCTTTTTAGAACTTTCCTGATTGTTATTAGTACGAGTGCATAATAAGACGCTTTGGTGACGGTTACCGTAAGAGTACAACAATATGTTGGGCTGATGGCTGCCTGTGATACTACGTTTGAAGGATAAAATGAACAGGATAGGGAAAAAAAAGTTGGGTAGTGTGATGAGAGGGTAGGAAGGGAAAACAGTTGATAGATGCTACTGATACTATAAGTGTGACAAACACGGCTCTTGCTATATATATGATCATTGTGAATACTCCTGATAGATCTACCTTATCAAAATAATTACACACGAATAAGTATTTACGTGTGTATTCACGTGAGGGTGGATATACGTGTGTGTGTGTGTGGAAATAAATTTGAGTGTGAATATGTGTGCGGGTAAAATTCCAGTTCGTATGTGCGTAATTTTGGGTGTATAAATGTGTATGTGTTGAAATGAGTGAAAAAATTTGTGAAGGTATGTGAATCTTTGCGTCTGAGTATAAAAATGTGTGCAAGAATGTTTGTGCATGTGTGGGTGTGAAGGGGTGTATTATTGATACGCATTCGTGTGTGCTTCATTTCGTCTTCGAAGTGGGCTTTATATAAAACTGGAATATATACACAACTCTGCACCTGCACACACGTGCACACACACACACGCACACACATACATACGCGCACACACACACATACATATATATGTGTATATATATATATATATATATATATATATATATATATATATATATATAGAGAGAGAGAGAGAGAGAGAGAGAGAGAGAGACTGGGAAGCCTTACAGCTATAAACACTACATATATTTTTTTTAAAGTTTTTTTTCGTTTTTTTTTTTTAAGATTTACGTCACTTCAGTCTCAATATCTCTTGATGTATATTTTTTCTGCTGTGGTTATCATGTTTCATGCAGGATTAGATATTATGGTTATTGTGAGTGAATTTTCCTTGGGATCATCAGGTGTTTATCAAATAGCCGTTTAGGGGATTTAAAATCATTCCTCCCTAGCAGTGTTGATCAATATATATATATATATATATATGAAGGGATTTATCTCAATAAATGTAAATTAATATGTATAATTAAATCTCTTGCTTAAATTTTTCTGCCAGTTATTGCTATGTAAAAGGCCCTCTCTTATTGTGATCAAATACATATGGTATTGTTAAAACGAATATATATATGTGTGTGTGTGTGTGCGTGAGTACATAATATTAACAAAATACACAATATGTATTCACATAAGCCTGAATGTATGAGAGAATATTAAATATGGATAAATATAAATAAAGCCAGTTACAAATTTAAATTTGTAATTGGTTATGTTTATATTGGTTTAATATACAGATATATATATATATATATATATATATATATATATATATATATATATATATATATATACATGTGTGTGTGTATATATATATATATATATATATATATATATATATATATGTATATATATATATATATATATATACAAAACTGTTAAGTTACGTTTCATTTTTTGTATTTGTTTATTGGCTTAGAACTGAGTACCTTTTTTGTGAGAGATGATCTTTATTTTTAACTTAGCTCGTTCCTGCAGAATCTGCGACTATACCTGTGTAGTTCTGCGCGTATAAGGGTAGAATAAGACGGTGTTGTCACGTCTAAAGTTTACCGACAACGAAGAGAAATGGTTATGTCGACGATTCTCCTCCGTTTATTATTGGCAACAATTTGGGTTCATGCAAGTCTGTGTCGATAGGAATCATGGTCGGCAGCGCCGGCTTGGAAGTGCGCCATGTGTTCAGCAGATGTAGGAACAGTTGATTGTTTCACAGCCAGGAGTAGTGATGCGCAACCGGCATCGTAACTATCAAGGCACAGATACCCCCTTGGGAAAACTTCTGCAGACGAAAGTTATAACAAAAGTCACCTTTGCAAAGGGGCCGAGCGTTTTCAATCACAGGTGATCCATCCCATGATAATAGCGGCCGATTTTTGTGGCGAATGATCCATACATAGACACTTTGATCGAAGCTCACACACAAGACCGTACAAAGCAGGAGATAGGCCCAGGACAGATGGAGGAATGTAGGCCCAATCCCAAACTGCTCATTGCATACAGGGTGGAGCAAAAGTAGCAAAAGTGCTTAAAACAATATTTTTTTTCTATTTCAATATTCTTTGTTTTTCCCGGATATATAAAGAATCCCATGGGAACTCAAGTTGGAAAAGTACGCAACGGATGATAGAATTTTACTTTCAATATCATTAATCAAAAACGTCAATCCATATCTCCGTTATTCGAAAATGCAGACACCGCCATATTGGTAGATGATTCTTTGGATTTAACAGATCTGGATTTTCCTATTAAGGGACATTTTAAGGATAAGGTCTATGTGAAGAAGCGAAGAGTTGTCAAGGAAGTAAAGATTAATATCCGAGGAAAGAAAACTGACCTTGGACCAGTTATATTTCGAAATGTTACGCTGAATGTTATTAAAAGAGCGAGAAATGGTGATTTAAAAATGGCAGCCATTTGAAAGGAACAATTTTCCGTACATAAGTTTATTAAATATCCCTCGTTTGTATATTTCATTTGCCAAAAACATTTTCTTTCAAATCACTAAAACTAAACAGATATGAATGTTTTGGATCCCTTCGCAACTCTTCTACCACTGTGTACTTCTGTAATCAGTGCTAAATGCCGGAGACTTATGAATTGGTATAGTTAATATTCAATTCATGTAATTTCAATCGAAATATCTTGTACAGTATTGTAATAAGAAGTTGTAAATACGTAAGTAAATTTATATTTTAAAATGTATCCGGAATTTATTTGTATTAATCTCTTATGAATCTTCATTAAAATATAAATATTCCTCCCTCGACTCTCTTTACAAAATCAATATTCTTTACCGGGAGCGGGAAGTAGGCCCCCCTCAAAATTATAATCTCTAAAGTCTATGCAACATGTTTCTTAAAGGCGGTTCTTACAAGCAGACAAGTTGTAATTACCCCTTTTATTTGTGGATAACGCGTATATCTCATCGTAGGATTGGACACTGGTCTAGAAAACTGATTCGCTAATGGAATGAATTCAATCGTTACTGGGTGCTCACTAAAATGAATGCCACAGTACCAGACTAAGCTAGGCTTGGTAAATAATTAAGAAGCCATACCGTCGTATGGTGGATATTAATCTAATCTTGCTGACCAATTCATTAATGAAGTGAATTAGATCCTTACTGAGTGGTGCCTAACATAGTGGAATTGTTAACAATCAAGTCTTGCTGAAGAATTTGTTCGTGTAGCGAGTTCGATCTTCACTTGGTGTTCCAGTACTGCTTGGGGTTATTTTTGGATATTTGCAGTTTCCCAAGTATAAGCATTTATGTCTCTAAAAGCGGCTAGATTTGATTTCCAGGTAACTGTATTGTTGAAAATGTGATACATCCTAAAAAATCATGCAATGGTTCTAGAAACTCATGCTAAAACGCCCCAAAATATAAATATACACCGATATTCGATGATGAAAATCAAAAGGTCGGGTTTAAGGTTAAGGTTCCATACGTCAATTAATGGAAAAATGGAGTCAGCGAACTTTTCATTATCGCTGTAGTAGCCTCACCACTGAAAAACGTTTACGCCGTCCATGTGTTCTCGTTATAACACGGGGAAATTACCAATCACCTACAGCTACATATATTGTGACAGATGGACGGAGAACTTACCAAGGAATGTGTGGACAATTACATCAACTTATATTTCTATTTGGATAGAAAGAAAGATATTTTTAGATCAAGAACAACGAAGCAATTCTTCAAGTCTTCAACCATTCAAAATGGCCAGTGTTTGGAAACTGCGAGTATCAAAATATTGTTTATAATTTCCAATCAGACCATTTCTACTATGGAGAGATTGATATTCATTGGGCACCCCGAACATTCATTCAATTAGCATTCTAGAAAAGTCTGTTTTTATGATTGGGATAATTTTAGATTTTTACCGGCACCAGTTATCACAGTGAAAGTCGAAATTTCAAATGACGATTCCTTAAGACAGGCTCTCTTCACTTCAAACATTGATTTGATACAATCTTCCTTACCCATCATTAAAACCTCTATTCCTTCCGTCAATCAAATCTCTAGAGTTGTGTCAAAAAATACTTTTGAAAAAAGAACAAAAATCAAATGAAGCCATTTTTTTATTTGAAGAGATTTTTTGGGCGATTGAACACCTTCTAGTTAATCGGGTTGTTAACACAACATGTCAACCAATCATCCTTACGGCTTTTTTCAGATGTGATATACGAGTGTGATGTTGATAAAGAGAATCCTACTCTCCAACATTAGAAACGCTTGTAATGTAGGATTCGGCTGTTTTCCTTTTCTTTTCTTTGTTGCACCTGGATTCCCACACCTCGTCCTTGCCAAGTAGCGCAAGCCACACCGAGTTGAAATCTGCACTCGTCTGACGTAAATACGCAGCCGACATCTTCATGTACAATATTTTACAACTAGTTTCACATCAGTCCTACTAATTTTGCTTTTTATTCCAACTCTCTGGGTCGATACACTCTTCATTATCTATATTATTTTACTACTAATTTCAGTCCGTCTTGATATTGTTGCCATGTTGTCTCATCACTCTAGGTCATTACACTTTTCAACTCCTTCATATTCTAAATTGATCATTATTATATCGTCAAGAGTTAGCGAGGAGTAATTATTATTCACTTGCAAGTCATCCCGATCTCCTTTTCCACATTCTTCAATTCAGCGCTTTTAAAGAGTATCTTAATTTAACACAACTGGTCACAATTCACCATTTCTGCTACTCAGAATTCATACATAAATTTACAGAATCAGACTTTTGATATTATATAAATTACACAGTATGACATTTACATACAGCACTTTTCCCAAAATATCAGATTTTGCTGATAAATGATTTTATGCTAGTTTGTCGACTCTTTTAAAGTTAATGCCATTTAATGAATTCGGCTACAACTATTGATTTATTACTAAATCAATAGTTCTAGACGAATTCATTGAATTTTCCGATTCAGCAATGAACTCTGAGTAATTTAGATATTTTGATGAAGTAGAAAAAATATTAATCATTCACTGATTTAAATAACAGCTATCACTTTCACAAAATGATTCATACTCTTTCTTCATCATCATCAATCTTTCAATGTCCGTTGTTGTATATAGACTTTCTCCGGTATTATTCACAACTCTCTATCGTGGGCTTTGCGGAGCCAATACTTTCTGAATTTGACTAGTTCGTCTCTCCATTCTATATTCTGCCGGCTTCAGTTGTACAAGTGATCTCTTGGGATCCATCAGTTGTCTGACGTTTTTGCAACATGACCAGCCCATTGCCACTTGATTTTTGTAATAGATTCTCTGATGTCTCGGACTTCTGTTTTTCCCCTGATAATCTTTCCATGTAAAGTTGGGCATGATCCTTTTATGTGCACGTTACATGGTTCTGAGTTAGAAGGTCAGTCTCTTTGTTAAGTTCAATGTTTCAGCTCCATAGAGAGATTGTTGAGAGGATGCATTGGTTGAATACTCTTCATTTTAGGACTAAAGGGATCTTCTAATTTTTTTAAGTTGAGCTTGTTCTGTCAAAGGTTTGCTACCCTAAAGTGATCCTTTGCACGATTTGGGGGATTTCATGGAGATTAGTTGTCTTAGGTAGATGTAGTAGTCTACTTTCTCCAGTTTAGCTGTGTACTTATTTCCAAGATGATTGTTGCACATGCCCTTTGTTTTGCTGAACCTCATAAGTAGGCCGACTTACTTGCTTTCTCCATTCAGTTTATCTAGCATTAGTTGGAAGTCAAGTAGGTTTTCTGCAAAAAGGGTAACGTCTTCTGCAAATCTGGGGTTATTCAGATGTTTGCCGTCTTTTTTTATTCCTTTATTCTCCCAATCTAGTCTCCTAAATATCATCTCAAGGTAGGCTGTGAATAGCTTAAGTGAGCTGGTATCACCTTGTCTTAATCCTATTTGGAGCTGAAAGGGCTCTGAGTCTTTATGCAGCCTGATAAAGGAGCTACTGTGACTGTATATACGCTGCAATACACTGACGTATACAGGGTCTACATGTTGTAGAGTTTTGGCTTTCATGACCATGGGAATCTCTATAAAAGCTACCGCAAAAGGCATTTTGTATTCTACTGCTTTTTCTTCTTGCTGATTTATCACATGGAGATGATTCATGGTCGACTAACTTCTTCGAAAGCCAGCTTGCTCCCGCGTTTGGTTTAATCT
This sequence comes from Thysanoteuthis rhombus, assembly GCA_963457665.1. NCBI lineage: Eukaryota > Metazoa > Mollusca > Cephalopoda > Oegopsida > Thysanoteuthidae > Thysanoteuthis > Thysanoteuthis major. The sequence continues at coordinate 59,749,525 of OY735211.1, forward strand.
AGTGTTTTTGTGATTCGGTTGGTGAGGATTTTTATGAATTCCTGGGCACGTTTGGCAATCCTGTCTCAGTCTCTTGCTGGATCTCCATTTCCATCGAGTATGTTAGTTATTTGTTCCTGTCTTGTAACAAGAGTTATGTTTATAGTTTTTAAGTCCCAACGTTTTTTGAGAGTGGTTTCAATGATTGCTGTCCTGTATCTACTTTTGTCTTCTCTTCGTTTCTTTTTTTATTGTTTTATTAAATTTGATCTCCTCAGTTTTTTTACGAAATTCTTGGTTTCATCCAAGATTTTACTAATGGTTCAAATATAGTGGAGTCTTCCATTAGAAACGCAGTTATTTTGTTGTTGAGTTCGTTGGTGTTAATATCGTTCTCTTCTTGTTCGGTGAGAATTTTGTATGTTTTTCTGTTCAAGCTTGAAAGAACGAGTGAGTTTTTTTTTTGCACATTTAATGTTTGCACTTCGGTGTAGAACATGTTTCTGCGTTTTTTATTGGTGCTTATTTGCATTTTACATCTTACGATTCTGTGGTCGCTTACGTTGACTTGATTTAGGACTTGAATGTCTTTGACGTCGTCGCTTTTATCCGTTAGGATGTAGTCTGTTTCGTTTCTGGTTTCTTGGTTGTGAATTGGGGGGGGGATGTCTTCTTGAAAAAGGTGTTCATGATTTTGAAGCCCTTCCTAGTTCACAAGATCACCTCTCTTGTTTTGTACTTTACATCCGAACTCGCCGACGCAACGTTCATTTTCTTGTCCTACCTGTGTGTTGGAGTTTCCTATGATGACATTGTAGTATTTCCTAGTATATCTGTCGATGTTTTTTATTTCAATTTCTAGATCGGTAAGGTGTATGAGATTATCCTGATGTTGTAGGTGCCAATGTATAATGTTGTCATTTTGGTGAGGGTCCTTGTTTTTTGTTTGGGTAGTTATTGTTGGAGCACATCACTCCCACCCAAGGCAAGTAATGTGGCTTGGCCTTTAGGGACCAATGACTCAGCAGGAACGGCCACTATAATTTTCATTGACTAGTCCATGGCGTATTTAATCTTTGCTCAGATTTCGTTGAAGGGGTGATTTTAACAGTGATAGATTTGAAGAATAAAACTACTTCGTTTTTGTTTTTTTTGTTTAAAAAGTTAAGCCTCGACCTTCCAACTATTTCCTGATATTTGGAATCTTACCGCTCTTGTAGGTATTCCCACATTCTTATCTCTTCGACGATGTGCCAGTGATTTGCCCAGGAAAGGGAGGCAAAGTGTCGTGACTCAGGATAGTTTTTTTAAGTTACTGCTTGCATTCATTGTATTTTGAGATTTTGTGGCGTATCACAATCGACTTGAATACATAATAAAGATAAGAGTTTTACCCTGTTTAGAGAGTGTTTCAGAGAATGACAGAAAGATAGAAAGGGAACGCTTCCAACAGAATTTGGGGTAAAATTAAAGAAAAAAAACCCTCAATCTTTGACAGCTCTTATTTATGTACCAGTCGGCTTTTCCTCAAAGCCGATACATTTCCAACCTACCTTGACTAAAATTTGAACATCTACAGGATGAGATAATTCCATACGGTAACTCACTAATGATCCATATCTTCATCCCAGAACTTCAGAAAATGCTTAAAGACCAAAGAATATATCGGTCGAAACGTATTACTCCACAAACATGAAGGCAATAGTACAAATATCATGAGCAGCAGCAGCAGTAGCAGCAGCCATCATAAGTCAAGTGCTGGTCAAAGGCCTTTACCATCTCCATCCATGACTACCGTGATTGTGCCAATTTATGTCATGTCTTACTGGCAAACTTTTCTATCGAATCTATCTATCTTTTGTCTGGTCTTTTCCTACCGTGTTTACGGTCCCACGAACACCAATCCGTTGTCCCTCTCTTCTCGCTATGCCCGTTTTGTTACTTGGATGATACTTACTCGTATGATATCCTTCACCCTGGTCCAATCTCGGTTCCATATATATCTTTTGTTATCACCACGAGTCACTCCTAACATTAGTCTTTCCTTTGCTCCCTGTGCTATTCTGACTTTCTTTTCGAGCGGTGTGGTAAGTTTCCAGGTTTTGCATTCTCACGTCATAACTGGAATTATACACTGATGATATACGTTACGTTTTAAACATACTGGCATTTTTCTTTTAAGTATGTTTCTATTAATACCAAATGCTTTCCAGACAATTTTCATGCGTCGTCTATTTTTACTTAATTGTAGAACTTCTGACAATGTAGGAGGGCCGAAAAACATTCCAGGCAAATTGTTGTGTTAAGAACAACAACGATTGAAACAAAACTATGAAATACCGTCCGAAATGTTGTGTTGAAAACGATGGATTTTGTGCCATTAGTCTGGAGATCTACAGGATAATAAAAATATTACAACTCAGAATTTCAGAGAAGAATAAAAAAAAAACAAAAAAAAACGATCATATATTCTATTTTGACTCAGATGGATGTTGCCTAATTTTGTTGATACAGTTGAATCCCGTTGTTACGGCACCCATTGGGATTTAACAGTGCTGTTATTAAGAATTTGCCATTATACCGGTGGAATTCGTACGTAATATATAAACAAAAATTACTTCTTATCACCCTTTCACAGGCTAATGCCCCATGTACGGGTTATAGGTCTACAAATAAAATGAATGAACCAAAAAGTAATTCTGCTTACCGTATACATTGTAGTATGCAAGTATTTGTTGAACACATCAGTAAATCTTTAGATGATAACTTGGGTAGGCTAAAGTTCAAAGCAAAAATCTTCATGTGTGGTTGCTGCAAACTAATCCCCGACAATAGTCTTGCGATAATATATAATCATCATCATCATCAGCAGCAGCAGCAGCAGCAACCTTAACGTCCATCGTTGCACAAGAACCGTCAGACTATCATGGGAGTCATCAAGCCAGTATTTTCTGAACTTGTTTTGTTCGTCACACCATCTTATATTTTGTTGGTCACGATTCTGCATGTGATCTCTTGGGATCAATGTTGTGAGTCGCGACCCTTGCAACATGACCAGCCCATTAACATTTAAGTTTTCATATGTATTTTATGATATCTTGAAATCCTATCTTCCTTCTAATATACTGAGCTGTCTTGTGATCTCTCCATGTGAAGTTGAGCATGATTCTCACTTGTGTACTTTGCGTGATTCTCAGTTTAAGGATCAGTCTTATTTAGGTTACATATTTCACCTCAACAGTTGACCATCGGGAGGATGCATTGGTTGTATAACGTTCTTTTTAGCACCAGTGGAATTTTCTTGTTCATGAAGGTTGAGCTTGCCCCGCCGGAAGCTTGCAAACCTAGTGTGATTCATCACTTGATTTGATCTTTTTTTTAAAAAGATTTCATTGAGATCCATTGACCTGCATAGATGTGATGGTCTATTTGTCTAGTCTAGATGTGGTAGTCTATTTTCTCTAGTTCTGCGTCTTCGATTGTTGTCTTTTTTTCTTTTTTTTTTAATCAAGATATTCGATTTTACTAAAGTTTATGTGGAGGCTAATTCTCTTTTCAGTCTGCCCGGTATCATCTGGAGGTCAAGACACTTCTCAGCAAAAAGGACGTATATTTGGATTCCTTAATTTTCCCAGTCTAAGTTTCTGAATATCATCTCGCAGCAGGCTGTAAAGAGTTTATGTGAGCTGATATCTCCTTGTCTAACATCCTTTTCGAGCTGGAAAGGTCCTGAGTTTCTAAGTAGCCTCATTAAGAAACTGCTGTGTCGGTATATATATATGTTGCAATACTATGACTTATACTGGATCTAAGCCTTGTTGAATGATAGTATCAATAACTTTGGTCAATGGTTGAGTAGCTTCTTCCGAAGCCAACGTGTTCCTGAGGTGGATTTTCATCTAGTGTTTTGATTATTTGGTTGCTGATCACTTTAGTTAAAATTTTGTAGATGCAATCAAGTAAGCTTATTTGCCAGTAGTTGTTGAGATCTTTTGGTTTTCTTTTTTTGTATAAAAGCATGATGATTGCCGTGTTTCAATCTTCTGAGACTTTGTTTAAAGTATAAGTTGGATAGGGTGGCTAGCTCCTCACTAATGACTTTACCAGTTTTTTTGAGTAGATCGATGGTGATTATATCTGGTCCCAGGGCTTTTCTTCTTAATTTTTTTTTTTTTTAATCATTTTTTTTCCTTTTTTTCGTCGAGTAACCTCTGGGAAATCTTTTGGCTGTTTGTTCGTGATTTGTATATTTTGTTTATTGTTTCTGCATTACTCGTTTGGAGGAATGGGGATTTTTTTAGAATTCCGGTGCACACTCGACAATCCAATCGCTGTCCGTTGTTAGTTCTCCATTGTCTTCAAGCACACTGGTTATTTGTTTTCTTCCTGCATTAAGAGTTTTGTTAATAACTTTGAATCTGAGCGTTGAAGTCTCCCATGATGATATTGAAATATTTTCACTTCTTTTTTTTTTTTCTTTTGAGTATGAAGTTCATGACTTCGTAGAAGTTGTCTATCTCCTCCGTGGTTGACTGCTATTAAATAGTGTCGTTACGAAGAGTGCCGTTGAAGCGAGAGTTCAATGTATATTGTAAAGTGCATTGTTCATGGCATTTACGTCGTCAATCTGATGGGAGTTGCTTCGATTTACTACTTTTTATAATCTGTGTAAGAAACCGTTAAGAACTTCACCAAAACTGTCAACATAAGTTTAATTAGCTTTCAAGATGGTCTGGCTGGCTGGCTAGGTAAGTATGCATCAAGCGTACAGACCACATCAATGAAGCTCGAGGTTCAAACATCTATTCCTTATTATATCTACAAAGAACTAAGATTTTAGTGGGGGTTCAATTGGCAATGTAATTTTATGCTTGATCGGTCGCTCGTTCGGTTTTTACACTCAGACTTTTTTTAGTGATCAATGCCCAATAAAAGGCAAAAGGAGTAGCCTATTGATTGATCCTCCATTTTTCCAATTTTTTTTTCTTCCACTGATCACACCCAACACAGCACACTACGGGAAGACGTAGATCACGTGACAGTTTCTATTGACTGACTTAGCAGATCTGTTTTGTTTTCATTTTTATTCTAATCAAGAATGAGACTAGATAAACACTCACCTGCTTCCGACTGATAAGGTTTTCAGCTGCTCCAATCATTGGGGGTGTCGGGCGGGTAAACGACACGGGGAATGGACTCGGGGAGCACTGATGTCCTTGAGATAGACATGAATCCATCTATCCCAAGGCTATGGCTTAAATAGCGCAATGTGTATTGACTCACATAACTTCGAATGCTTATCGACTCTACGTTTTTTCCACGTATCACAGACCAGTAAGAATGAATGTGATGAGATGGGACAACTGAAGGCATAGTCATCGTAAAGGTTATATTTTACCTCAGAATCGGAGAGAAAGACAAGAAAAGCAATGAATTGGATGTTGCTTAATTTTGTTGATAAATCGACAACTGCGTTGTTCATTGTGTTTACAAAGTATATTTGATTAGAGTTGCTTTATATAGTTTTATTAGTTTTCCGTCGCCGAGGAATATCATTCGTTGTAAGTGTCAGTCGTAGTTGTCGTCGTCTCCTTTTCTTCCAGTTTGATTACTTCCTTATCGGATCACCGTAGCCCAACGAAAGGCCCAACCAACCAGATAAGTGGGCCACAGATTCTTCTCTCTTTGAGTGTCCGAGTGTCTGAGGTTGTATCCGACCACACCTTGACATTTGAGTACATTACTAGACTACGTCTAAAAAGTGTTGTTTTGTTTTTTTTATCAAAAAGTGCTTTAGAAGGTCCCTATGGTCATTTTGGAACATTTTAGATAGATTTGGAAAATTATTTGGATAATTTTAGATACTTTTTGCTGAATTCCTGATACACATGCGGGCTACAGTGAATCATTGATGCGAGATACGGATATTCCTTAGGATATCCAATTAAAATTTTCTTAAGGAAAGATTATGTGTGTGTGTGTATGTGTTTGTGTGTCCCTCTCTCTCTCTCTTTATCTATCTATCTTTCTCTCTCTCTCTCTCTCTATATATATATATATATGTGTGTGTGTGTGTGCATAGATATTAACTGTTTTCTGTAAGAACCTTTATACTTCTAAGTTTTTTTAGAATTTATTCATTACTTTATTCCTTGTGCCTTAGCCCCGTAAACTGAGCACGTGATTTTCCATCCCTTGCATCATGTCTTCGGGACACCAATTCTCACGGGTGTGTCTTTGGCGAGAGCCCATCTTTCTCGAAACGTCCCCGATCCAACTTTTAATACTGAGTGCATTGCACAGGGACACTGAATACTATTTTCGAGTTTTTTTGGTATAACTTGGCGATGGATTGAACCTCCAGCCCACAAAAACCGGGTGAGGGTGGGGATGAGCACTCTATCACCGAGCCACGGTGATCAGCACTTTCTTCTGATCATTGGAGACTAAGTAAACACTCACCTGCTTACAGCTGATAAGGTTTGCAGCTACTTACTTCAAGGAAGTGTTCATTAGTAATAAGGCAACATGCAAGTGTCAATGAAAGTGCACGCAGGAAATCTGGGAGGTGGTGAAGCGAGCGAATCGATTCAGCTGCAGTATTTCCTTTCCAAGAATTAGAATCAGTTGCAGGAAAAGCTTAGAGAGAAAAACCTTTACGGTAATCTTCTTCTCACGCTACATTTCGAATGGGAGGGTTTGTTACGTTTTCTCTTTAATCGTTCACAGTGGAATAATTGCAAAAATTTCTCAGCAGATCTCTTCAACAAGAAAGTACCGAGAGCACATATCTCCACCAATGCTTATCAGGTTACAGATCCCAGACAATGACGTGACAAAAGCTCGTAATGATTATTCATCAGAGACATATAATCAATAGATTGAAAAAAAACAACTATAATACATTTTATATCTATGATGTTGTCATCAAGATGACGCCATCGCTGTGTTATTTGGTCGGAAAAAAAACACAATATAAACAAGATCACTATAAGAACTTTTCGATTTGCGTCAAAATTAAAGCAATTGTTGTTCCACTCGTGATCCATCCTTTCACAAAATGTCATTGAAATTTGTTGAAAACCTGTGGAGATATTGTATGGACAAACATATAAACAATTAGACGGACAAATACATAGGTAACTTTGGTGAGGTAAATACCTCACCGATGGGGTAATTTTTTGTGATTTCATGTGAGCGGTACCCAACCGAAGGAATATTGATCTTTCTACAAACTACAATTCTACAATGCACTTTCTGAATCAGAAAATCTTAGGAGAGAGAAAATGACATTCTGAAAAATGGTAAGAAAGGTGTTATGGGCAAAAAAAGTCGAGAACCACTGTCTTAGGAGTTCTATTCTCCAATAACACCTCTAGACGTCATCATGTGATATTAGTCCAATTGTACCTACTTTTGTACTAGGCTACATACATCCTTGGAGAACATAGTGAAGAGCAAACTATCTAGGAATTTCTTGTGATACAAACACGCTTACAATCATTCTATGAACGATGCTCGACATTTGAGTGAGATCTATCAGGTTAAGCTTAGGTATAATGCTGCAATAATCGGGTACCTTGTGAGAATCGAACTCACTACACAAGGGAATGGTCAACAAAATTTGCTCATAAATCATCATACTAAGGCAAGTGCCCATCATCATCACCTAACAGATATTTGACAACGTCAACGCTGGCACACGAGACGATTTGAAGAGAGAACAAAATCAGGACGGAGTTCACTTTTCGCCCCCCGAGATTGACCGATTTGTAAAAGGACACATTCGACTTGACACCGTGTGACGTCGTTCAAACGTCATCGCCCTTATAACGTGAGCAAATGACACGTGTTTATGGGAGTTACTCTCCCTAAGATAAACGAGTCATTTTTGATTAAAAAAGAATTTTTGTCATTTCAATCCCGAAAAGTCGAATAAGAGAAAAACGTAGTTTTTTGGTTGAGTTCCGAAAATTACTTGCGAACAGAACAACAACAAAAAAAGGGATGTTCAATTTTCTATCGGAGTAAGTTTTTTTTAAAAACTTATACATTAATTTCGAGAGTTACTTTAAAAAAGTAGTTTTTGGTACTCTCAAGCAAATTGCGTAGCTGAGTCGAATATCAGAGTGGAAGAAATAGGAAAAAAGGGTAGTTTTCGTCCCCAAATCACTTGTTATGCTTTGTTAGTGTATGGAAAGATAATCAATGGATTGGGAAAAATCACTAATTTGATCTTCGTTTGGCACATGGCCACACATGTGCAGCCACCATTGACACAATCCTCAGAAGACTAACTTGATAACCATTCCACTAAAACAAGTGGTAATGCTCAACAAGAGCAAAGCAGAGTTGCTTCCCGTGCTGCATGACTCATGAAGCAATGATTTTTTGCCAAACTCCAGTAGAAATTCTGGAGTTGACTTTGTTTTCCCATCATAACAAGAACAAGAACAAGAATACTCACCAAAAGGAATGGTGTAAACCGATTTGTAAATCCTGCGATCCCCTAACGTGATTTGAACTCACGATCAACTGATTGCCAGGAAGCTGACTGAGCTATATTGACAAGTATTAGATATTTCCAAAAATGTATCATACCGAAATGCACGGACTTATTTCATTCGAATAAATAAATACATTTATACAAAATAGATATGTTCATGATTTATCATACGTACAATACAAAAGTTAAGTCCTCTTCTGTTAGAACCGAAGTAAGAGTGGAGTTTGCCCCTGAAGCAACTTGACTTGTGTTGAACTATTAACAGAGAGCCAATCATTGTTTTTGTAGTAATTGTGTTTCCATAGTACTGGGACGCATAACATGAACTGCCCTGCAGGGTTTAAAGACTCGAAATGCCCTACTATTGACCCATAGCTGGGGGATAAGGGGGTTCATGCTTTTTCCAATTTCATTTGTACAAAGGCAAATGAAAGTAAACTGTCCATACTGGAGCTTAGATAAGGTTCGTTGATCCAATTCTCAAATAACCATTAGACCCCAACCCCCCTATGCTCAATACATAATATTTATTTGAAATTCAGAGAACAAGTGAGAACCGAACTCCGCAGCAACGGCCTGCAAGAGAAGGTTGTCAAGCCTAGCTCATCAGCACATACCTAAAACATTAATAAATTTACAAATAAATAAATAACAGAAACTACTCCAGAACTAGCATTTAATAATTATCTCCTTTGAGAAATCGGTTATTATAATATAGATTGAAATGTGCATGATCAGACAGATTTTTCTTCTTTTATTTTTGCACCCATTAAATCAACACATTTTAGCGTTACTGTACATTAAACCCGTCTGACTGCAATGCACCGTTTCGGCAACCTGGTGTTCACCCAAATCAGGCTTTTAGCATTAGATACATCCAGGGAATAAGTGAGGATAAAACTTACTAGCAAAGACTGGTGAGATAAACCAACTACCCATGGTATACTAGCAGATGCTTAAGACATCAGCATAAATATTATTTCGGTATCATTCAGATATCAAAGGATGCTGACTAGAACGCTGGAGAGTATGCATATGAGATTCTCATTATTTTCACGCCTTGGGAAAGCACTACACGTATACTTGCTTTTAATCTTGCAAATTATTTTATCTCACGGGAAATGCACTTGATGCAGTATCTGCAATTAATTCTGCATACACAGGTAGAAATCTAATGAAGAGTTCCACAGAAAAACGACACTAAACATTGTCTCCAATTTTGAGAAAGAACATTAGAATTCCGACTTCTTTATCGGACAGTACACTTCTTGACATTTTTGATGTTGACACGATATATATATGTGTGATTGTATATATATATATATATATATATATATATATATATATATATATATATAGATAGATAGATAGAGAGAGAGAGAGAGAGAGAGAGAGAGAGAGAGATAGAAAGAGAGAGAGAGAGAAATACTCTAGAAATCTTTACAGTTTTAAACACTGTACATTGAAAAACTTTTTCAAATTTTTCTTGTGTGACTTCGGTCATTTATTTTCCAATACCTGTTAATGTATTTCATGTCATTTTCTGTTTTGTTTTTCAATCTTTAAAACAGGATTTGATATCCATGGTGCAATGTATGTATTTTTTAATTGGGGTTATCATTCTATTGTATGTATGATAAATCATGAACATATTTATTTTGTTTACAATGTAACTCTTTCGGAGGATTTGAAAATAAAGCAGTCATATTATCACGGCCCCCAGCAGTGTTCATCGGTCAATCAATCAATCGATCAATCAATCTATCTATCTATCTATCTATCTATCTATATATATATATATATATATATATATATATATATATATATATATATATATTTATATATATATATATATATATATATTGTACAGTTAACTCCACCCTGATATTCAAAATAACACTTTATTTTTGGACACTTTGTGCATTCATTGGAACCATAGATTCTGTCACTTGTACGAATACAAGAAAAGATTACTGAAAGATCAAAAATGTATACATATAAGTATATATATACACATATATGTGTGTGCATGTGTATTTGTGTGTGTGTATGTATGTGTGTGTGTTTGTATGTTTGTGTGTGTGTGTGTGTGTGTATTTGTACATTTATGTGTTTGTCCGTCACTTTTAAAAAAGAATTTAAACATGAGTCCAGCCCGATTGAATTTGACATGCCAAATCGATGGACGTGAAGGGGGATTTTAAAAGAGAAAACTTGGAGAAAAATATTTTCAAAGGCCTTTAGAGGGCTGTTGTATTCATAGTGTAACTATAACAATGATTAATTTCCGCTCATACAGATATCTTCTTATTTCATATGTTTATACATGATTTTTTGAAGGCAGTAAAATGAGACGAAACATATCCTTTGAGGGATCAAAAATGAAGGAAGACTTTTTCCTCTCTGTAAACGGTCGAAAGGGACGGAGGACCTTCCACTCTTTTAATGTGTCAAAATTGATCGGAAATTGTGAGGTGAAATCGGAGGGAGACTTTCCCACCGCGTAAAGCGTCAAGAGTGACTACAGACTTTCCCTTTATAATGCGATAGAAATGGAGGGGAATTGATCCATCCTTTAAGGTGACAAAAGTCAACAAGAGTCTTTTTCCTGAATTAAAATTAAATTAAAAAGTTTTGATTCATATATGATGGCTCAGCTCCACGATATTTGCCTTAAATTATATCTTACGAATATCACATAATACAAAAAACGCCTTTAAATCAGTTGGCTGAAACGTATTAACATCAAAGATAGGAAGAAAAGATTAAAATGTTGCACAACAGATATTCTGTTTTATTTTCTCTCCTTTCCGTTCTCTTACTGTAGAAACACATAATTCCCCTTTGACCTTGTGTTCAAAGCCATGATTTATAATGTGTGTTTTCAGAGCAAGCAGGCAATCCCCTTTTGGGAGATTGGTGCCACACAATCTTCTTAACCTGAATCCCCCATGTTTGACCTTGTGTAGAATACATCTAATCTTCTTACACTTCTCACAAAAGTATTCGATACCTTTTTAAAAAAGTTTATTGCAACATTCTTATATACCTTCTGAATTGACAGTATTTGGATGAAAGATTTCTGATTTTTGTAACTTTCTATGTTCGGTTAAAAATATTTCAAAAGTCTGCATATTCCAAGCTTTGGGTCAAATTCTCTCAATTTTGAAGGTGTATAATTAGATTGAAATGATATTTTCATATGTATTGGATACTTTTTGCATTCATTGTAACTATATGAACGCATATTTCCTATCGGTTCAAGTGTTCAGTTTTGAGGACCACATAGAATCCATGATTCAAAACATTGGTTTTCAAAGACAACAGGCCAACCCCTCTTGAGATATTTGCGCAACGCGATCTTCCTTCCGTTAATTCCTCTTCACTCGTCCTGCGCTCAATTACACAAAACTTAATAAACATCCATTAAAACCAACTTCAAAACATCACAAGAAAAAAGTGTTATAACCTTGTAGAGATTATTTTTCACCTGATCTTCACGCACAACTCAACTTACCTTTCTGAAGAGGGTAATTGCCTGAATAGGCGAATCCAATAAATTTAGCCACTCTTTCATTGCTTCGTAGATACATTTGAGGTTACTTGTTTCCAAGGTCAGCTAGTTTCGTCTGGTTCTCACGACTTCTTATTGATTGATTACATCTGGGGGGGGGGCATACGATTTACAGTGAGTGCAAAAAGTATCCAATACATCTCAGAATACTCATTTTGACATACTTATACACTGTCAAAAATGGCAGAATTTGGATCAAAGACTTTTTGTACATAAAGTTTTCAATGTACAATCTTGTCAGAAACCGTCAACTAAAAATATGGACACAGGTTTCTTCAGTTTTTTATTTGATCTGGCTGTTTTGTTTTGAATGTATTCAGGATGCTACAATGGATCTAGAAAGGTGTAACTCCTCATGTATAGCAAAATATATTTTTTCATTTTTTTTTAATAAAATCCCCCCCACCCAATAGGGTTTTAGTTAGGGGGAGGTCATTATTCATCATTCATTGATTACTCTTTTTTCCATTTCTGTAATTAATCACACAAACACGGTATGCAACCCAAAGACGTTCATCAGGTGACTGTTTCTATGGAGTGACTAACCAGATCTGTTTCGATATTTTTATGGATTGTTGTTTTCTTTAATCTTTGGTCCAAATTCTATACCCCTTTATGTGGATGTTAGAATCAAGCTCGTCTCACGGACTTATTTATGTAATGGGTGCTATCCTCACCCTGTGTCTCACTGATGTGACCTTGTGCGAACGAAAATCCAGAATCTAGAGGTTTTTAGATGATTTTTCTTTACTCTCTTTTAGATATCTACAGTATAAAACGCCAGTGATCTCATGAATAGAATTCATTCTAAACATATTTATTCTTCAATAATTATTTTTTTTACATGACTTCCAATTTTGACCGTACGGTTATTCAATCATTGACTGTGAGTTTTGATAACTGATTGATTTTTCTAGAGATTCAAAAGGTGATAACAGGTATCCCCTAATTTCTGAAAGTTCGCTTTACACCACTTTTTAGGTTTTACGAAAAAAAGGCGAAAAACAAGAAAGTGTCCAGTTCTTGTTTTGCAGTGAGCTATTATAGAGACACCATGCACCCTGTCTCTCTCCTATACTACTGTCTCACCTACCTCTACTCAAACCTAAGACGACTTAGCCTAACATATCATAATTACCATTTTTTGAATCCTGGAACGCTCAAACATTTTCACTTATAGATAAATGTTAAATGTTACTCCTCTATATTTCGCCCTTAGATACTGCAAAAGAGTTGTTTCTAAGGGGATTTGCTGGGCCAATAGATATTCAATGTAGAGAGGTCACTTCAGAGGGTGATGGTGACTCTTTATTCTGGATGCCAAAGGGCTAATCCTGATAGATTTTCTCAAAGGACGCAAGACGATCACTGAGGGTTATTATACAGAAGCTCTAAGAAGATTAGAACCTGCATAGGCGAATAAATGGCCAGGTAGGTTGCACTGAGAAATATTTTCCATCACGATTATGTACTTGCTTATTCTTCAATGGTAGCAAGCGCTATCTTACAAGAATTCCGTTGGGGAAACTTATCCCATCCATCTTCCAGCCCTGATCTTGCTTCTTCAGATTTCTCATTGTCTCAAAGAACATTTTGATACCAAAACTGTTGCATTGACATGGTGTAAATCAAAGAGAGATGGAAAAACTGCATACAGAAGTGTATTCTTCCGACTGTACTAAAATGAGTTTCACATCAGAATATTCTTTATCTCTTTCTCCATTGAATGGTTAAATGCTTATAAAAAATTGTATTTACTTTTCTTTGAGATGAAAATGAGTTTTTGATCACAGGTGTCAATTTAGCAAAGGCTGAAAGAAACCAAATTATAATTACTGTGAACACTATAGGAGAAGGATGTCAGGATAGGCGCCTAGAATTAAGATATTGTGATCAAACGCACTTCCAGCTGAGGATTTCTGGTACTTCTTTTTCATTTCGCGCGAAACCGAAATGCAATAGAGAGACCGTAAGGATATGAATTTCAGAGAGAATATAGAAACAGGTTTGGTTAGTCACTCAATAGAAAACGTGATCACCGTCCTCTTGCTGCATTGGGGGTGATCAATTAAAAATTTGGAGAAAGGCGTTTTTGATGAATGTTACATCTCACGCCTTTTGTTGGACGTTTAAAAGTCTGAATTTTCAAGAAACAAGCATGAACGCGGTCGGATACAAACTAGGGACCAATTTAGCATAGGCATACATTATGAATTGACAACCCCATAAAAGTTTTTGGGTGTTAGGCTAGGGGTCAAGAAGAAAGAAAAGCATTTTTCGTAGTCATATTATGTTTAAATTTCCAATCATCCACTCAATTGGCACGTTTTGCTTACGTGGTACACGCATACATAGCCAGCCAGTCAGACAGACAGACTGACTTGAAAACTGAAGAAACCTATGCTGAGAGTTCTGACGACAGTTTTGGTTGACGGTTTCTAATATCAAAGTATCAAGGTGTTTTTTTTTCTTTCATTAGTTCCTGCTTCCCTCGTTCGTTCTATCTGCTAGGGTCAAACGATTGTTCGAGAAACAATTAGCAGTAAATATTACAAATGAAAGAACATGGCGGAAAGAGCAACGAGGGTGGCTGAAATATTAGTATAAAGAGTAAGAGTTGGATCTGAAGAGGGAAAAACTCTTGAAACTGAAAGCCAAACGCCAGGTTGCCCGCAGGAAGTGACGAAATCGACATGATCATGTGGAGAAGGAGTTAATATCAATAAAGATGATAGAAAACAAGCCTGACTGCCGCACGGTCAAATCACACTCTGCTTCTATTCCAACTGGGGCTGATTACTGAAACCTTTCTATTGCTAACATAATAAAAAGGAACTTATAAACATATGTAAGTATAAATGTATTTATCTATTAGAATGAAATACACCCTTGCGTATAACATACATTTTCGTAGATATGTAAGACTTGAGGTGTTTTCTATAAGAGACACAACTAAAAACCAGGTTTGTCAGGGGATGTTGATTTTTACATTCTAAATTTGGTAAGGATTGTTATTGTTGTTCCTGTTATGGAAGAAAAACACAGTCAACTCCAGTCTTTGGGGTTTGACAAAATAGTAAAAAATACTGGTACGCAAGTATGTAAAAATACGTTGTACGGCTCGAGTTCACCCTTGGGCAAGATCTATCACCTGTTAGACTCCCTCTGATATCTAAGGCGATAACGATACGAAGGTGTTCAGACATGGAATGTCTGTAGATGGTCAATCTGGTGGTGCTAATGTTCTGGAATCTGGGAGCAGAAGAGGATCCGGATGTCAATGTATCAGGAGGAGCAATTTTCTCTCACTCAGCCCCTGGAGGATGAAAAATCCCCCACCCCTTAAAAAAATTCAGTAATTTCCAGTCCTGCTTGAAGTTTGCCGTTTGAGTTCAGGTAGAAAAAAACAGGATTTCGAATATTGATTTTCCACGAAGGGCCGACTCCACTTGGAAGATTGACGCCATAAAAACCCCTTATTCGTACTAAACTGAGCTTATTAAAAATCAAAAATAAAAGACCAATCCCCGGATTATTACTTTATCTTTGTATTTCGTACTTGGGAAGGCCGAGGAGCGCACCAGTCTGAACTTAGGGATCAAACAACAAATTTGAGGATACTCGGCCGAATATTTCTCAAAATAGTGACATTACTTCATCAAAAATAGGCGCTGCCTAACCCCTCAGGTGCTCAAATATTCAGGGGCAGGGAACTGGAAGGTAAAAGGTTAGAAGACAAGGGGTAGTGAGGGATACAAATCGTCACCTCCTCGGCATAAAATGCACAAAAAGATGGTTTTACAAAAGAGCTGTTGAAAGGTGAAATGTTTACCATTTTTTTCTTTCTATTGTTATTTAGATGAATTAAATTGAAAAAAGAATTATCAAAACAGAATTTCTCTATGTATTATGTTGAGCGACTTAAAGGCAGGATGCTGATGCTAAAGAGGGGGATGGAGGCGCTGATGAAATATATACTATAAAAGTCCGACAAAGTTTTGGGAGCACTGCTTCAGACGGACATTAATATTCGCTCTTATAGGCAACTTGTGGAGCATAGGGTCGATTCCATGGTTTCAGTTGAAGGTCGGTTTTTACGAAGTAGAGTCGCCAATCCCATACCCACCCACCCCGTTTTATTCTGACGTAAAATTTCGTTTTTTTTGTCTGTCAGAGTAACCATCTTCTAGTTGCACTTCTTTTACAAGGCAACTGATCGGATGTCTTCCACATAGCTGAGGGGAGAAGTGTATTCATTCCTGATTGAAACTCGAACTTAGCTTGCCTCTTCGGTTTTTTGTGCTGATAATCGTTACGCCACCCTGCACTTTCTAAATCCAGCTAGTAGCGTGATGATACTGAGATTTGAGGATCTGCTTACGATTGAAATCTACTTGCGATTAAAATTCATGCACTGCGATTACTCAACAACTGGCCATTGTACATATTCAACATTCGCCAGATATATTAGCCAGCGCACAAAACAGTGCTGTGTTGGGTTTTGAATAGTTTGGGATCAGCATTTCTCGAAAAAAAATCGGATAAAAAGATTCATTTTTAAATAGACCTTACATCGAAAATCATAGACCTAAATATCGATATAAAATATTCAAGTCGGCAAGATTAAAGAGAATGAACAACCAAAATACTTCGAAGAATAGATTCGTATAACGTACGAAAAACTATTTGACATAACAATTATGGCAGACTGCTCCTCATAGAATAAAGTCTGTTCTCTTCCAATCATGCACCTTTGGAATGAGCACTGTTATAGCAGTACCAATTGTAATTATATCAGTTCCATGGTGATGCGCTAAGTGTGATATATACAAGTTGTACAACGTCCACTGATCTACTGTGGTATTGGTAATTGTAGACAAAATAGAACACACCTCCTTATCATGTTTTTAACCCCTGCATAAACAACAAGAGAACTAAGTAAATTTCAAAGACACTTAGATTTACCAAACACTACGCAAAATATCACTGGAAACTTTTCCCTCAACTCAGTAACTAATTGAAAATGCTTTTTTGTTTTTTTTCACTCGGAGTCACCCGTTACGAAGCCCAGCACCCACTCTAAGTGGAAGATTAAGGTGGTTTTATGATAGGTTTGTGAGATGTCTGTTGACCCTGGATTCACAGAGATGGATATTATATCCAACTTGGAATCACTCACAGAGAAGATATATTTTCCCACAGAACAGCAGTTCGGAGGAAGAGGCTATTTGAGTAGAATTTGCAACGGGTACGTGAAATGGTGAGAAAATGTAGGTGGGATTCAGTAGAGATAGCTAATTGTGTTCCGACTAGAAAATCTCATATTCGTGAAACTAGACGATGGAGCTCAACTGAACACTTTTGATTGTGAGCCTGGTTCTTCTCTATCGCTGTTTTCCATGGAAACGACGATAGAGAAGTGTCATGTTTACTATATCGCGTCGGCAGGAGAATGGCTGGTGAGATATTTTACTATGATTTACATACGAGTTTATAAATAAGAATTATTTTTAACCAACCTGTAAATCTTTTTTAATTTCAGGTCTAGAAGGTTGGACCGCAGAAAATTTGTGATGGAAGGTGAAGCAACTGAACTGAAATACACGGAACATGTTAGTTTACGTCCGAAGTGCCTTTTTTCCCAACAAAGTCGAGACCGGCTGAGCAGACATGTAATTGAAGTTCTTTAGTTGACAATCAACATTTCAGGGGCTTACTATGTTTATTCACAGAATTACTGGTTGATACTTTTAGGGATTTAATAATAAAACTACTGTTCAAACATGGTTCAACAGCGACGCTTTTGAAATACCATCCCCAATCAAGCTGACCTTAAATTGATTGTTAAATATTTACTCCGGGTAAATGGAATGGAATATTTACTTGTCTAGGAAGTGGGTTTTATTTGATTATAACCAACTGAGTTTAGCAAAAAGAAAACAAACATCAAAAAGTGTATTAAATGGCACTATTTCCGACTATTGAGAAACTTGTTTACAACTAGAGTTAAGGAGGGTTAATGTGATTGAATTCTGTTATGCGTACCAGCAAATGCAGCCTCTAACGACATGATACATTGTCGAGTTAATCTATTTGAGCAACAGATATCTGTGATGAATAAGGTCAAGTGTGACTGAAGACCACTCAAGTTGACCACTAAGGTCGTTATTGCGACGAATATTGAAAGCTGAATTACAATTTCCATGCTACTTATGGACCACCCTGCACTTGCCAGATGTTTTGTTACTCTTGGGCAGATGTTTATTATTTCAGTAAGTTCATTCGTTCAACAACACACTTCTCTATTACAGAACTGCTAATGGCAGCTATCGGAAGATATGGCTGTTCTATTGGAAAAAAATGTGGTGCTCTTATAAATAATGGATTGTGTTGAGGTGATATGTGAGTTCTTAAAGATACTTCATTAATACTCCCAATACATCTTGTTTTTTCCCACTCTCAGCCATTCCTGACCAGATTCATATAAAAATAATATCTAGTTCCAAGACAGCACTTCCACGTAATATTTGAAGGGGTACGGTCAAGTCCATTGTCTACTTGAGCCGTCTAATGGGAACTGAAGAATGAACTAGAACATTTTGTCAGTACACATATGCTCAGGTGTGTGTCCCTGGTTTAAACTCGACGTTGTGTCACATATCCCCATCTCAGAGAGATTGATAAAAGGTGGAATAAGACATCTGTTTATATAGTTCCTGGGAACTATTCTCACCAGGTTGCACTTATCCATTACGTTAAGGGAGGTAGGATCAGAATCAATCCCTGATGCCTGAGAAATGCCAAAAGATAAGCACCGAGGGAACTGGTCAATTTTTGTCTCTACCCACACGTTTCATGTGAGGGTACCATCGCTTGACTCGTTCTAGTATCACATTCTGCCCTGGTTCAGTTATAAATATCATGCTGCTTTGATAATTCAGCCAAGCCAGCCAAAAAGTCCCGATTGGAGTCGAAAGGGATCTCCAGCTCGTAGCCCTATAATTTGCAATGTTCAGTTCGGTGAAGAGATTTGTTTTCCTCCGTAAAGCATCAAGAGGAATGGGAAGCCTTTGAGACTGATAAATACCTTCTTCATTCGCCGAAGGTCATCAATATTCCAATCTTGGTCTTCAGTCTGAAATCCCAGGAGGTGGTGCCGTTTGATGCTAACGTTACCACTGGGGAATATGTCAGAAACAGCATCAAAGGCTGAAGCTTATTTCTGATTGTAAGACTTTCTCGTGTTGTCTCTGTTTTGGTATGGGTCCTTGAAGATGAACGTCAAAGCCAACGGCCCCAGCCAGTGTTACCACTGAGCAGCCCAAATGCACATAAGAGGAAAATTAAGCTGTACAGTAAAACTTTAATGCCATGCACGATAAAGGATTGAGTATTGAATGTATAATAAAGAAAAATCAATACACCGGACACATCATTTCTTTTAATATACACTTTTTATTATAAGTAACTGACCTTTGTTTCATACTCTGACGAAAAGTAAATAATCGTGTTCGTAGGTAAAATTACTTTTCCGCACACTCAGCTTTTTCAGTCACTCAAAGGCTATTTGATCACGTACAGCCCATGGAGAAATTAGAAGGAATATTGACCCCAAACCTTAAAATAAATTCGTGGAAATCCGAAAGTGGTGTTTTCAATAGAAAAATGGAAATAAAATGGGGTAAAGAGCGAAGAACCACAACAAAGGAAGCAACGGCCGTAAAGTAACATACTCCGAACAAAAATAACTGCATTCATGAAAGTAGTTCATGGCAGAATGCTCGTCTGGAAGCCAGTGGGTCTTATCTTCTTGGTAGTATCGACCAATAGCCATTTTACTTACTTAAAGAACAATAAGAGAATAGACCAAAGGAAAAAAAAACAGTGAAAATATTTTTAGTGGAGAGAATACTTCATGTCCGATTCTTCAATCAAGCGTCACATTTGCAATTGAAATTACTTTCATTTCGGAGAAAATGAAATGAATCTAGAAATTGATAGGCTTTATTTGTCACTCAATAGAAGCCATCGTATGACCAACGTCTTTTGGCCGCATGGCACGTTGGGGGTGAGCAATGAAAAAATTGGGTAAACAGATTATCGATCGATAAGTTTCTTCATACAATTTTTATTGGACATTGATCTCTAAAAACGTCCGAATTGAAATTTTTTAAAAAAAGCTAGAATGCTGCCGGACACAAACTAAGGGACCAGCAAGGCATAATCTTACATTGTAAATAGCCCCCTCCCCCTTAAAAACTAGATGGAAGGACTTTTAAGAATGAGAAAAGAATTTGTTTGAAGACCCAATTTGGAGTAAATGTTGAAATATCAGCCTGCAAGCTCCATTGGTGCAGCCTGAACGAGTGATACATAGAAAGCCAGCCATCCAGCCAGACCAACTTGAAAACTGAAGATACCTATGCTTACAGTTTTCGTGACAGTTTTGGCTGATAATATCTAATAGAAATACGGAAAGATGCTTCTCGACTTTGGTTGTCGGATTCCAGAAGTGGGTGAGGTAAGGGGCACGGGGCAAAGAATATAAATCGATACCTCCTACGCATAGAGTCGCTCGTCTGAAACGCTGATTTGCCGAAGAGCAGTTTGAAGTTCGACTATTTTCTGATTTAAAGAATTAGATTAACTTATCCAAATGAACAAATCACAACTAAATCAACATAAATTCATTGTGACACAAAACCTTACCATCGGGCTACAAATAGCTCCACTGTTAATCAGCTTTTCAGTCATACAACTTAATACGTAGGAGGCATCGAACATTTGAATCACCATAATCCAATAAATGATATGTCCGACAAAACAGTCAACTTGGATTCACATTCGTCTTTCAATGCCCGTCTATGTGTGTCTGGGCGCTCCTAGTGTCATTTTGGGGGCAAAAACCATGAAATTCTTCAGGAGTACACCTCTTGGCACCATCTAAAATGTTCTTTTTTTTACTTTCTTAGAAAATGTTTTCTTCAATCTCTATGGTCATTTATGACCAACAATACACAAATCTTATGCTTCAATTTTTAGCTAAATTTAAATAGATCTATTTTCTTTTAACATAGTTCCTAATAAAAGATCTATACTGTTTGATAATTTTAGATAGTTCTTTAGATAATTAGTTCCAGTACACGAGCGATCTATGGAGGTTCGTTTATCTAAGGTATGGATATAATATTTTTAGTTAAAAAAATATTCTTTTTTAATATTAAAATCCAATTTTCAATGTATTTTCAATGTATTATCCAGCTTCGTGCGGATTTGCAGATGAAATGTATATTCCAAAAAAGAGTTTATAGCCTAATAAAGTATCAGAAACCCTGGTTCAACTCTTTTAAACATCATGGTTTAAATTTCACTCAACTGTTGTGTTGGTATCTGCGAGATGCGAAACTGCACCCGGTTAACAAGATAAGATGGAGTGAAAAAATAGACAAATATTGGCTCCACAACGCCCATAACAGAGAGGCGTGGCGAATCTTGGGGAGAGTCTAAGTCCAGCGACGAACGCTAAAAGGCTGCTGCTTATGATGATGATGATGAAGATATCTTGGATAACAGAGATTCATATTCTATCCCAGCTTTTTGTTTAGTACCCTGGTTGATGAACAGATGAAGAAGTAATTCAAAGTGGGAGAAAAGGGAATCTGTCTCAAAGATTTATTGGTTGGACTGAAACCAATGATTAATCCTTCTAAAGTTTTGCAAATGTCTATACCAGTGCTAGTAAAACCATGTCAGTGTCATTCACCCTTGAATCCTAAGTACAAAATCACATTCCTCCGTGATTAAATTTCCTTATGTTTGTTATTCTTCCATGAGTATATATATATATATATATATATATATATATATATATATATATATATGTGGTGTATAGGTTTATCACAGAGGTTACTTTTACCTGAGTGAATAAGTCATTCACTTTTCATGTTTCATTCATCCCTCGAGTTTGATTCATCCCGACAGAGTTTCATTGGCCCTAGGTTAAATCATTCACCAGTTTGAGAAACAATGGATTATACATCAAGTGTCTCAGATTTGAAAGAAAAACTTTGAATAACAAATATTTTGACAGCATTTAGCAACATTTGTTTCTGTAATAAAACTATTTGTTTCCAATTGATTTTTCCAATAAATCCTCGTTGGAATTTTCAAAAAACAAAAACAACATTCCATCGAAAATGAAACGAAAAATATCGGCCGAAAGGCGATAAAGTTGATTTGCAGAGGAGAAAGTTATAATATGAAGCGTACACATCAACTATATAGACTTTATACGATCCTATATTCATTTATTCATTTATTCCTCTCTCTATCCTTTTTCCTTGTACTTTTTATTTTATTTATTTCGAGACTTGATTTCGCAAAAGGATTATACGACGTAGTGTGACGTAAAAAGAACTTCACTTATTTACTATTGAATGCATCACACATAAACTGTTGCTAGTTGGAGTCGGATGTCTCTCAATCCGTTGAAGCTCTATAGGGATTCTAAAATAGAATTATAAAAAATGTATCAGATACTTCTCTGCGCTGAATACATACCTTGACTCGATGTGCAAACCGTTGCCTTCAGTAAAAAGCGTTTATCATCGGCAGAATACCCACAGACTCCCTCCGCTATCCGAAAGAAAAGCGTTTCTAGAAAGGCTTTTCATAAGCTGGAATGGCAAAAGCAAAAAAGCAATTACCATTGATTTAAATGGGAAAAGTTCTTCAGCGTTCCTAGGTCCAGAAATAGTGATGTATGTTAGGCTGAGTCATTGAAGATTGGGGCCAACGTTCTCCCAGTTTTTTGTTGTCAGTGTGTACAAAAGTCTTACGTTGTACATGTTTTCCCGTGATAAAATTTTGCGTGCAGTGAATCAATGTGTAAATGTGAATTTCACTCGCCTGGCAACTGCATAATTAAATTTAATTTCGTATAACTGTACTTATATTCATTACAATGAAATAAGGGCTTGAATATGTATGAGATAAATATGGAAGGCATGCCATTTATGACAGTTTGGCTCAATTGGTAGGTGAGTCGATTACCACTCACCGGGTCCTGATTTCGACTCACGGATGGGAAATTTTAACCTTGTACATGTCTTTATTTATTTATTAGAATAAATATACTCTTATGTAATTATAACATAAATTTTGGTAGATATGTAAGCCCTGTCAATTTTGCTCAGTCGATAAGAGACACCACTAACAATCGGTCAAGATTTCTAATCCTGATAGGATAATTTTTAATCCCTTAAATTTGGTGAGGATTTTTTGTTATTGATTTTTTACGACAGACAAAGTCTACTCTAGGTTTGAACTTGGACAAAATTGTTTCTACTATCAATACGATTGGCCCTATGCAAGGAACTTAATGTTTCTAACGCTTTGGCATGTTATTAGGATTACGTAGATCGTCAGAAAATCAAGGGTACAATCTCTCATACATTGACCACTCTGCGCAGGGGTACATTCAAAATACAGGTAAATCCTTCCTCCAAGCCACATATGTTCTCTCATATTATATGGTCATGCGATATATCAATGGAAAGGAAATTTTGTGCTGATTATTATTCACTAAAAATGTATGCTCCAAAAGTCTGAACAATTTCTTGAAACGGGTCTCTCTGAACAATTTCTTCAAACGTGTCTTCGTGAACACTTTCTTCGAAGATGTTTTTCTGAACTATTTTCTAGAAATCTTGCAGAATATTCTTTGCTTTGCTGCCTATCTAGGAGTTGAACGTCAAGTGTTGGACTGAATGTTGAAGAGTTGTTTATTCTAACAACTATGTGAGTGTAGTTATGTGAATGTACGTATATGCATGTATGTGAATGTATGTGTATATATGTGAATGTATGCACATATTTATGAGTTTTTTTTCTTTATATAAGTGGATGTTGCTTCGTGCAGCTTGTAAGTTAGAAGGCGGAGAACTTCCTCCGGGTCAAGGAACAGAGAGAGAGAGAACTGACATGCATACGTTGCAGTCGTGTTCTGTTGTCTAAGGCTGGCATGGTAAAACCATTTAAAATCTCATAGAAGACAGACTTCTTGTCATGCTTGGTGTGTAATAAGGTTTGCCGCGTGCAGTCAAGTGTAGCCAAGCATATAAATACTGCATGTGCCGGTTACAGTGCAGTTAATACAAGAGAGGCTATGGCAGTGCCGAATGCCTGCATGATTTGCCATAAAACCTGCAAATCAGCTGCAGGCATTAAGAGCTATCTCAGAGCCTACAAGAGGAAGGGATTTGTCCATAAAATATGTTTTTCGATAAACAAGAAAAGAACGTAATCAAATTAAATTGCATAAAAAGATCAACAAACGAATATATAAAAAGGGTTCAAAGGGAATGGGGAAGTAGTTTTGCTCGTTGTCGAATCGATAGCCACCATGTATGCACAGAGGAGAATTCGAAACAGATCTTCGTACATCGACTTTTAAGTATTCAAGACAAGGTATATCTTGGGTGCAAATGTATCCGATACATTTTTTAACATTATATTAGAACAACGCTTCGTCTGGAAAACAATTCAGACGGGAATGGCTTGGTATTCAGTCTGGCCATAATGTATGCTCAAGCGTCATTACTTTGAATTCAACATTATGAAACACACTCTGGTTTGATTGTTATCTTCCTGACTCCCCTGCACTCTTACGTAACATGTGTTGCACCCCTTTAAAGAATAATGACGGTTTTTATTGCCCCAGCTTTTGTACACCGTCCAAATGCGATTTACTTGCCAAATGACGTTCCAAAAGCCAAGTTTCTATATATAATCCTTATTCGTTCCACAAGCTAATTCTACGGCATTCTTTGGAACATACCAATACAAACAAGCGTAGCTCGTGCAGGGTCAAACTCCATACCTACTTCTATTCAGACTGAAGATTATTACTGCAACTTTTGTATTGTACATATAATAAGTAAAACATCATAAAAATATTTAGTGTCAATGTGTTTATTTATTAGAATTAAATAAGCCATTGTGTATCTGTAAGATAGATTTTGTAGATATATCAGTTCAACTCAGCCAGTGAGATACCAGCCTACCAAACAATTGGTCGTGAGTCCAAATCACAGTAAGGTAATATTCATATTATTGCTATATCTATTAATTAGAATGAAATAAGCCCTTACATAAATTTTGATAAAGATGTACAACTTGTTTATTTTGCTCAGTCGGTATGGGACACGACAACTATTTGATCGTGATTTCAAACCACGATAAAGGAATCTTGATTTTTACTCCCTTCAGATCTAGTGAGGACTGTTTCTGTGGCTCTTGTAGTTCTCGCCCCAGTTGAATAAAACAAAATCAACCCCTGGTTTGGATTCGAGTTTGATAACTCGTACAGATATCTGTACCTCGCCTGAATGAATAGCAAAAAATTGTCTTGAAAAAAAAAAAAAGATCATTTATCTATGATTATCTAAAAAGAATACCAAAAGAAAATTTGAGCATTGTTAGTTGGTCAAAAACGACCATCAACAGCAGCCTTTTAGTGTCTGTCGTTGGACATAGACCTTCCCCAAGATTCACCAGATCCCTCTATCGTGGGCGTCACGGAACCAGCCCTTTCTGAACTTATATAGTTTGTTACATATTTTGCTCCGCTTTTGCATGCGACCTCTGGGGATCCACGTGGCGAGTCGTGATGTCCAGCAGTTGTCTGACATTCTTACAACATGACCAGCCCACTGCCATCAAATTTTTCTAATGGATTCTATGATATCTCAGACTCCCGTTTTCCCTCAAATATACTGTGATACTTCCGATCTGTCCGTGTTATGTTGAGCCCGGTTATCTCTTGTGCACGTTGCATGATTCTCAGTTTAAAGGTCAGTCTTTCGTTCAGGTTCCATATTTCAGCTCCATAGGTGACTATCGATAGGATGCATTGATTATAGATTGTAGATTGTTGCAGAATTTTGAAAGTTGAGCTTGCCCTCCCGATAGCTTGCCGAACTAGTATGATTCCATGCTTGATTTCTTCTTTTGGGGATTTCATGGAGATTTGTTGCCTGAGGTAGATGTAAGGGTCTACTTTCTCTAGTTCTGTGTCTTCGATTTCTAGTGTTGGGTCTGTCTTCAACATACTCGTTGTACTACAAGTTAATTTGGAGACAAACCTTCTTGTTTTCTTCCTTCAGTCTGTAGAAAACCCAAGATAAACTTTTTTAGAAAAAAAGTCAAGAGAGAGTGATTTTAAATGGTACCTAATGATGCACTCATTTAAAGAAAGGTTGAAGTCTCAAAAATGTGACCTGGGGTGCCCGGGAACGTGCACACACAAATACACGCACGGACGAGCAAAGGATGAATAATATGGTCGGGCAGACTATTTGTGGGGCGACGGAGATTCGATAACTCCAGTTCCTGAATCATACATTACTATTTGTCGCAGATGAACGTTCAAGAAAGTACTGAACTTTCAGTGAAGTAGTTTCTATTATTTTGTTTAGTCAATCAACTTTAAACAAACTTTCAGTTCTTTTACGCATCGCGTCCTCCGCTTGTTTTGAATTCGATAAAGTTAATCAATATCGTTTCTGCAAAAAGTCAGTCAGCTATCTGCAAAATTCAGAATAGATCTTTGTAAACTTTAAGATATGAACAGTGTCTGCCATCCATGGCTTCAGCCCTGTTGTACAAACCGGAATAGGAAATATGCGATGTACAAATTAGTTAACAGAAACATTTAAATTTAAGATTACGTTCAATAAACATAACTATATATATATATATATACATATATATATATATATATATATATATATATATATATATATATATATATATATATATATATATATATTGAACTACTGTAGGCATAAAAGATGTCGAAGAGTTCTGTCTTTGTTTTTACTTGTGTGTGTTCGTGTGTTTATTTATGTGTTTGAGTATTCTGACGCTCCTGGTCATACCGTTTTGTCTACTGATTTGAAAATTGACATCAGCACTCCACTAGACCCCTTCTAAAAATGTTGTTTTGATTTTCGAAAAAAAAAGCTTGTTTCACCTTGACGGTTTTACCGATAACATCTAGATTCTCCAGAATTCAGATGTTTCTAGAGTTTTCTTTATACACTATTTTAAATACTTTTCAGTGGAGACTACCAGTAATGTCATAAGCAAAATTTATTCTGACCATATTTCATCTTTGATGAAATTTTTTCACGTGACGTTGGTTTGATTATTGACTGAGATGTCGAGTTATTAGTATACTTATGATTATAAGTATATGTATATTTATCAATTACAACATTATTTTTGGATATTTTTGTTCGCATATTATTTCTTTCGTGTGCTGGTTGCAAAACATATGTGCGCCTGAACACGCTTACAGCTTACAAGGAATCGTGGCTAGGGTGGTAGGAGGTGCAGGAGACTGGAGTTGAGAAGAAGATGTTTTACGCTGTCTCTATAACGAGTCGCTGCAAAACAAATGTTGGATATTATTTCTGCCTCTCATCGTAAAAAGAAAAGGGTGTCGTAAAACGAAGATCCTTGATGTGGGAGATACTTGCACTAATATTTACTTATCTGCCCGAAACTCAAAGCGTAAGATATTTTCTAACAGAGACGGTAGACTAAAAGTTATGAGTTCTGTCACATGGTTTGGTAGTGCAGGAGTACTTCGGTTTGATGGGGAAATTGCAACAGGAAAAATAAAAATAAAATTAATTGATAACAGAAACCTCTTAGGAGGCTACCGGACGTGACAGACATCAGAAGGGCAAATCAGTCGATTCTGTGATGAATTAAAAAAAAAAAAGAAACTTCCTTGAAACGATCATTAAATTCATCCTGTGTTTTAGGTAATTATAAATTACAATGAAATGAGGAAGGCGTAGGCTTAGTTGCTGTAATGCTGTAATAGAATAAAGCAAGTAAGTAAAGAAGAATCATTGGATTATAACTTGGCGTAGTCAGTTACGACTTAGAAAATTGAATCATCATCTCGAGGGCCGTTTATGTTCTCTTTATACTATTGCCCTCAGGAAATGCATGAATCCATCATTTCCCTTTCCCTACCTATGGGTAGAATAACAGCTGTATAGCTTTGGGAAGGCAAACAGTCTAGGAAAAGGATAATTTTGATTCCCAACCGGGGAGTGGAACCCCCTTTAGGTAGTTTGACATCCAATTTGATGACATTCTGGCTGTTCCGGCATCCAAGCAGATGCCTGAAGTATCACTCTCTGCTTTCATCTGGAATACACCAGCAAGGTCGTAAGGGGGATTTTGACGTCCGGGCATTTCAAGATCTTCATAAGCATTGCCTAGGCATGCGCTGACGTTTTGCTGCCAGCAGAATCAGAACGGTGATCATTCATTTATATTGAACACAACGTCATATAAACATGTAACCGTGCAAGTGTATACATTGACGGGTGTGATAGTTAGAAAGATCGGAGACCAATTCACATTTGTATTGATCTTGATCCTCAACGGGTTCACCACAATCAAAGCATTCTGTCTAATTAAGGTGGGTCGAGTAAGTAACTCTGTGCATTCGTCGAAACAGGTGGATCGGAGTGGCGGAACGGTTACCAGCACAGAAAACGGAATTAATACCTCTTGGAAAGGGCATGAATTCACTCCCCCAAATATTGGTGAGTAGTTGGGACTCTTGAGCCCTGTAGTCCGTCTAAGCGAAGGATATTCTTACGGAAAAAAACACAGCTTGATTGTCACCATAGCTGGTCCCAAGGAAATGGGGGGCGTGGGGATAACGCCTCTATCCTTTCAAACTTTCTTGCTACTGGAAACGTTCCAGAGTCGATGTAGCCACGGATAGCCCGACCATTTAACGAGCTTAGGTACAAACTAAAAAAATAGACTTTAGAATACAACTGGCGTGCAAGTTTCGCCTAGGACGCATAAAACCTTTGCACCAGTCCTGGTTGCTCCACAAGTAGTCTAAAGGGGTGAACAAATCATTATCAGCAGCAGCAATCTTTTGGTGTTTGTCGTTATGCTGAGAACAAAGACACGAAGTTAAAAATCGAAAACGCAGAACTGAAGAAAATAGACTATTCCAGCTACATATAACAATGAATTTCCATTAAATCCTTGAAAGAAGAAGAAATCAAGCAAAAATATCACTCTAGGTTTGTAAGCTTTCGGTAGATCAAGCTAAACCTTCAAAAACAAGAAAATTTTATTAGTATCTAAAAAAAAAAAGAGTATGATATGTTGATATAAACGTACTGGTGTCATAGTGGTCATTGGGTTAACTTCTGCAGGCAGACATCACCATTAGCCTTTCAAGCAGACGCCTAGTCAAGTTAAACTCGTCCATGTTATTTAAGCTAAGTATCTGTAAGCTTATTATTCAACGAAAGGAATATATACATACGTTTAGCCAAGGGCTGCCTTTTTTATCTTCTGTTTCCATTCATTATTTCATAAGCCTATACGAAGCATGTAACATAATCCAGTAGTTCTACTACTATAATCCATATAAATGTTGGACAGTCTTCATGATTTATGATATAGTTACGATTAGGAAAGTGAAAGGCACTGTTGTTGTTTTTGTCATTGTTGTTGTCGTTGTTGTTGTCGCTGTAGTAGTAGTAGTAGTAGTAGTAGTAGTAGTAGTAGTAGTAGTAGTAGTAGCGGCGGCGGTGGTTGTAGAGGCCGTAGTAGTAGTGATGTTGGTTGTAGTAGTCGTAGAAGAGATACTAGTAGTAATTGTTGACGAATTAGCTTTCATTCATGGTGCGAAATGAATAGACGAGTATTGCATGTACACATAATTCAGCTGAATTATTTTCCTTGCGTTTTTTTAATAGCGTTTTGGTCGCGTGCCCTCTGACCTTCCACAGGTTTTGCTTGTTCCAGGGAAAAAGAGAAGACGCCTGAGGAAGGCCGTAGAGTATACCTCTGAAACGTGGATTTAATGAACAACAAAAACAAAGAAAATTAGTCCGACTAAACCACATACATGGATTAAAACATCGTCAAGTATTTGCTTTATGCATATTTACCAACCTTTCTGTTAATTTAATTTTAATTATATTAATTAATATGAATTTATTTATATCAAAATACCAAAAATTTCTATATGTGCGTGTGCAAGCACATATCCACCATAACATACACTCACACACATACATACATGTATATATATACAAGCATATACATGTATTAGGAAACAGATATTGTGATTCGACAAAATGATTATGAATTGCGTTATCTTATACAGAAACTCTCTTTTTGAAATTGTCTTGCAGCTAACCCATTTTCTTTTATTGTTTATTCTTTTTACGTTGTTCAGTCCGAGTGATATATTATCTGAGTATGGACAGATCATTTCAAATCAGAGTTTCTATACAATATAACGCAATTTATAATCAAATGCGTACATATAGATACATTCACATACTTACATACAATAATATATACATGCATATATACATACATTCACATATATACAAGTGCATACACACAAATGCATACTTTTACATATATGCATACAGACAAATATATACATACACATATACTCACATACATACATATGCACATACATTCACACATACAAACATACATACAAGCATGCATACATTCACATACATACATATATATGTACATACATTCGTATACGTATCTTCAAACACATATGCGCACATACATACGCTCACATACGTACGCTCACATACACATACGCTCACATACGTAAAAACACGTAACATATTCCTCGTCAATGCACTTGATCCCCCACTTTTCCATTGATCAGTTCGATCGAAAATAATGCTGTGAAGTCATTGAATGGTGTGGCGTCATATAAAAAAGACGTGTTTCCAATCATTTTCAACCAGCTGCTATGATGTCATATTAGAATATGAAAGGTTTGTCTGTTTGTGTTAAGAACAAAAAAGCAAAGAATGGCCGAAAAAAAGTCAAAAATGGCTATATACGATTGTACCGAAAATACTTGCAGAATATTTCTATATCACAATATTTTACAAGAATTAGAATCAATTGACGCAAAGAAAGACAACTTGCTCTCCTCCCCATCCTCCTTCTACTACTACTACCACGAATGGTGACGCATTTTTGAACTTATGGTTCCTATCTTAATGGTAAAAACCTTTATACAATCAAGCGTGTGTGAGTGCATGTGACTGTCTGTATGTGTAGGCATGTGTTCATTCATCACGCTAAATCGACCGAAAGTTGATGAAGTGGGTGATTATTAACCATCTAGCACAGTCAAACTTGACCTTTTTTACCACAGCCCCCGTCAGTATTTAACCCCATCTAGCTAGCCTCCCCAAGTGGGTGATATAACCAGCATTGAGAATTATTATCTTGCGTAGTTGAGAAAGCAATGCCTGTTTGCAAAGTACACGACAATGCTCAGACTCCCACTAATATCAATGAGGAATTTCCATCGACAGATCTCCTGTGCACAGAAGAATTACAGTCCCTCATGGATGAAAGTCAGAATCCAGAAGATCTATATCAGATGGTTGGAGATATTTATTAAGCTTTTTTTGATTTTGCACGGAAGAAAAAAACAAGCTGATCGTATTAGGCCAATCCTCCAGAAAAAGAGGTCTTGTACTTATTGAAAATCAGTTTTTCAGAATCCCAGCTCTTAATCTGGGCTTGAACATTGACTTTTGGTGCTGGTGGCATATAGGCGAGAGGATTCAAGAAGATGCAAAGCTATATACTGAAATTTGGTGTTGCTGGAGAAGAGTGTGATGCGCCAGTCTTTCAATGCTTGCCAGCATTCGTAACCATGTTTTCATCTGGGCTGTGTGTGTGCTGGAAGGACGTCAAATTGGGTGTCAAACCGTCTTGAGGGGGCTGAACTCCATGGTTTTGAATCAGAATTGTCTACCTCGATTGGTTGCTATTCCAAGGCTAGATAACCCTATTTGTTATATATATATATATATATATATATATATATATATATATATATATATATATATATATATATATATATATATATAAATATATATAAAGTTGAAACAGAGCCGAAGTGTGTTGTATATATGGCGTTATCTGTATACATTCATTCTGAAAATGTTTCGAGGCGAAAAAACTTCATCAGCAGAAAGCTCAAGTAGATGATAATCTAAAATCAATAAAATGAGACATTTCATTTTAGGTTCACCCAACTGCTGTGGGTCAGCGAACTGGTTACTGGCTTGCATTAGTAGGGGTCATCAAGGGGTCAAGGAGACAGGTTGCCACGGGAACATTCCAGGTGGGGAGAGAGAAATTGCAATAAAATAAAGGTGTTTAAACTAGGAAGGAATGATGATAAGGAATCATAGTTTTAATGATCCATTTGAGATGATATGGTGAATAGTATCATTATTAGGAAATGAACGAGTAATTAAAGGTTCTTACATTATCATAGAAGTTATCAGTTTTTTATCTTGTATTTATTTTCAAATTTTTTTTTAATTCATCAATATATATATATATATATATATATATATATATATATATATATATATGATTTTATGAATATTAGTTTATGACCTGTCGCTGCGTTTACGGTTAACATAAGTGTACAATAACAAAATGGGTGACGGCTGCTACTGATACTATGTGTGACAGACATAGTAGGAAAAAAGGTAGTAGAAAAGAAAATTCGGTAATTTTAAATTAGGGTTGGAAGAGAAAAAGGAAAACGTTTGGTAGTTAAATAAAGGAAGACGAAAGAGAGAGAGTCGTTATTTCTATCTCAAGTGTGACAAACATGGCTCTTATTATATTAATGATAATTTGTTTGAACCAATTTTCACAAGAGGCCATATAAGACGAGTGCCAAAAAGTGTCCGATACATTTAAAAAAGTTCATTTTAACATCCTCATTCAGCTCCAAAATTGACAAAATTTGACCAAAGATTAAAAAATTTGAAAAAAAATCTGAACAAGATAGAACACAGGAAAGTTATATAGAAAAGTCAGAAATCTTTGGTCCGAATTCTTTCAATATTGAAGCTGTATAAAGACGTCAAAATAACCTTTTTTTAAATGCATCGGAAAGATTTAGAGTATATGGAGTCCACAATGAGGATCGATTACACTAGCCAGAGTTAATAGAGAAAAAGCTGCCTGCTCACCTCCCGCTCTTTGGCAGATTCTCATGCAATTACATTTGCTGGACTAAGCTAAGTCTGACGCAAGGCTGCGATAACCAGTTAACTATTAAGAATCGGGTTCAATAGACAGGAGTTCCCATTCATCTCATCAACGCACTTGGGTAAACGCTCATCGATTTCTTTCTAACTTAATCTTAATTTCACTGATCTTAACTTAGTCTGACTCAAAGCCGCGAGTGAGAGCTCACTACACACAAATAATGGTTTGCTAGATTCATTCGCGAACAATTACTCCACGCCAATGTTCCTGTAACTTGCTTAGATGGGCATAAAGCTACCAAGTTCATTTTCGCTGATTCCCATCACCGAAACCCCAAAGATAACCCCCAGCCCTAATCATACGTTATCATCTAAAGTATCAGTCGCCAGTAATAATGAAGATATCGGTTTACAGGGAACTAACGAAATAAATTCAACATGGATCTGATAAGTCTCTAAACAAAAACTGTTACTTGACCAACGTCTGTTGATGGCAAGCCGTGTTGGGGGTGATCAATTAAAAAATTGGAGAAAAGAGTGATAAGTGGATTAGATACTTTTCTTGCCTATTGTTGGATCACGAAAAAATTCAGAATTTTTTTAAAAAGCGTGAACACTACCAGCCACAAACTACTAATTTAGCATAAACTTACAATACAAATCGTCCCCCTAAAAGAAAAACAAATTTTCAAAAAACAGAAAAAAAATTTCTCTCCAATTGATAAGTAAATGTTTGAAATTTAAGCCCTGCAGTTCCATGGATGCAGCCTCCAAGCGTGACACACACATATACGCACACATACACACATACATACATACGCACACACACACTCACACACACATATATATATATACATATATATATATATATATATATATATATATATATATATATATATAGATATATCCAGCCAGGCAGGCAGGCAGGCAGAATCACTTGAAAATCAAGGAAACCTAAGTTGACAGTTATGGTTGACGGTTATTAAAATTCTATTTCTGGGGAGGACTAACGAAAACCCCCGATCGAAGAAATGGGGAATCCAATGAAGATCGAATTCACTGCACCAGCCAATTAGCACATTCGTTTTTTGTTTTTTTTTAGCAAATACATCATTTTCTATGAATCGATGGTATGATTTGGAATTTTTTTTAATTTTGGATTTAAAGTATATATATATTTATCCGTGCGGCAATGAAGTTGCTGTTCATTTGGAGTTCTGCTGCGTAAGAGTGGTTGGGTTCTCAGACTGCTGCCGACAAACTACCACACGTGTCTGCTCGACGCTAAGCAGGTAACTTGACATATATCACCTTGACTTCGCGCGCACCACACATACACATATACACACTACGGTCGGCCTAAAACGCCTGTGGTTTCTCCATCGGAAAACCTATCTTTATTTACTGGATCAGATCCACGGAAGGTTACTCTTTTCAAAGGTAGGTGAAGTACATTTTATATTTTTCCTAAAGTTGAAAAAATCTTACTTTAATCAAGGTCAGAGATATATTTTTTGCGCAAAAAAGTGGAAAATTGATCTATTTACATGGTCGGCCAGAAAACAACAGACAATATGTATTTGTTGCGGGAACGATTTATTTACAGACCAGCGTTCTGAGTTCGTCGAATAAAGATTCTAATCCAAATGTCGGGGTAGTGATGCTCTTTCTCAAAAGTTTAACCATCAGGAAGAATAATTCGATGTTGAAATTAAAAATAGAGAACTTTTCCTCCGAAGCAATCAATCTAGTAGTTTGAAAAAACGTTCTATCTTTTACCGAAATTTACAACGGAGAAAGAGAATGTGAGATGGTGAAACAACATTAGTTATTTATACGACTCTCATTTCGTTTATTTATATATATGTATATATTTATCTATCAGTATATATATATATATATATGTATATATATATATATATATATATATATATATATATATATATATATATATATATATATGTATGTATGACCCAGAATTGCAATTAATGAAGGCTTATTCGTTATACTTACAATTATATTCTTAATGAAAAGTTATTTTCCGTATCAGAAATAAAATTGCTTTTCACGACGTTTATAGCAGTCTGATTTATAATGCATTTTAAGGGTTCCTTAATTCAATACCTCTGGTTACAATGCGCTGTTTTCGAGGAAGATATCGACAGACACACAAACTTTCTCAAAAGTATATCAGATTAGTTAAGCAGATTTCAGATTATCTTTATCAGGGTTAGTGAAATGCAGATTCAAAACTATTATGATTATGTTGCGAATCATCCAAATTTCTATTGACATCCTTCAACTTGACGCATTTAAGATCACCCACATTCAATAATGCTCGCTATAAAGCACTGTTTCAGAAGAGAAGATGAACAGATATACCAACTTTCTCAACTATGTCAGATATAATAATTATGATCAATATTTTGTATTTTTTCATTTTGGTTCTTGATTGAATAACTGTGATTAGAGAGGCAAGGCTAATAAATGACATGATAATCTTAAAAAAGGACATACCATTGTATGTCAGATTTCTTTTTTTCAGTTGCAGAAAACCTTTGTAAAATCAAGAGTGTGCGTTTGTGCCTCTGTGTGCGTATGTATTGATTATAAGAATTCGACTCAAAGTTTCTAAATTGGGCATTTATTCCACAAACCCAGCTGATTGTTTTATAAAATCACTAGGGGGAGGGGGGAACACAAAGGTTATCCATCAAAAACAAAACATAAGTTTTAGATCATCGAGCCGATCCAGCATTTTGATCCTTGGAAGCATCAGTGAAATTGAACACAAACGAAATCAGACACCTTAAGCCTAACCTCGTTTTGTCACTAGGTACTTTTGTTTCTTTTATTCATGATCGCTCTTCTGATTCCTGATAAATAAATTATATCAAACTTAAAACTTGTTGATATTGGCTTTTTGAAAATGATGGCCCGGCTCGGTAACTGATTTACACTGTCGAAGGCATTCAGTTAATATATTCGATAGTCATTTTTTCTCACCCGGTGATGTCGCAAAACAGTTCTTGGCACAAAATGTCGTCTCTTTATGGGTGATTATTTTGATTTCTGGCAGTATTTCCAAAGCACCATTATTGTACCATTTGACCCACTTTCCAATCTTCATTCGTTGCACGAACAGTGATTCCCCCTCTTATCAACGGGTGATATGGTCGGAAAGGGATGCCGAAACCGCAGATAGTACCAAGCCCCATATATACTATGTTTTTCTCATACATACATACATACTCAAAGCCCAATCCATAAATTAGGCCCAATGAGAGAGTAACAGCAATAACTATTAATGAAATTGAACAATCTACTGTAATAAAGGTTTCGTGATGGATAGAATCAGCTGCCGCAGTAGCCATTATAAATCCACTTCCATGACGAGCGTGAATATGCTAATCTCTGCCATGTCTTACCAACAAATCTTTCTATCCCGTCGCTCCATCTAGTCTGGTCTTTTCTTACTGTGTTTACTGTCCTATGCTATCCCAATCGGTAAGCTTTTGTGCTCCGTCTGTTATCTCTTCTCGCTATGTGCCTGGTCCATCTCCATTTTTGTTGCTTATTTACTCGTGCGATATCCATCACCCTGGTCTGCTTTTGGATTCATATTGATCTTTTCCAATCGCTGAGAGTTACCCCTAACATTGCTCTTTCCCTCGATTTCGAATGATTATTGTAGATCGTAGCAACTTCAGCAACCGATTTCCCTCTTTCTTATGTGGAGCACTTTCACCTTTTCACTTAAAGGAAGCACTTCACGGCTTCTTTTTAGAATATCTGAATTGTCAGCATCACTACCCTCGCACTTCGAGACCATTATCAAGCAAAAGATTATGAATTGTTTATTTCTGGGGCTGTCTGCGACCAAGTGAAACCACGACAAAAGCGAAACCACTGTAATGGAAACGATGTGTATTCAACTAACTATTTCAGGGGAAGGTATGAAGAGATAAGGAAGACAACTGTTTTCTCAGAAGAAAGCCCAAAGTATCATATTTGACGGCTTAGAAGACCTTTTTTTTCTCGCAAATATAAATGCAGGTTCTGTTGTTCAGAAACAGATTAGCCAGAACTTGAGGAGGAGCAACAGAAAAAAACTGGATGAGAAAGAAGATGAATATATCACAATATAGAAGATAACTTCAAACGATTGTGCTCTTTGGAATTGCTTGCACCCTGAGTACATTCTTGGTGTAAAGTGACACTTAGATTTCATAAGATGCCATTGCTATTGGTGCATTTTTCACTATTTCTTTTCTCACTCTCTCTTTCTTCTCTCTCTCTCTCTCTCTCTCACACACACTTTATTCTATCTCTCTCTTCTTCTCTCTTCTCTCCTCTTTTTTTATTCTCTTTCTCTCTTTTTGCCTCTCTCTCTTCCCTATCTGTCTCTTTCTCCCTGTCTGTCTCTTTTTCACCCGAGCTTTTTCTCTCCCCTTCTCCTTTCCCCTCTTTCTCACCCCTTCTTCTTTCCCCTCTTAATCGCTCCCATCCTCTTTTCCTCTCTTTCTCACTCCTATCCCCTCTTCCTATTCCCTCTTCCCCTTCTCACTCCCATCCCCTCTTTCTCACACTCCTTTCCTTCCCCTCTCCTATCCCTCCTTATCACCCCCGCCCCCTTCCCTTCCTATTCACTCCCCTCCCCCTTCTCAGCCTCCCTCTCCTCACCTTGCCTCCCTTTCCTCTCTTCTCCATCTCACACTTCCCTGCATCTCTCTCCATCCCTTTTTCCCTTCGCTTTTCCATCTTTTCTCTTTTCCACTCCTTCTCTTTCTCTTTTCACCCTTTTATTCCTCTCACCAATCCGCCTCCTTTCCACTTCTCTCTTTCTCTCTCTCTCTCTATCTTTACTCTTCCTCCTCTCCAACTCTCCCTCTTTCACTCCTCTCCCTCTTTCAATTCCTCCTCCCTACTACTCTATTCCCTTTCAGTCTACCCTCTATCTACACCTCATCTCTCACCCTCTCTTCCAACCCTTCTTTTTTCCCATTCATTTTTACATTAATCACTTTCCTCTCTTCCCATTTCTCTCCCTTTTTTTTCTTCTTGTATTTGTGAATTAAAGTGAATCAAGTTGAGCAAACCACTTTCCCATGACTAATTACTTAATGGGTAATTTTAGCAAAAAGCTGTTGCTCCAATTGTCTAACTTACCTAATGCAATAAGAAAAAAAAGGTTTTAAAAATTGCTAAGTGATGCTTCGTGTGTCGCCAAGTATCAAATCATAATTGGGTAATTGGAATTGGAATGTTGTTGGCGGACAGCTTGTCTGCCTGTAGAATTAATACTCGATACCTCACTTTGTACCCCGAACACAGAACCAGCCGTGATGGTGGGAAATATGCAACTCTTTCATCCACCGAGTAAGCCCACAGCAATATTATGAAGACAAATGAAACTGTGTCGTAAAGAATAACGGCAGTTTTGTTTTGTTTTGCTTTTTTTACTTTTAGTTTTTTTAATTCTGTCCATTTGGTCTGTAGTCTGCTTTGATGTATTGTCCCCTTTCCCCAATGTATATAATCTGACTGACGTACTGAATGCTTAAATTTCAATCCATGTCAATCGTATACTGTTGGCTCATTGGTAAGTCATCAAGCTGTCAAAGTTGCGCCGGTTTTCAAATCACAACAGTTCTACTTTAACTCTATACATCGGTTTCCTTCAGCGTGACAGAAAATGAATAAACAAACAAATAAATTGAAACACAAAGGTAATCATAATGTTTTGATTCATGGGAAATCAAAACTGATTAATCACGTCATACATTAATGTTTTAGTGAGTGCTATCCACACTGAGTGCCACACACTTGGAGACTGTGTTCCTTATTAAGCTAAGCTTAGTGAATATCAAAACAATGGTTTGTGTGCTATTCTTGACAGGTGTTGTGATGATCGATGTTTTGTATATTCAGCCTTGTGCCAGATTTAGCCTAGACCAATAAATACCTAATTGTGTAATTATTATTGTTTTGTAATCAAACTCAACACCAATAACCATGTAAGAGTGCTTGTCTCCGGTAGGTAGGTCATGAGTTCGATTCATGGCCAAGTCATACAAAAGACTTTGAAAAATGGTGAATACTTTTCTGCTAAGTATATAGAGTAGGATCCAGGAAGCTTGAAGAGGGCTAGGTGAGGCTATCTTGCCCAGGACACAACTGTGATGGGCGTTCAGACGACGGAAAACCCCGTACAGGTCCAAGAACTAATCAGATGCAATTAGCCAGTGACTTGAGTGAAAGATGCTTTCAACTACTAAGTCTAATTTACATATTGCAAAACG